>SKCR01027652.1:0-417940 GCA_019454045.1 Zanthoxylum bungeanum
TTATTCTAAGATTTTCACCTGAAATTTGAAAATTAACAATAAAATGGGGATCAAGTATCCACTTATTCTCATCTCAATTCAGAGATAATGGAAAATACCTCCATTCGGGAAATTTCAGCTTATGCACGGGTTTGATAATTTCTCTTCCTGAACCCGTTTCATTGCCATCCCTATATGTGTGAGAAGTTTTTAATTAAATTACAATTTGAATTTAAAATGATAGTTTCACGTTGTTGTCATTGTTGATAGTGATTTGGTCAAAAATCAATATATAGTTGTGGGATATGTAGGAGGTCGTAGAAACCATATATTGATGATGGGGAATAGAGTGCGGCACCACCGCCCAAGAAAAATTAGCCTCCATTTTTTAACACAACACAGACATATAACCAAACTGAAGGTCCCCCCAGTATTCCACTTTCTGCTTCATTTTGGCTTCACTTCAATGTCACTAAAGAAATCTTAACATAACTAGGCACTATGCATGCTTTTGAAAAATGAAGTTATTATGTTTTGTAAAACAGATATCAAACCAAATCAGATGGAACAAAATCTTTTCTTATTAAGAGGGATCGATTATATAAATTTTTTTTAAGAAATGAAAGACTTATAATATGTTAGATATTAATAGATACACTAGCAAATCGTTTCTCGGATATCTAAACATATATAAGAGAGAGAATAATTTACCATATCTAGCTAGTCGTTAATTTTTTTTTAGATCATGTTCTCTCGAATTTGTTGTTTCAATATTATGATCCTCTTGAATTAAAATTATGATTTTGTCATCGTTAATTAAGATGACAATTGATCAGATATAATAAGATGATACAAATACTCATATCGAGCATGTTCAATTAACGGATATGAAAATTTTATCCATTTCGACATGATCCCCTTCATATGAGAATTTTATCTTTATTAGTACGTGAATACTAATATCCGAATTTAATCTATTCAATCAATAAATATAAAAAAGTTATACTCATTATCAACCTTAATATATTGAGTCCGATAGAGATTTTTACCATTCCTACCGCTAATTGAAAAAAAAATATTTAATTTTAGATTAAATAATTTATAGTTGGCCTCTCGTTAGTACCATAGTACACAATACAAAAGTATATCATCTCGAGGCTTTAGCTTTACCATCTTCTGTGGCATGTGGGCTATCTTCGAAAATGACACGACCATACTCCACTATCAAAGGTGGCCATAAAATTATTCCACCACATTCTAGAAAGTCGATAATGATAAAAGTTTAAAATGCAAAAGATATTCTTTTAATTTGTCATTTTTACATTGTCCTTTATGTAACGATTTGACAATTCTTCTTTAAAATAAAAATAATATAATTGATATTTTTACAAAACAGCAATGACAACGTAAACATATAAAATCAATGATTAAAAATCTGGATCGGATCAATTGATTAGATCGAGATCTAATTTAAAGTTTGATTCGAATTATTCCCAAAATCGATCGGAGTTTCATTTTTGTTGGGACAAACGTATTGTTTTGGCAATTAAGGACATCCGTACTAGCGACGATGACAAAGATTTCAATCTTTGTTATTTGTTTTGTTTAATGTTAATGGCGTGACTCTTACGGAAATTCAAAGGACGCTTCTGTGTGTCCAATCAAGGAGAGATTCTTTGGTGCAACAGTGGTATGGATGACGTGGTACTACAAGCCAATTAAAAAATGACATATAGAGTTTCTTCACCTATTTTTTAGTTGTTTTTTAATTTTTAGCACGCGTGGCAGTTGATGATTGGCTTGTTGCATTGGTGACGTGGTACCACCGTTGCATAGAAGAATTTCTCCCAACGAAGATACCACTCATGCCCTCTTTCTATTATTATTATTAGTAGTAGTAGTATAAAGATCTTACTTTATGTTGATTAAACATATATTTTAAGCATTATTCTTATAAATATTTTAGATTTTGTTGTTATAATTTAATTTAAATAATTGATTCACTTACACGTAATATTTATGCCATATTCATTTGTCTCTCAATTCTCAAATAATATTTTTAATTCGTTTTGCAATAACTAATTGTTAGAGTTTACATTATGAAGCACGGTAAATAATAAAAAATTCATGAAATAAAAAAATTATGAAAATAATTCAAATAAAATAACAAATTATAATAAAACCCGAAATTCAAAAAATTAACTAGATTTTGTGGGCGGTTACTACTTATGTTTTTTATTTTAATAAGAGATAATATTTTTATATTGTAATAAGTTTTTTATTTTAATAATTTTTTATTCAATTTTATAATTTAATAATAAAACATTAATTGTAGAGATTATGTGTCACGTATATTTTTTTATTTTAATAGAAGATTATACTATATCTTCTTATTATAATAGGTAATAAAAAAATAATTGTAGAGATTATGTCTCATGTGATGAAAAAATTAAAAATATTTAACTCATATATATATATATTACTGGATTATCTGTGATATTATTTAAAAATTAATCGGATAATATAATATATTTTCTTGATATTATTTAATTTACCATTTTTACGTTGTCCTTTATGTAACAATTTGACAATTCTTCTTTATAATAAAAATTATATAATTTATATTTATACAAAACGGGGATGACAAAATAAACATATAAAATCAATGATTAAAAATTTGGATCGGACCAATTGATTGAACCGAGACCTGATTTAAGATCGGATTCGGATAATTCCCAAATCTGATCAGAGTTTAACCGGTTAAAAATCATTCCGTTTGATTTCATTTTTGTTGCAGACGTACGTATTGTTTTGGCAATTAAGGACATCCGTACTAGCGACGATGACAAAGATTGCAATCTTTGTTATTTGTTTTGTTTAATGTTAAATTGTTAATGGCACGACTCTTACGGAAATTCAAAGGACGCTTCCGTGTGTGACATTAATAATAATAATAATAATAATAATAATAATAATAATAATATAATAATAATAATAATAATAATATTAATAATTATAAGTAATTGTTTCAATGGTATGTCCAACCAAGATGCCACTCATGCCCTCTTTCTATTATTATTATTATTATTATTATTATTATTATTATTATTATTATTAGTATAGAGACCGTTTTTTATGTTGATTAAACATATATTTTAGGTATTAATCTTATAAATATTTCAGATCTTGTTGTTATAATTTAATTTAAATAATTGATTTACTTACACGTAATATTTATATCATATTCGTTTGTCTCTCAATTCTCAAATAATATTTCCAATTCATTGTGCAATAATTAATAGTCAGAGTTTACATCATGAAGGATAATAAAAAATAAAAAATTTATTAAATAAAAAAACTTATAAAAATAATTTAATAAAAAATAATAATAATAAAACCCGAAATCCAAAAAATTGGCTAGATTTTATGGCAGGCTACTATTTATGCTTCTTATTTTAATATGAGATAATATTTTTATATTATAATATGTTTTTTATTTTAATAATTTTTATTTAATTTTATAATTTAATAATAAAAACTGTTAGTTCCATGTGTGTTGACAACTTCCGTAACAAAATAAGTTCAATTGAGTTATAATGAATGTTTAAGATTTCGGAGCAATTGGACAAGTATTTGAACAACATCAGATGAAAATATTATAGTGACATTCACTCTTTTGGACGGTCCATAAGATTTAAAGCTCCAATTGATATGAGGTCGGTGTCATTGTAAAGTAGACTCGAAGGCGATCGCGTATATATAAAAAACACGAAATTTGGCCAAGGGACGAGAAAGTTACAAGTATTTTAAGTCGCACCTCAAAATCAGTCTCCGACGTTCATTTGTTTGTTCAAACACCCGGATGCAGAAACTTTGTGTTTGAGGGGAGTTCGAATGTCCGTGCGCAAGTGGGTTATTTTGTACACGTTTTGAGCCGATTTTATAGAAGGAAAAGCCTATATTTGCCCTTCCTATTTAAACAAACACTTAGCCACTTTAACCAAGTGAAGAAACACAATTTAAAAAGCCTCCATACACTTAGTTTATTCTTTCTTGATTTTCACCTTGAAGACTTTCTTAATTACTTTGTCTTATTTATCTTTGTGATATTGATCATTGATTGATCAATACAAAAACACAACTCTAACCCAATTTCCTAAGCCTTCAGAGTTCTCAAGGAGGAAGATTGGTAGTCAGAGTTTCGGCGTTGCTAGTTCGCAGGGTTGATCCTCTTAATTAGAGACTTCAGAGGTTCTGAAGAAGGCCGCTTAGTACGGGCTTGAGAAATTCTTCGAATTATTACAGTCTAGGGGTATTAGAGTCGACAGAGTTGCTATCATAGGCCTTATACCATTACTGTAAGTTTTTCTTGTTACTGGTGTTGATTTTATTTTATGCTTTCTTTTATTTGCTTTGATTTATATCTGCTTTAGACTTAATGGTGCATGTTGTGAATCCATAGAAATAATTATTAGGACTTTTCTTAATTTATTGTGTATAATCCACATAGGGTCAAAACCTTATATTAAAACCGAATTTTCAAAACCATTAATTGTAGAGATTATATGTCGCGTATATTTTTTTAATAGAATATTATACTATATATTCTTATTATAATAGGTAATAAAAAAATTAATTGTAGAGATTATGTGTCATATTTAAGGGTGGTAATTTGGTTTAGGATTCGTTTATTCTTTCGGTTCGATTCGCTTTAAAATGAATACAGGTTTGAAAAAATAGATTCGTTTAATAAATGGGTCGATTCGATTCGATTCGTTTATTAAACGAATCGAATACGAATTTCAGCTCATTGATTCGTTTATTCGTTTAGGATTCGTTTTATTATTTTCTTTTACTAATTATTGTTATTTTTCATTTAAGATTCGAGAAATTATGGCTAATTATCATAGAAAAAATAATGTTGTCGATATTTGGTGAGGTATTTTTAGTAAATATGTTAATTATATATTTCTTATGTATATATTTATGAAAAAATAATGTAAATAAATTATGGTAAATTATGTTATTGAATAATATCATGACTAAACAAATATTCTTATTCGATTCGTTTAATAAACGAATCAAATACGAATCTTGATATTATGATTCGTTTAATAAACGAATCGAATACGAATCCATCACATTTTGATTCGATTCGTTTAGAATCGATACAAATTCGATTCGTTGATTCATTCTGCCACCCCTAGTCATATTACGCGATGAGAAAACTTAAAAATGTTCAACTATATATATATATATATAATATGTTTTCTTGTTTTAATAGGGTTCTTATTTAATAGATTTATTGATTTAATTTAATAATTTAATAGTATTTTTTAAATTATAGTAGGATAATATAATATATTTTCTTATTATAATATTGTCTTATAAAATTATAATATTTATTTTTATTTTAACAGGTTTTTTTATTTAATGTAAAATTAATTGTAAAGATATTTTAATTTTATAATTTAATAATAAAAAATTAATTATATAGGTTAATTGTAAAGATTAAGTGTTACATATGTTTTTTTTTTTTTATTTTAATGAGATATTATAATATGTTTTCTTATTATAATATGTTTCTTTATTTTAATTTTATAATTAATAATAATGAATTAAAATATTATAACATCTGGCGGCCCCAGCGACTTGTATGTTATCAGAGCCTGATGACTATTACAGTTCGGAGGTATAATACTTAATATAAATTATGTTCGAGCAAGTAAGTGCTCATATAATGACATTTGGGACATTAGATAAATTCCTTGGAATTTTGACGCGGAACTTAGCTTATGTCTCACCCCAAATAGCCGTTAGTAATCGGGTCATAACTTTTTCATACAATCTCCGATTTTTATGAATAATATATCGTCGAAAAGCTTAGATCGAGATCTACAAATTTTACGTTTGAAAGTTTTCCAAATTCGAACTTGAAATAAGTCACAAATCACGATTTCCGTGTATGCTATAGTAAAATCGGGAATAAGCTAGAATAGTGTGATGTGGCAAAATGTGGACCATTCATTTGCAACAAAAAAAATCAGCTCTTACTCTATAAATATAATACTATTCATTCATCCTCTTGAGGAGCCAAAAACGTGAGGGATAATTTTATAAAGCTTTCTCATTTTTTTTCTTTTTCTCATGATACTTTTGGAGTAATTGGTGATGCTTCCAAGTATATCCCATTACAAGTAAGCTTCTAACTCCCATTCTTTCTTTATTTATTATTTCTGGACAAGGAAACTAGAGCCTCAATTCGCACCCCATAAACCCTAGAATTTGAAATTGTCAAATTGACTTGAATTTGTTGTTTGCATGCACTTTTGAGAGTGTTATGATAATATTAATATGGATTGAGGTTCTTGTGAGTGTGTGAATGTGTTGAGGGCGAGAGTGTAAATGTTTCTTGTGTTTTGAGGTGGATGAATTGGTATATGGATGATGGGGATTGATTATGCTTTTGGTGTATAGATATAAAAGCTTAGAGACGTACCTATAAAAAGATGTTTAAATGATAATATATGGATTGTTGAGTTTTGGTTTTGGAAAGTGGTTATTAGGCTATGATTTTGGCTTCGCGTCATGACGCCTAACTCTCTGTGTCGCGACGCGAACAGGAAAAATTACCTTCAAGCCCATGGAAGGTCATCGCAGGAACCGTAAATTTCTTCGGCGAAATAAAGTAAGGTTAGCGGGGCTCCAAACCTGTGAGTGGACACTCTCTTTTTAAGTTAACTTTTCAATTACTCTATTTTAAGTAAATACTTATTTTTATGCACCTAGGAGGTTAGTTGATTTTTATTACAGTTATTTCATGAAATATCATGTTTTAAGAGACGTTTTAGAAAGAGATATTTTCAAAGTATGGTTTTATATTTTCGAGGCATGGGGAAAAACCCACCTCAGTATGTAACTTGATACAGACATGAAGTTGATGGATGACATGTGCACATATAGAGGACTGAGGGGATGGCGATATGTAATGCCCTCAGGTCCTAGTTCAGGACTATGGATGATAGATGCCCCTAGATCCTAGATTCAGAGCTTGGAGGGTAGCATAGATTCGCACCCCCAATTCTAGTTCAATGGCTTGGAGGACAGCGATACGTAACGCCCCAAGACCACTAGTTTCAGGGACAAGAGTGGCATGCTTTGGGGTCGACGATACGTAATGCCCCAATGTCATGGATTTGCACTTCTGGCTCTAGTTAGACGTATGGGGGACGACGATACGTAACGCCCACATGCGCCAGATTTTTCAGAGACATATATCAGGTTTTTAGAAAATAGTTTTCAGAGATTAGTTTGCAGATACAGACTTCAGAAACAGTTTTCAGAGAAAAAATTTCTAGAAAGGAAAGTTTTCAGAAACAGCAGCTTTATAAGAGACTTTCAGAAAAGATTTTCACAAAGGTTTCTAGAAAGAGAATTACTTTCAAGAAAGAAAATTTTTAAGAAAAGATTCGATTTGATTTCTAAAATATGTGATTTCTTAAAGTATTTTAGTTTTCATTTTAAAACTGTCCCCTCACTTAGATAGTTCAAACAGTCTAACCCATTCACTCCCAGTTTCTTTGTTTTGCAGGTTACTCAGAGGACGAGCTCGGGAGGATGGATACTGATGGCAGTCACTAGGGTATGGAGTCCACCAGGTCAAGTCAGAGAGAGAGAGAGTCCAGTTGGAGTCAAAGAGAAGTCATGTATCAGTCATTGGTATCGTGTCAGTCATTGTATAAGGATTAAATGTTTCACAAAGGTTTCTAGAAAGAGAATTACTTTCAAGAAAGAAAATTTTTAAGAAAATATTCGATTTGATTTCTAAAATATGTGATTTCTTAAAGTATTTTAGTTTTCATTTTAAAACTGTTCACTCACTTAGATAGTTCAAACAGTCTAACCCATTCACTCCCAGTTTCTTTGTTTTGCAGGTTACTCAGAGGACGAGCTCGGGAGGATGGATACTGATGGCAGTCACTAAGGTATGAAGTCCACCAGGTCAAGTCAGAGAGAGAGAGAGTCCAGTTGGAGTCAAAGAGAAGTCATGTATCAGTCATTGGTATCGTGTTAGTCATTGTATAAGGATTAAATGTTTATCAATATAGTTACAAAAGCAAGTGTTATTGAGTATACAGTTGTTGATGTTAAACTTGTATATCATGTTGTCAAGTTTGGGCAACGATCCCATACATAAAATTTTGGATTGAGAAAGAATAGCAGTGTTGTTCATAGCTAGAAAGTCAGTGGCTCAAGGGGATAATACGGCCTATTCCATGCCGGTAGCATCTCCCGGATCGAGGATGTTACAAATATTAATTAATTAATTAATAGATTTTTTTATTTTAATAGTAGATTATGTTTTTTTTTATTGTAATGAGTTTCTTATGTTAATAATTTATTATTTGATTTTATAATTTAATAATATATATATATATATATATATATTAAATATTTTTAAGCCTTTTCAATGTGCCACATGGAGGTTCATATTAAAAATATAAAATAAATTAAAAATCTATTAAATAAAAATCATATTATAATAAATATATATAATTTTATAAGAATTATATTATAACAAGAAAACATATTATAATATCCTATTAAAAAAAACACCATTAAATTATCTAGAATTAACTCAATCTCTATAATTATTTTTTTATTATTAAATTATTAACATAAGAAACTTATTACAATATAAAAACATAATCTACTATTAAAGTAAGAAATCTATTAATTTAATTAATTAACTAATATTTGAATTTATTATTATGAAATTATAAAATTAAAATAAAGAAACCTATTATAATAAGAAAACATATTATAATCTCTCATTAAATTAAAAAAACATACATGAGACTTAATCTCTACAATTAACATTTACAATTAATTTTTTATTATTAAATTATAAAATTACAATATCTTTATAATTATTTTTTATTAAATAAAAATATATTACAATAAAAATACATATTATAATTTTATAAGAACTACATTGTAATAAGAAAACAGATTATATTATCACATTACAATTTTAAAAAAATACTATTAAATTAATAAATCTATTAAAGGTGTGGCTATTTGTACTTTAAAAATTTCTTTGGATTCACCGATTTTAATGAAAATATTTATTACTAAAATACTCATAATGTAAATTATTATTAAAGACAACTTATAATAGATAAATATATATTATTTCTCCGGACACTTATTAGGCACATCCATCTAGAGATGGCAGAAAAGCACGGGCTCGGGATAAAAAAAACTCGGGCCGGACCCTAGATTTAGAAGTTTAGCGCGGGCATGAGCCGGGCTTAGCATATTAAGCCCGGGCACGGTCCGGTCCGGTCCGGCCCGAGCGTTAAAAAAAATCATATATATACTTTAATATGTTTGTAGCATTTGTATTTATTTGTAGTATTTAGATTGTTAGTTTATCGATGAAAATTTTGATATATTTATGAATTGTCTTTGCATATAGTGTGAATGTATTTTGTATTTGTATATTTTTAACTTTTTTTCAATTTTTTTTTTTAAAAATGGCCGAATAAAGCCCGGTCCCGGGATAATATTTTCATTGTCGGGCTCGGGTCGGGCTTATCAAAGCCCTGGTCCGACCCGACCCATTGCCACTCTTACATCCATCTATCTTTCTCCTATCTTCAAATCTTCAAATCTTTTATTTTCTTAATTAACATATTCTAAGGTAAGTTTCATGGGGTTGTTCGTTGAATTTTAAAGATTAAAATAAGGAAGAAAAAGGTGTGTGTGAGTTCTTGTTTTTTATTTTTTGATTGATGGAAATGGTTGAAAATAAATTTTAAAAAATAACGTATATTTTATTCTTTTGAATTTTTTGTTTGTTGTTTTCTTTCTTTCTTTTTTGCAGATTCTTCCAAACTTAAAACCTATTGATTGATGGATTATTGTTTGATTATTTAATATATTTAAATTTATAAGATAATCACATCTTATAAATTTGATGTAGCATTCATACTGCGAGATTTAGTGCAATTTGGTGGTCAAATAACTAAAAAATTAATAAAATAATTTGTAATGTAATATAAGAATAAAGAGTGTATCTGTTAATAAAATGAAATGAAAATAAAAATGTGAATAAAATGAGAGAGAGAGGAAGAAGAATTAAAAGATTTTTTTTGTGTACTAAGTATTTTTATGAGTGTGTAAAATAAACAAAATTAATTAATATAAATTATTTAAATGATGATGATTTTGGTATATTGAAAAGTGTACAAAGTAATAATCAAAATTTTAAAATTAACACATGAGTGTACTTAGTAATAGAGTGTCCAAATAAATTTTTAGAGTGTAAATAACTTCACCCATCTATTAAATAAGATTGATTTTTGAATAATACAGATAATCCGACAAAAATGTATATATGTTAAATATTTTTAAGTTTTCTCATCGTGTCACACAATACTTAATCTTTACAATTAATTTTTTATTACCTATTAAAATAGTAAGATATATTATAATCTTCTATAAAAATAAAAAAATATATGTAGCACATTTGCTTTCATTCCTTGTGGTGTCCCATGGGAAGAATCGCCAACAAGATATCTGCTTGCCACGCTGCCCTTTCATAGGAACTTTTGGGGCTCCACTGGCAATCTCTTTCGAGCAAGAAAGTCACAGGGTATATATATTGATGAATAAATAAGTCCCGGGAGGATAGACCAGCTTGAAACTAAACCAATTGACTCGTCCGAATTCCCGTCGGGAGAGGGAACTAAGCAATCAAGTATAGCAGTGTGCGATGCTCTATCAACATCTTGTACAGAGCGGTTCTCCTCTACCTTGTGCCGCCCAACATAGTATGTCTGGCAGTTCTCCAATTGCTTTGTCCTCAAAATCTACATGATAGGGTGTCAGTTTGGAAAGTGTCGATGAGAGACCTGTGAAAATTGATTAGTTTGAGGGGGAGTCTTGAAGTAGGAAAGTCTAGGTCTCCCGCCCGTGTTAGTTTTACCTCTTATTTCTTATGTCCTGTAACGGTCAGCGTAATCACCCTTCGAAAATAACTTATCTAAGATAAAGATAAAATCTAGTCTATCTTTCTTCAAGTGTGCTAGTTGAAAGAGAAACCTTCGCTCAGGAGCTCATAGAGCCGGACCCCATTGGCTAAGTTCCTTTCGCACAGTAGGAGCCTGAACAAATCCATTTGTGTCAGTTTGATGCTAATTGGCCATCTCTACTAAACCTACATTAATATAATCTCCTATTAAAATAAGAAACCTAAATAGTAACTACCCACAAAACCTAGTCAATTTTTTGGATTTTGGGTCTATTTTTATTTGTTATTTTATTTTGAATTATTTCAATAAATTTTTTTATTTCACGAATTTTTTATTATTTACTGTACTTCAGGATGCAGACTCTGACTATTAGCCCTTACACAATTAATTAGAAATATTATTTGAGAAATGATAGATAAATGAATGAGACACAAATATTACGTGTAAATAAATCAATTGTCTTATATAGATTATAAAACTGACAATATCTATGACATTTACAAGATCAATACCTAAAATATATGTTCAACCCGTATAAAGTGCAGACCATGTGCTAGTAAAAAGTAATTATAGAGATATTTTAATTTTATAATTTAATAATAAAAAATTAATTATAGATATTAGGTTAATTGTAGATATTTTTTTTTTAATTTTACTAGGATAGTCTAATATATTTTCTTGTTATAATGAAATTCTTATAAATTTATAATTTAAATTTTTATTATAATATGATTTTTATTTAATAGATTTATTAATTTAATTTTATAACTTTAATATGAAGCCACTACGTTACGCGATGAGGAGACTTAAAATTGTTTAACTTTTTCTTATATATATAGAGATTATTATTATTATTATTATTATTATTATTATTATTTATTTTTTTTGATATATTAATTTCTTTTCTAATTTTTAGTCCATAATTTTTTTTTTATAATTATCTATTAAGTTCTTATTATTTTAATAATAACATAGCAGCAAAATATAACTATGCTCATTTACGGTAAGAAATTAGATTGTAAGAACTTGAAGGGTAATATGAAAAAAAATTAAAGATTTAATAAATAATCATGAAAAAATAGAGACTAATTAATTTAATTTGTACTCAATAAATGAGCACTAGCGTGAAACTATCTTATTTCACAAATTTTTTACATTTATAAAATTTTTTAAGAAATGAATGTTTCTTATATATTGTAACATAAGCTCATCTAAATTCTAAATTAAACAGATCATCATGATCTCTTATTTTTACCGCAAGAGATAAACCAATGAAATTATTATTTAGGGACATATAAAGTTTTATTCTTAACTTGACATATATAAAAAGAAATGTAAAAGTTCAAAAAACTAGTAATTCATGTAAAATAATAAAATAGTACGACCCTTAGAAGTAACCAAGAGAGAATATATCTTCAATCTTTTTTAATATAATATATCCCTTGTAACATTGTAGGGACGGCACAAAAGTATAGTTTATGATTCCGTATGTATATAGTACAAACTGTGAAAAATTATATTATATAACAATAATATCATGTAATAATTAAGTAATATTTTATTATAAGTATAATAAAATAATAAAAAATAAATTAAAAATAAATAGAAATTATATTTAATATAATTTCACATATTATATATTTATTAGTTGGTGATATCACTTCAATCATATGCACTAAATTAAAAGATATTATTAAATTAATTATTAACCTAACAAAAAAATTGGACACCCCATCTCTCCCCCAAGAGCTGAGCTCCAACATAGCTGATATATAAATAAATAACACCACATCCACAAGTTCCAAAAGCAAGCTAGCTAGCACTTCAACATCTCTCAGTTTCTGACTTTCTTCCTCTTAGTTTTAAAAAAAGAAAAAAAGAAAAAAAGAAAAGAAAAGAAAAGAAAAGAAAATGGAAAAAGAAGAGAATAATAAGAAGATGATGAAGGTGAAGAAAGGGTGGCTTGCAGTGAAAGTGGGATTAGAAGGCGAAGAAGATGGCGGGTTAAGAAAGTTTGTGATTCCCATATCTCATCTTTATCATCCTCTTTTTAAGCAACTTTTGGACAAAGCTCATGAGGTTTACGGTTACGATACCGCCGGTCCACTGAGGCTACCGTGCACTGTCGACGATTTTGTTCATCTTCAGTGGCGGATCGAAAGAGAATCCAATAACTATGACTACCAACGCGGCCATCATCATCATCATCATCATCATCACCACCATCTTCCTATCTCCTTGTCTTTTCACTCTTGTTAATCTCTACCCTACATCATATATATTTCTTTCGGGAGCTTTTGTAATTAATATCTCTAGTTATTTCTGCCTCAAGGAAAGTGAAAAATTAGATATAAACAAACCATTAATTAGATGTCTCATCAGTTTCTTTGTTGGGATTTTTTATTTTTTATTTTTATTTTTCTTATGTGAATTACTCAACTCTTTTAATTTGAATCATACTAGTCATATAGATAGAGCATAAGTATATGTGTAGTACTTGATTGCTTGTTTCTCGAGATAACCTATTATCACTTGCAAGCCTGATTTTGTTACATTGTCCGATGTTCCCAGATAAAATTAAAACGATTTCATTTTGAATTTTGTCCATTTCAGAGAAAGTAGCAATGCTAATGGCAAAAATCAAAATTCTGCTGCAATGATAATAAAGTGTTTATTTACTTGAGTTTGAGCCAAGTCACTCATGTGAGGGTTAGAAAAAGGCCCGGGTCGGCTCAACTTGATCCGGCCCATCCCATTATCCTATGCCTGCTAGACTTTCTATAGGGCATGGGCCTTAAAAATCAGGCCAGTTTTTTTCTAGTTGAAGAGTTGTCTTTGTGTTAGAGAGAGAGGGTAAAAAACACTGACAAAAAATGTGCAAAGGCCAAAGAAATATTTCGGGCCTGGGTCATGCTGGCCCGGACCATTTTGGGCTTTAGTTTGACCCAGCCCAGGCTAAGATGGGCATGATTTTTGAAGGCCTGGAATTTTAGAAAAGAGGGCTAAAATGTAAATAACCTTTTATATCTCCACTTAAATAAGCAAATAGAAAAGAAGATTTTATTTTTTTTTATTTTTTTATTGATAAAAATCTGAAACAAGAGCAAAGAGGAACAAAAAAAATAAAAGAAATTCTTATTTTTGGATTATTCACAAATTTTTTCTATCAAATTTGAATATCTAAATGTTTACTCTTTAAAAATAAGCAAACATAAAACATTTTAGGCAAAAATATAACTTTGCTTGAAATTTTTTTTTTTTTTGAGATGATTATCTAAAACTTGTCCTAATGTGTTTCAGGATATCACAAGAGTCATTCTCAATGTATCACAAGAACATGTATCAAGATATCTTAAGAGTCCGTGAAAAATTCTATACTTTTTTTTCTAAATTTTGAGAGAGAAAAAATAAAAGGCATAATTTTGAAAAATTTTGGGTGCCAAATTTTAATTAAAAAAAAAAACCTGTCAAAATGGAAAATTTCCAAAAAAAATTGAAAGGGACGCTAATTGGCCCGACCGTGGTGGAAGAAGCCAACAGTGAGAGCATCAACGAATTGGGATTGGGGTTAGTATAGATGAAGTTAATAATAGAGTCAGCGGAATGACGTATTAATGTTTGACCACTTCATGAGTCTAAGCCGGTCGTCTACCGTTCTAGAAATTAATGTAGGTTTAGCATAGAGTATTAGTCTAAATCATCCCCCGTATCTATCACTATCATTATATAATTTCTCCCAAAATTTCTTATTGTAGAAAGTTAGATGTATTTATTTACGTTGAAACTTGTTTTTCGTTCAATGAGTAAAATATGAATTCTACCTTTCGAATAAACTACCATCGAATAGTAAATCTGTTTGGTTAGTTGAGAACCAAAGAAAACTTAGCAAGTAGATATGATAACACACAGAGTTTACTTGGTTCGGTAGAGAGTGGCTACAACCTGTTAGGGTTGGTGCTCAGAACGCTAATCGGGATTATATTTATGTCCGATTCATGAATACGAACAATACATTTTTTTTAAAATATTACTTATATATGGTTACATCTCTTGCTTTTATATACGTATTTGATCTAATAACGATAAGATTGAAACTAAATTTGATTTAGTGATATGTATATATTAGATAAAGACCTCAAGATTTACAACGTAGTTTGTAATTGACATTGGGAAGTGTCACTATAAGTTGTATATTCTCAAATAAAGTTCATAGTCTAGATTTACAAACAAGGGTCGGTTAGTAAAATCCGCTGAGACCAGTACATATCGTATATCGAGACTTGATCCGATGGTTTATCCCAGTGAACCATGAGTCTTTGGAGACTCATATAGATATGTATGTGTTTATTCGATAAACACTGAATGACTCACTGAAGATTTCCTAATAGATGGTACACCAACGTCAATAGAAATCTTCTCGAGTGGAGTATCATAGTAGTCCTTAGACTTGAGATATCACGGTGGATATATGAGTTATCCTTCATACTTTGATGGTAGTCACATCACCGACCTATTTAGGTCAGACCTCTGCCTGTTTGTTGGGTGTGGACTGATACTCATGATATCCGATGTATATCAAGATAAAATCTGTCAGTCTTGTGTAAAAGACATATATATCCTACACGTGTTTGCGATCTAGTAAATCCATGACCGTGGTACACTACGGAAGCGAGTTCCGAGTGTTATTTGTATATTGTAAATTTATAAGTCGACTATATTATACCTTAGAGATTTGATGTTCCCATCTATATCCCCGGTATAATATGGATAGCCTGTGAAAGAAGGATTATACGTATGTGATGATCTCGACTTGCATAGTTCAGTGAGATAATCCGTAGTCATCATAATTTACGAGTGTGTGAATTATGAACACGAAATTGGATTTCATGACAGATGTACCTGAACTTAGAGAGTCTCACAATATGGAGTGTATTCGTTGAGCACTTGGGCAACACTTTATGAATAAAACTGATTATTCATAATATTTTATCGGATTAAATTAGTTAATTCGAATCGTTTAATTAGTAAACGAAAATTCACATGTTGGGATAATTTTGGTCGTTCTAATGTGTATTTGTATTTGATACATGGTTAGATTGGATATACATTAATTGACGAATAATTTGATGATACATGTAAAGTAATAATTATTGTCTTGTTTTGACTTTTATTATTTGGTTTACATGTGTAAAGTGTTGCCTTTTTTTATTTAATATATATTAAGATAATATATGATTAAATAAAATATCATGTGTCACACTTTTTATCAAGCTTTTTTATTTGATTTAAATTAGATTTTTTGTTTGACCTTTTTACCCCCAACTAACACCACTTCCATGAATAAAAAGAACAAATATTTTCTCTTTCTCTATGGATTGATGGTGCACGAAATTTTCTATTAAAGAGGGCTTCAAAAATTATGTTTTGAGAGACAAAAAAAGGAAAGACATGAATCAAGAACAAAGCTAAAGAATTTTGAAGATTCATGAGGTAATCTTAATATCCTTAAGCTTTGAAAGTTTATTTCTTGTTCTTGAGCTACTAGAAATATTCTAGGGTTTCTTTTGGTTTCTTAAATCCAGGGCTTTCTAATTTGGATGATTGATTAAGTGGCTAGATGCATGTGTAAGTAAACTTTGAACTAGATTAAGGTAATTTGAGTTCAATTTATTGTTGGATAACTTGATTTCCATTCTAAAGTTGTTAAGCCACTCTAAAATAACCTAGAATTATTCTAGAGATATTTCATGATGGTGGGACTTAATTGGTGTAAGATTAATTTGATTAATCTTGTGAAAATTGGATTTAAGCATGAAAAATGGACTATTTTCATATCCAGATCAGATTTGAAAAATATGGTATTTTGGTGATGAAAAATATGTCATTTGGATGTGTTGTATGTGTATTGGGAGTTAGGATAATTTCCGAAAATTGTTTCGAAGTGAAAATAAGTGAAAACGGTGAAAAACGGCGTTACAGGGTGAGTTTTGAGCTTACCAGGTAACAGCTGCCCAAACAGTGAATTTGTCACTGTTTAGGCAGCCCATGAACTGCCTAAATACCATTGTAACTGACCTGGGGAGCCCCCGTGTGGTCTCGGTTGGTCGGTTCGACTAAAACTCATTTTATGCTATTTTATGGAAAATCGTTTTCGTAAAAGTTTCCTAATATTTTCATTATTATTTATGTCATTATATGATATCGAATAATATGTTTAGGCTACATATGAATAAATTATAGATATATGATATCAAATAATTTATTCGGTAACTTTAAAAGTTTTAAAATTACGATTTGGCCCCAACCGCGCTTCCGCTGCGTATGACCCCAACAAAATGGTATCAGAGCGAGTCTGATCCTACATCCATCACAAATTTCATGCTTGATATATGATATATAATCCAATTTTGATATCTACACATGCTTGTAATCTAGATGCTTCTTGATTTTTTTGGTTATACGCTAACGAGAAACGTAACGGAGATTTAATGGTTAAGTAAAATTATATTTTCCCGGATAAAATTAAACTTTTGAGAAATTGATCTAGATTAATATATACATTTGGTGTAGAGTAAAACCTACTTTAGGAAAATCCATGTTCAATAAGGCATTAAAGTGACTAGTATTAGAAATACTTGTTTCTTGGTCCGCACTGTCAGTATAGATGTGAATGATTTCCTGATGCTCTAATCGTATCGTGCCAAAGCTATGCAATTATGGCTGATGGTAATTCAATTGCGCCGGTAGAACTTATATGATAAGGGAAAAATTCAAGTGAAAGTGGAAATCCTGAACGTGCCAAAGCTGTCAGGACTACATCGGTAGCTTGAGTTTTTCATTGACAAATGTAGCCATGATACGCCTCCCGTGAACGTGCCAAAGCTATCACAACAAGAAATGGTCAGGATCAAAATTAGAAGTCACAGTAAGTGTGATTGATAAAAAGTTGTCTACTTGTGAATATATATAAGCGAGAACGTGTCAAAGCTGTGAGTCGAAATATATTCATGGGGTCCACTTCCTATTATGGAATTCGATTTAATTATTGAATTCTCATTTTCCATTAGGGATTACGACATTACGTAAAATAGTGGGAGGCATTGATGGGTTAAAAATCTGTAACTAAGGCAGTGTGTAATATTATGACAATTGGCGCTTTTGTTTTCCTTATTCTATTATGTAGATATAATTAAACTTTTAATCCACTGCATGGATATTTTGTATATGTTTTATGACTTCATTTATGGTTGCAGATTTCTAGAATATTTTCTAGATTAGAGTAGGCTTGGATATTGTTAGATTAGTCTAAACCATCGGGAACTGTTGTTTCGATTTTCTTGAAAAATCAAGATGGTTAGTGACTTAGTTACTAAGTCACAATAGGTAATCTAAATATATATCTGTTTAAAGATATAATTTTATAGAGAGAATAGTTTCTTATGCGGTAAGGATTGACATGAATTAGTTCATGTCTCGATATTCTTGACTGGCATTAAGAAAACCACATTAGATATTTATTTATCTGATAACGACGTTTCTTGATTTTAGTGACCTTTAGAGGTCACGTGTCTGACACAATTTGCCAATAAGTTATTTGTAATTGTTGTGAATAGTTGAAGGCAAATTGAAAAGTTAAAGAAAAAAACATGTGTATAGTGTTGGAAAATACTAAGCATCCCAAGATCATTTCAAGCATTGAAAATAAGTGCGAATACAACGAGAGAGTTGCGGAATACTCACATCGATCGGTTGAGCGACGCTAGAGGCAACAAAAATCAATTTCTGCCCACTGTATGCATTCAGCAGTGGCAGTTTTTTTGCTTCCCTATTTTCGGCTTTTGGATCATCTTCCAAGCTCCAAGCTTCGTCGTGGTGATTCCAAGCTCATGGGTGGACTTCCCTATCACCTTCGCATGACTTCGTAGTGTGCTAGCACTCCCGATTTTGCCACAAAATCATGACTCTAAGCTTCCCTTTGGCTCTCGGCAGTGGACTGCCAAACCAGAAAAATTTGCCCACCATGGGCGTGTTTTAGAAGAGAGAAAAAAGATGAAGAAGAAAGAGAGAGAGTTGTTTGTTGGTTTAAATCTAGGTCCCAAGATCATACAAGACATGAAAACATGCGTGAATACACCAACGGAGGTAGCGGAATACTCACATCGATCGGTTGAGTCGATTTGGAGACGATTGAAGGCCAAAAACGCACTGCCAAGGATGCCCAACTGCAGCAGTCCACTGTCTCCAAAAATAGAAATTTGAGATGCGAAACGGAGCTCCTAGCTTCGTCGGACGGATCCCGGCTCATGGTCGAACCTCCCTACCACCTTCGCAAGACTCGTAGTGTGCTAGCACTTGCGGTTATCACCATGAAAAACGCAACTCTTGCTTCCCTAGTTCACGCCATTTCTGGTTCAAAACCAGTGAAGAAATTGGACTGTGGGCGTGAGAGAAGAGAGCAAAATGAGAGAGAAATAAATTGTGTATTAGTTGTCTTGAAAGTGTAATAAATTTACCTTATATATTTTCTAAAAATACATTAAAGGTAATACACAATTTTGGCTTTCAAAAGTCAATAAACAAACTTTCCAACAACTACACTATTTCAACAACTTCTATCAATCAAAGTGACAAGTTGCTTTGTCAATCAATCAATCAATCACATCAATCAATCACATCACTCAAAGTGACATTTGATTTGACGCTTGATGTGACGAATGATTTGACGCTTGATGCGACTTGCGTTGCCGCACTCGAATTCGAAATACGAATGCGCTCGCAATCACACTCGGGCTCGGGTTCGCTAATTCCAAATTAACGATTTTTCCGTCGCGTCGTAATTAGATGATTACGCCTAGCGAATTCACTATTCACGTCGCTAACGAATTAATTCTAAATTAATTCGTTCGCCCGAATTAAAATCTAATTTTAATTCCGCGTCGAAATCTAATTTCGTTTAATATATCGAATATATTAATTTAATCGATTAATTCCAAATTAATCGTTATCTCTCTCTAGACGATATTTTATCCTAGATAAAATATCTCCGTAATTAATCCTAGATTAATTTTCTCTCTCTTCTATATAATCCCAGATTATTCAAGAGTGCGAGTTGTGCGTCATCGGTGGATTATCGGGAAGCGACCCATGAGATCTCCGGATAAGTTGGCAATAAATACGGTCGTCGGAGTATCCGAATCACGTACGTACCAAGTACTACGTTCTACCGATTTACGAGACAAGGTCGACTCCTAGCAAAGCACCAAGTCTACCCAATTCTCCGGACATATCCATCTAAGAATATTAAGATCTGTATCAAGCGTAGTATACGATTGTATTGTGTATATCGGCCCAGTATCGGATAGTCACGTGCTAGGCCTGGGGCTGGATAAGTGTCTGCCCCGTACGAAGCACATGTCGGATGTCTGATAACTAGTCTCTATAATCGGATATACATGACCTTGTCATAATATCCCGATGGCCGCGCAGCACTTAAGAGCACTAATACCGTATCCTGCGTGACATCATTTCCACTATGACTGGAGTGATACTTCCATCTTGACATCACATCCAATGCACTACGATTCTCAATATACCCGGCATTGGCGTACACAGAACCGGTTAGAGTCCTAGACGACCTCAACTAAAGTATATCGATTGTCGTAAGCATTAGCGATGTAAGTCTCAGGTTAAGACTATACACACCTACCTTGATTTCGGCCTCCCATAGACACATATTCATAATACCAATGGGATTCCGAGGGGTCTATCCAGAGCGAAGCTGTTTCCCGTACCATCGGTGAAACACGACCTCCTATCGCACTTGCATAAGTATCCAATACTTATATATATGAGAACTATGCCGTTGTGCCCTCACAACGCACTCAAGTGCAATACTAGCCTATTCCGCATTATCGATGTCCAGTCTCGATAATACTCTGGCTAGGGATATTTAATGATTAATCCTTCGGGGACTGATACTGTCTCATATCATTCTCAGTCCAGGAACTAATCATAGGGACCTCTCTTCATTTATATATCTAAGGTGATCTAATCACAAATGATGAGAGTGCAATTTCCTTGTCACATAGTTAATTTGCTACAACAACACAATGATCTGTGCAAATAGTGACGCTATGGGTCATATTATCCAACAATCTCCCACTTGGCACATAGCCAGTCACTCGAGTGTCTAACACCCGAACTATGTACGGTTCGCTCAAATTGCTGAGGAAAGGTTTTCGTCAGTGGATTTGCTTGATAATCGTCTGACGCGATTTACACGATCATCACATCGCCACGATGTATGATCCGAACGAATCAGATGATTTAGAAGTTTATATCTGGATCGTCGATGAGACCTTTAATTCCTTAGCCTGTGCTGACGCCTAGCTCAGCTGCTAACAGAACTATATCTAATCTAATTAGATTTATGTTCGATCCAAATGGCTTCTTTTGCTGCCTCAGCTGCAGCAATAATCCGCATTTGTTGTTTATTCGGCAACAGTTTCTTGCTCGGAAGATTTCCAGCTCACTGTCCCGTTATTCAAACTTTATAGTACCACAATATTTTACTGTTTGGAAACTTGCAGCAGTGATCCCAGTCACTTCAAGTTCTCCTTCTCCATAGTTTTAGACAGCATCTTTAGTTCTCTAAGATACTAACAGATGTTCTTAACTTCAATCCAGTGACTATCACTTGGATTGATCCGATTGTGACTCCATATGCTTGAAGCGTATGAGACACCCTATCAAGTACATTTTAAATGTACAATTTCCCAGAGAGTATTGACAACTCCAAATCTATCCCAGTAGATCTTTATTCCCTGAATAAAGGTTGTTACTCCCCAGAATTCTACGGAGAATTTCTATTGAAAGAATATCTATGAAAGCCAAGCTTTCACCAATTGCTTTATGGGAATTTCATTGTCAGTGCGCTCTCCCACTAACCTCCTTATATACACAAGAATTATTTCGTTTTGATTCAAATCATAAACCATCATGATTATTTCAAAACGACAGTTCCAAGAACCTTATGCTTGCATTAATCCAAACATGGATTGAATAACCCGCAAACCTCGTTTGTTGGTTATACAAAATCGTCAGGATGTTGTAAACATCCTCCAAAAGGTTTCCTTTTCAGGAAAGCGATTTTGATCTGCATCTTCAAAATGGATTTACCATGGCAACAGGTAAGAGGTTGAACCGTTATTAACACAATGTTGATAACGATACCTTTCCGTCAAAAGCCCAGCTTTGTACGTTGGTATGTTGCCTTCCATGTATGTCTTCCTTGAAGACGTTTAAAGTACCAATAGGCACAATGCCTTGTGGTACAACAACTAGTATCCAAAATAGTTGTTATACATGGAATCCATTTCGGACTCATGGCACTTTGCCATAATAGGGAGTCGATACCTCGTATCACTTCCTCAAAACGTAGTCGGTGGATATACCTTCATAAGATTGACATCGTTATGAGGTTAGATCAGAAACACATACCCTAGGTTGTTTTCTGACTCTATCCGATCTACTAGTTTCTTGTGTATTTGAAGATTAATGGTACAGATTCATTATTGATGAACTGTTCGTGTTCCATTAAGGACTTCGTGCCTTGAACAGTATTACTCCGATTTTCATCGAGAATCACTATCCTCCCACTTACCACTGCATATCGGTATTCCTCTCAGGAAAAATGAATGGTGAGCAACAATCACATTGTTCTCATGTGAAATTTATAAGTACTATACTCATGATTTCCCTTAGGATAACCTATATTGGCACTTATCCAATTTGGGTCTTTTAGTTTGGTATCATCCAAACGTTATGCCTGGCATACCCAAATTATTAGGAATGAGAAACCCTGTTTCTTTCCTATTCATATCCTATATGATATCTGTCAAACAGATTTATATGGAACCTTATTCTAAATAAGCTTTGCACTGTAGATACATATCCGTTGAAGGAAATGGTAGCTCAGAGCGACTCGTGATAAACCTTATCATGTCTAACAAAATTCGGTTTTTAGTTCGGACACACCGTCTAACTGACGTGTCTCGGAGGAGTCCTCATCTGAAAGAATACTATACTCTTTCATGTATGTTTGAAACTTACTGCTTAAGTATATTTCATTACGGTATTACCGTGACGGTATAATACTACAGTCGATCTGTTAATCTACTTCGTGTCGAAACCCTAATAGTTTCCGATCTGTGTTCTTCAAAAGAAACACATAACCATAACGTGATATTACATCCGTTAAGGTCACGAAATATTCATGTTCACATCTAGCCTAGCTAGATATGGGCCCACTAACTTCACTATGAAAAGAGCTAACAGATTGGTGGCTTTTATACTATTACCAAGTAAATAGTATTTTAGGTACTTTACCTAATAAACTAGATTCGCAGACTTTATTTGAATAGTCAAATCAGTCCTAATACCCACTCTTCAAAAGTGTGGATATACGAGTCTCGTTAAATTGTGTCCTAGACAACAATACCACAAATAAGTCTCTATTGATCAAATCAATTTGAGCTATTTATTTGTCATTTTATATGTTTGAGATTTTATTTATATTCAAAATATAAATTCTGTTATTCACATCTAATGTATTTATCTCAGTATCATCTTTATATAATGAAACACTTAGTGTTCAAGAATATAAAGGTTTATCCGCAACGGATTAAACACTGATATAGAGATAATGTCTCTAGTCAAACTAGTTACATTATAACAGTTCCTAATTTAAGTACATACCCGAAGGGTAGTTCCTAAACTTAGGTATCTACGGTCGAAACAGCAACTTTCGTCCCGTTTCCGATTCGCAGAGTAATCTCAGCTTGAAGTCCTGCTCAAAGCAGATTCTGAACATCAATACATATATTTTATGTACCACACTAAGTATTTAAAATCTAATTTCAATACTAGTAGTGAACATAACTTTGACAAATATTTTAAAGTTAGAGCCTCGCCCTTTCTTTAATTCCTTGGTTTCTGCCATATCCAAATGGTAGTTACTTTGGGATATGTCAATTATCTTTTCAATATTTCACAAACCTTTGGCCAAGCCTTGGGTTTCGGAATATTGAAACGATGTGCACCTTGTGCAACACGCCCAATTGCAAACTTTTGACTTTCACCCCTAGAATAGTCAAATCAATTCTCTAAGAATTATTAATTGCAATTTAATACTTTTAAATCCAAAGATAGATTTATTGTCAAGTATATTAAATTAAGCACTAAAGTCATCATCATATAAATCTTCCAAAGATTTTATGCTCTACTTATTTGCTTAATTATGGGCCTAGTCATAATAAGTTATTTTATCAAATAAATTAACCTATTATTTATTCCCAATATGAAAATTAAATCATTTAAAACATTTAATCCAAGGATTAAATATTCAACTTTTCAATTCTTTCTTGATTTCAATAGTCCAACTATTTAATCAATTTAATAAGGTACTATTTATTATAATGATTACAATAATCCAATTATAAAATCAACTATCATTTAATTCAATTATATTGATTACTATAATCCAATTATAAAATCAACTATATATGAATGAGTTTGTATATAGTCCAACTATATATATTTTTAAAACAACATAAAATATTAGTCCAACTAATACTTTTGATTAATATGACGAATAAAATAGATGAGCGCGTTTAGCGAGTATTCGAACGAATGTTGCAAATTCAATACTTGCCTCCCACTATTTTTCGGCGAGCCTCTAACCCTCTGTCGAGTACTCGGGAAACCGTGTTTCCTAGTGGGCTAGGATCCCGTTAAATATCACACAATCTTGACTTTGGCCAACAAATTGTATGATAATTAACTAGGTAGATCTCTAAGATCAATTGGATCTCATCCAACTCCTAGATCCGGTAGGTGGACATCCAAGTCCGAAACATATATCTTATATATGCCTATACATCGAATGTATATCCTAACCTTTTTCCTCTGAATCAACTAGGCCTTGGCTTTGGCACAACAAACCTAATGATCCCAGTCAAGCGCGGACCCATTGACCATGGAAGCTTCGTAATCAATGTCGTTGGACAAGAAGTGGTCTTGACTTTGGCCAACAAACCACAACTTGGACAAGACACCAATATGGAACAAAGCTTCGTGATTCAAACACATCTTCGACGGACAAGGGCTTGACTTTGGCCAACAACCCATGCCAATCTAGGATCTTGAGTAAGAATCACTCAATGGAAGGAAAAGACGCATGATATTTGATGAGGGCTTTTCGCGTGCATATTGGCTACCAATTTAATTATCTTTGTTAAGGTCTCATCATCATACACCCTTAAACATGCATTCTAAACACATAATAAAGCGCATATGAAAATAAATAATAATGATATGCGGATGGATACTTAACACATTGATCCTAGATCAAATCTCTCCCTTTCTCACTCAAGCTAGCACTTGTATTACTTCTACCCCTTACACTACACTTCTAAAGAAACCTCATATACATATAGGGGAATAGGTGAGAAGAGAATACAAAGAGAATAGAGGTGATAAGGCTGGACACGCAGGTCCAATTTAATAAATCGAATTTATTACAACAATTTCTAAAATTGCCCACCCATCTAATATCCATCCGATATACATTATTCATTCAACACAACCACGTATTCACACACATAAGCATGCTATCAATCAATCTAATCAAATTAATTAGTCTGATAATTAAGTGATCATCCAATGTTCAAACAACGATTTGATTTTGTTCGAGTCAAACCCGTTTTTGCGAATAAGTACTCAAAGTACGAATTCATGAATTAAATTAAACTACAACATTAAATCAAATTTAATATGCATTTAATACTAATTCACTATTCAATTCCAAATTAAATATTACACTTTATTAATAAACCTTTTACGATTTAAATTCCAAATTTAATCGTAACGCGTCTCAAAGACCGATTAACGTCCAACGTCAATTCAATTAAAGTCCAATGGGCTTTTAATTGATTTCTTAAGGCGTGGAATTTTGGTCAACTCGGATCAAACCGATAACCAAAGTCCAATCCGGGATTTACCCCATAAGCCCATAAATCAATCTTGGCCCATTAGGCCCAATTGAACTTTAAAGGTTCATTAGTTGCATTTGGGCTTTATGGTTAAGGTTTTGGGCCCAATTGGATCCAATCCATTTGGCCTAAACCCAACTTGATAAAATCAAGCCCAATAGGCCCAATTACAACTTTAATAGCCCAAATCCAATTTAAGGCCTCAATAATTAAATTACATAAATCCAATTTAGCAATTTAATTACCTAAAGTGCATTACATGATTAATCAACTAAATCAACATTTCCAAAACATCAAATTAGTCCAATTAATCATACTCAATTCATTATTATATGTCCAACACACAAAATGAAAAATCAAACCCATTTACATGCTTCAAAGCTCTCGGCCAAGGAGGGTTATTTTGTCCGATTTGAATTCAATCCGATTAATTCCACAATCGACATCTAATTAACTTCCCAAATGATTTCCAACACATCCAATGTCTTAAAATCAAAATACCAAGACAATATTAGGGCATATCCAATTCGGCCAAGGTAAGAATTTGGGGATTTTTGTTCAATTCAAAATTCAATCCAATTAATTTTAAATTAACATTATCCAACATGATTCTAACTTCATCCAATGAATCAAAATCAAAAATTCCAAGAATTCCAAATTTCCATCACATTCGGCCAAGTGATAATTTTTGGGGAAAATTATTCCAAATCAATTTTCAACAAATTGGTCCAACCAAAATGCAATTATACATGTTACAAGCATACTCAAACAATCAATTTATTCAAATCATGCTCAACAAACATTTACCCAAATTTTAACCCTAAAAGTTTCATGCTTGAACCTAAGGCTCTGATACCATTGTTGGTTTAAATCTAGGTCCCAAGATCATACAAGACATGAAAACATGCGTGAATACACCAACGGAGGTAGCGGAATACTCACATCGATCGGTTGAGTCGATTTGGAGACGATTGAAGGCCAAAAACGCACTGCCAAGGATGCCCAACTGCAGCAGTCCACTGTCTCCAAAAACAGAAATTTGAGATGCGAAACGGAGCTCCTAGCTTCGTCGGACGGATCCCGGCTCATGGTCGAACCTCCCTACCACCTTCGCAAGACTCGTAGTGTGCTAGCACTTGCGGTTATCACCATGAAAAACGCAACTCTTGCTTCCCTAGTTCACGCCATTTCTGGTTCAAAACCAGTGAAGAAATTGGACTGTGGGCGTGAGAGAAGAGAGCAAAATGAGAGAGAAAAAATTGTGTATTAGTTGTCTTGAAAGTGTAATAAATTTACCTTATATATTTTCTAAAAATACATTAAAGGTAATACACAATTTTGGCTTTCAAAAGTCAATAAACAAACTTTCCAACAACTACACTATTTCAACAACTTCTATCAATCAAAGTGACAAGTTGCTTTGTCAATCAATCAATCAATCACATCACTCAAAGTGACATTTGATTTGACGCTTGATGTGACGAATGATTTGACGCTTGATGCGACTTGCGTTGCCGCACTCGAATTCGAAATACGAATGCGCTCGCAATCACACTCGGGCTCGGGTTCGCTAATTCCAAATTAACGATTTTTCCGTCGCGTCGTAATTAGATGATTACGCCTAGCGAATTCACTATTCACATCGCTAACGAATTAATTCTAAATTAATTCGTTCGCCCGAATTAAAATCTAATTTTAATTCCGCGTCGAAATCTAATTTCGTTTAATATATCGAATATATTAATTTAATCGATTAATTCCAAATTAATCGTTATCTCTCTCTAGACGATATTTTATCCTAGATAAAATATCTCCGTAATTAATCCTAGATTAATTTTCTCTCTCTTCTATATAATCCCAGATTATTCAAGAGTGCGAGTTGTGCGTCATCGGTGGATTATCGGGAAGCGACCCATGAGATCTCCGGATAAGTTGGCAATAAATACGGTCGTCGGAGTATCCGAATCACGTACGTACTAAGTACTACGTTCTACCGATTTACGAGACAAGGTCGACTCCTAGCAAAGCACCAAGTCTACCCAATTCTCCGGACATATCCATCTAAGAATATTAAGATCTGTATCAAGCGTAGTATACGATTGTATTGTGTATATCGGCCCAGTATCGGATAGTCACGTGCTAGGCCTGGGGCTGGATAAGTGTCTGCCCCGTACGAAGCACATGTCGGATGTCTGGTAACTAGTCTCTATAATCGGATATACATGACCTTGTCATAATATCCCGATGGCCGCGCAGCACTTAAGAGCACTAATACCGTATCCTGCGTGACATCATCTCCACTATGACTGGAGTGATACTTCCATCTTGACATCACATCCAATGCACTACGATTCTCAATATACCCGGCATTGGCGTACACAGAACCGGTTAGAGTCCTAGACGACCTCAACTAAAGTATATCGATTGTCGTAAGCATTAGCGATGTAAGTCTCAGGTTAAGACTATACACACCTACCTTGATTTCGGCCTCCCATAGACACATATTCATAATACCAATGGGATTCCGAGGGGTCTATCCAGAGCGAAGCTGTTTCCCATACCATCGGTGAAACACGACCTCCTATCGCACTTGCATAAGTATCCAATACTTATATATATGAGAACTATGCCGTTGTGCCCTCACAACGCACACAAGTGCAATTCTAGCATATTCCGCATTATCGATGTCCAGTCTCGATAATACTTCGGCTAGGGATATTTAATGATTAATCCTTCGGGGACTGATACTGTCTCATATCATTCTCAGTCCAGGAACTAATCATAGGGACCTCTCTTCATTTATATACATCTAAGGTGATCTAATCACAAATGATGAGAGTGCAATTTCCTTGTCACATAGTTAATTTGCTACAACAACACAATGATCTGTGCAAATAGTGACGCTATGGGTCATATTATCCAACATTGTTTGTGTGTTGACTAATTGATTTCCAAAAATCAATTAACATATACCACTTTTGATTTTTCAAAAAATCAAGCCATAAATGCTAGCCAACCACACACATCACTCCATCAATCCATCAATCAATGAATAGTGACTGGCGTCAATCACTCAAAGTGAAAGACATATATCACTTGATTGACGGATGACGTGACGCTAGATGCGACTAGCGATTTGACGCTTGATTTGACTTGCGTGCCGCACTCGAATTCGAAATGTGAATGCGCTCGCAAATAATCTCTGGCTCGGGTTCGCTAATTCCAAATTAATGAATTTTCTGTTGCATCATAATTAAATGATTACGCCTAGAGAAATCACTATTCCCGTCGCTAACGAATTAATTCTAAATTAATTCGTTCGCCCGAATTAAAATCTAATTTTAATTCCACGTCGAAATCCAATTTCGTTTAATATATCGAATATATTAATTTAATCGATTAATTCCAAATTAATCGTTATCTCTCTTTTTAATGATATTTTATCCCAGATAAAATATCTCCGCAATTAATCCCAGACTAATTTTCTCTCTCTTCTAATTAATCCCAGATTAATTTAGAGTGCGAGTCATACGTCATCGGTGAATCTTCGGGAAGCGACCCATGAGATCCCCGGATATGTTGGCAGTAAATTCGGTCGTCGGACTATCCGAACACGTAAGTACCAAGTACTACGTTTTACCGATTTACAAGACAATGTTGGCTTCTAGCAAAGCGCCATGCCTACCCAATTCTCCAGAAATATCCTTACAGGAATATAAGGATCTATATCAGGCGTAGTATATGTAGTATTGCGTATGTCGATCCAGTATCGAATGATTACATGCAAGGCCTGGGGCTGGTACAGTGTCTGCCCCGTACGAAGCATATATCAGATTACGAGCAACTAGTCTCTTTATTATCTGATAATCATGACCAAGTCATATTATTCCGACAGTTGCAACCTTTTTAGAGAACCAGTTCTGTATCCCTACGCGATCATCATCTCCATATGACTGGAGTGACACTTCCGTCTTGACATCACACCCAACACACTACGATTCTCGATATACCCAGAAGAGGCGTACACAGAAACCGGTTAAAGCCCTGGACGACCAAAACCAAAGTATATTGATTGTCGCAAGTATTAGCGGTGCAAGTCTCAGGTTAAGACCAAATACACCTACCATGATTTTGGACTTCCATAGACACATAGTCATACTACCAATGGAATTCCGAGGGGGTCTTATCCAGAGCGAAGCTGTTTCCCATACCATCGGAAAAACACAACCTCTTATTACACTTGCATGAGTATCCTATACCCAAATATATTAGAACTATGACGTTGTGCCCTCACAACGCGCACAAGTGTAATACTAGTCTTTTACGTATTTATCGATGTCCGATCTCGATAATACTCTGACTAGGGATATTTAATGATTTATCCTTCATGGATTGATACTGTCTCATATCATTCTCAATCCAGGAACAAATCATAAGGACCTTCTATCATTTATATATCTAGGTGATCTAATCACAAATGATAAGAGTGCAATCTCCTTTGTCACATAGTTAATTTGTACAACAACATCATGATATGTACAAATAGTGATGCTATGGGTCATAATTGTCCAACATATAGTTGTGTAGAAAATATTGATTCTCACAACATGACAACTATAAGTATTGGACAATAGATCTCTCGTCTAGTCATTTAGAATATTATTTAATGATTGTTTTGATATTTGATATCAGAACTTGCGACTATTAGGTAGTTACTTGTTATTTATAAATAATCATTACATATTTTAAAATGACTAGTAATGTTATTGAAGTAGAGATAAACATTTAGAAAAATATTTGGTTAAGTAAATAACTTAGAATAGTGCTTTATGAGATTTTATTACTTAAGTATTAGATACTTATTCCATATGATAAAGGATTGTCTGATATGAGATCAAACCACATATCCATATCCATTTAATGAATATTGTATTCAGGGAATGTGATTAAAATTTCATTTAACCAATGATGATCATTGGACCACATATTTATTAAACTAATACATTGAATGTATGTAGTTTAATGAATTATAAATTATCTCGGGTAGTTTTCTTTACTTCATAACTTAGTTAATGAGTTGTCATGACTTAGTTACATGTTTCTGAAAGAACACATATTGTTCGCCTTGCAAGGTTCGAGAGCTTTCAATCCGTTCTGATGAAATGTGGATAGAATATTTTGACTGGTTCAAAGAATTTTGATCTAATGTTTGAAATAGTATATGTAAAATTCATCGCGAGCCTTTGAATTGTTCAGGGATGTATGATATGATCAAACATATGAATTTAGGGCAATTAATTCTAATATTATTTAATGAATATGATTCTTACTCAATATCATTCTTCTACGATTCCATCATGATGGAATTTATGAGTGGGAGGAATCGAATCTTATATGATTTGATTCGTTTGATATTGAGTGTTACCGAATTACTTTCAATACTCTTGGGGATATACTCTGGTAACACTAATTCATCATTTTAATTAACGTTTCATTAGTTTCTACAGTTACATATATGATATGTATAAGTAGAAAATTTGAATCTTGAAAAGTTTGAGATTTGAGTCTTTCTTTTGTATAATGGTTATATAATTGAAATTATTTGCGCCTCGAATGTACAAGTAAAATTTTTTCATTTATTCTATTTAATAGAATATTGTATTCCATTTGATAGAATATCTTTTCTACGATCCCGAGTAATAAAATTATTTCATTAATTTATGTGTAACATCGGATGTTGACAATTGTAGAAAAGACTTGACTTATTGAAGTCAAATATGAGAGTGATAAATAATAAATGGAACTACATAATTAATAAAATGAAAAGACCCTTAGATATCTTCCATATAAGTCCAATAGGATGTCAGAATCATTTGCAAAGTATTTGATATTTAATGGTTCTACTGTTTTCTTATCTAAGAAAATTATCCTATAACTTATAGTGGGAGTGATATTTGATATCGATATCGAAAGTTAACATTAAACCATAGATCTAAGATTGTTCATAGCTTACTATGATCAAGTTTTGAACTTGATTGAGCTTTAGTTATGAATCATTCATAAAATGTGAAAACTAGTTTACTCAACAAAAGCAAAGTGAGCTTATTAAAGGTTTGACATTTATAGTATAACAGTGAGAAAATTTATACTTAGCAATCTATTGTAGTTTCTGAGGAAACTTGTCTCTACTCGTACTAATTGAACAATTAAGGATCTGTTGGTTAATGTTACTATTAAACTGTGTATTTTAGCTAGGAATACAAAGTGGCGTTTCTGAATGGTTTCTTCGGATAAGAGATCCATCGTGATTTCTTTGTTTGAAGAGTTCATTCTGAAATGGCCCTGGAGTTTGTATTCTGCTATGATCATTGTTTGAAATACTATTTTACATAGCCTATTGTAGACTCATATGAGCTTTCCGGAAATCAGTGTTCTCTAATTTTGATATCACTCAAATTGTCTGATTTTATCAAAGTATAGAGAATACATATATGATAATAGGGTTAGTGAGAGCGTACATATTTCTTTCTAGTGTTGTATATCCTAACAATATTATCATTATTAAGGTAATAATGAGATGTTTGTGAGGTAAAAGGTTTACCTAAGTTTTCTTTTCTCCGTGAAAGCAGTGAGAGTAGTCTCTGTTATATTCGATATAAAGTCTTATATATGATGTAAAACTAATAGACTTGTGAGATACACTCTTTTGTCGTGCATTAGATATGATATAATAAAGGACACAACAAGACTATCTGTGTGACAGTTAGTATAAATATTTGACAGTTAGTGTGTCTCTTATATATAGTATTCATCTTTCGTAAATGATGAATCCTTAATCGAAAGAGAAATTGATTAGAATGTCTAGTCAATCTTATGCATCATAGAATGATGGCATAATGAATACTATATTATGTGTGATTAAAAATATCAATTTAATCGTAATTGTTACGAGCTATTTTGATACGCTGTAGACCATAAGTTGTGTCTTGAAACATGTTCTTTGTTATTTTTGAGATATTAAGAACGAGTTTCTTATTCATGGAGAATATAGTCTGCAACCATTAGGGTCAGATTAATTTTGAGTCTAATTATGACGGTAGACAGTCTACGTCATATAGAGTCAGGAAAGATGCAGTGGGAGTGTCACAGATGATTCTACTGTGTTAATAGAATTAGTTGTAACTTATGAAGTTGCATGGTGACCTTATTGATTGAAAGTTTTACTATTAGTGTTGTGCTTGCGGTTATCTGCATACTATTTTGGATTTGATCCATAAATACTTGGACAAATCAGTAGCTGTAGCACAATATTAATGTCGCATTTGAGGTATATTTATGTATAACTTAGGTTCTACATAATATAAATGATGCCGACTAAGGTAAACGATTTGATTTGTTGGACAAACTCAATATGTTATAGCAGACATACTTGATGTTGCCTACCTCTTGAGTGCTAGGTGAGCTCTTGAGGGCCATGCGCATAAGATACATACCAAGATATGTATATGATACCATGAATTGGCATTAGAGCAAGTGGGAGAAATTGTTAGGGTTGGTGCTCGAAGCGCCAATCCAAATAGTATTTATGTTCGATTCATTAATACGAATAATATATTTTTTCCCATAATATTACTTATATATGGTTACATCTCTTACTTTTATATATGTATTCGATCCAATAACGATTATATTGAAACTAAATCTGATTTAGTGATATGTATAGATTAGACAAAAACCCCAGGATTTACAACGTAGTGCACAGTTACAACATAGTTTGTAATTGACATTGGGAAGTGTCACTATAAGTTGTATATTCTCAAATAAAGTTCACGGTCAAGATTTACTAACATGTGTCAGTTAGTAAAATCCTCTGAGACCAGTACATGTCGTATATCGAGACTTGGTCCAATGGTTTATCCCAGTGAACCATGAGTCTTTGGAGACTCATATAAATATGTAGGTGTTTATTCGATAAACACTGAATGACTCACCAAAGATGTCCTAATAGATGGTACACCAACATCAATAGAAATCTTCTTGAGTGGAGTAGTCTAGTGGTCTTTAGATTTGAGATACCACGGTGGATATATGAGTTATCCTCCACACTTTGATGACAGTCATATCACTGACCTATTTATGTCAGACCTTCGCATGTTTGTTGGGTGTGGACTGATATTCATGATATCCGATGTGTATCAAGATAGAATCTCTCAATCCTCTCACTTTATGACATATGTCACTTGAATCAAATGCAGATTGGCCTGTGATCTCATCTTCATTCCTCGGATCAACATACCGAGGTGGATGATACTGGTAAAAAATCTTTATGACTTCTAGAGCTTCATGTATTGTAAACGGAATTGATTATTGTAATAATAATAAATGCATTATTCATTTATCAAAGTTGTTTGATTTATATCGCATATTGTCCAATTGTCTTGTTTATCTTGATTACTCTTGTATTTTCAGACTTAGTGTATATTTGATGCACGAGAGGATTTAAGTTTGAAGTTAGTAATCTAAATAGTCCATAGAGAGCAAATAAAGAAGGTATTTTGTTTGTGGTTTATCTATAGTTGCAATTCATTCTATACTTTTATGACGACCTTGATCCGGGATCGTTCTTTAGTGATATGGGAATGGAGGCACCTTGTATGATGAGATCATATAGGACTGAACTCAGATAAATATGAATTTCTTTTAATATCTGTTAACCGAAGAAATTCATTTTATCAACTAGATGGTCATATATGGATTCGATCTTAATCATGAGTTTAGTACAAACTCCTGAATGGTAGGTTATCTCATTTGATTTACTATGGTGAGGTTAGTGTAGCATTCCCGGCCAATAACTACGTATTTTGGAGATATGATTTGGTGTGTAGTTGGAAACGTTTTACACAGCTATGAAATTCACTTCTTCTTACGAGAAGCAGAAGAATATCTCTTTTAAGAATTGATTCAGGACTTGAACAATTTGAGCGATTAACTATTCTATTACGAATAGAAAGTTTTATATTCATAATTTTTATGAATTAATTGTTCATTATAGAATCAATGGTGCTTAAGAGATAAAATATTTAGAGGGGTTTAACAGACTTATGACCCGACTTTATTTATGAGATATTCATGAAGGGCTATATCTATTGCAAGAAAGCAATAGATTCTTAATGACAAAGGCTTTGTCTTTAGCTTAATATTTCTTATGTTTTGGTATGACATTTACATTAATGTGTTTGCCATTGCAAGAAAGCATTAGATGCTTAATGACAAAGTTAGTTGGTTTGTGTAAGAGAATATAATCTCTACCATCTCTCCTCACTTGTAAGGGTTATCATTTGCATTCATTCACACAAGTGCAAAGTAGAGAAGAGAGAGAGAGTTCAAACATTCACAATTGTTGTGAGAGTGTTTGAAAGAAAAAAATTCCAAAAGCTGAAAACACATTTGTGACATCTTCATTCTCTAAATTGTTTAGAATTTGATTTTATACTTCTCTAAAAAGTTTAGAGTTGATCTTTGTGTGTGAAGCTCACACTTTGGTTTGTTGGTTTCGAGTCATAGTTCGAAAAATCGGGTGGTTGATGCAAGCGTTGGATTTCAAAGGAAACTCATCTACATCAAATGAGCAAAATCCATTCTTCAAGAGTTAGAGGTTTTCGGCTACAACAAAGGGAGAAGGCAAAGAAAATTTTAAAGGTCCGTACCGGAGCCGGTGCCCACATTAGCAACTTCCGATGCGCTAAGGAAAGTCGTTTTCTATAAGTACTTCCCTAATCCCTCTTTTTATTTCGTTCACAATGAGCATATTTAATGCTTAGGTTGATATGCGATAAAGATGATGAACTCTAATTTCATATGATAATATTTTATGGGTTCTGGGTTTTCTTGCTATGTACATATGTTTCAAATCATGATGTGGATATATGGGTGTGTGTTTTTGGAATCGTGTTTGGATGTAAAAAACATGTGGGGGGGTTTTTAGTGTGTTTACCCTGATAGTGTTTGCAAATTTACTGTTTTGTTACAGTTATGGCGCTTAGAGCTTCTTATGGTTAGTCATTTGGTAGGGATAACATAGAGAACCATAAAATATATATTAAGCTCTACTAATCATAGGTGTAGACTTAAAAAACTCATAAGTTACCTTGAATTAACATTCCCCATTGGGTTGCTCCTTGGCAGGAATGTCAGACTCTGAGTCTTCCTCTCCAACTCCATTCAATATCGTTCTTCTTCTCGCACCTATTCCATGTCAGATCGACCCATCAATGTGGAAGACAATGATTACAACAAGTCCACAATCGCATCTGAATATGAGAATGAGTCTTACACGGTCAGATTAGTTTGGCCCAACCCAACGCCTACTCACTTGGACTTCATTGATGAAAACCTGCCTAGAGCGAAGCCAGACAAACCTACACAAGATTGAAATCGTTCCCAAGAAAAACCAAGACAGTTCGAATAAAAACTCTAAACCTCTGAAGAACAAGCAACAGAAACCTAGAGTGCTAATATGGGCGCCACAAAGGGTTAGCAGTCATTTGATAAGCCAAAACCAGTGAGAACAAATTGAGGGTTTCTCAATGCTCACAAAATTGATATAAAATTTTATTGAAAGAGAGTTGTTAAACATAACCAAAAAGTTAGCCTTTTATAAGGAGGTTGCAACCAAAACCCTAACCCACAAGGATAAAAACGAAACTACCCACATGCCAACAAGCGCGTATCCTAAAACTAAGCTAAGCTATCCCCACGTGCAAACCCTTGCACGCTTAACCTAATTCCCAAACATAAAATAATAATCTAAAGAAAACACTCAAACATAAATAATGGGCCGAAATAAAACAAATATCAAGCCCAAAATAAATAATAAATGTCAAATAACCATAATAAAATAGGCCTAAATAGCTCGTTGCTCCACGACCTGAATAAGATTCACTATCTTGGGTTCATCCAGCGTCAAGCCCATACTCAATGAAGTAGAAGTGCGGGAATAGTCAGAGATATAAATCTTCTCTATGAATCCATGCATAGCTTCCTGGATCTTCTTAGCTCAAGACCTCGTGTTGGACCCTCTGGAACTTGCATTGTGGTAGTCTGTCCATCATGGGCTGCATCATGGACCTCATCATTCCCCCTCTCCTCGAAAGGATTCGACCTCGAATCTGCATCAAACAAAGAAAGATCAGAAACATTAAATGAAGCAGAAACATTATACTCACCTGGCAAATCCACTTTGTAGGCATTGCCATTTATTTTCTCAAGAATCTGAAACGGGCCATCGCTTCTGGGTTGGAGTTTGGATTGTTGTTGCTTTGGGAAATGCTCTTTTCGCATGTACACCCAAACCCAATCACTGGGTTCGAAAGAGACACGACGTCTACCCTTGTTGGCATGCGAGGTATATTGTTCATTCTCCTTCTCAATGTGTTTTCGTGTTTTCTCATGTATGGACTTGACCAAGTCAACCTTGCGCTTACCATCCAGGCTAACCCTCTCATCAACGGGCAAAGGCAATAAATCCAGAGGTGTTAGTGGGTTAAATTCATACACAATTTCAAAAAGAGAATAAAAAGTAGTGGAATGAATACTACGATTATATGAAAACTCAATGAAAGGTAAACATTCTTCCTATGACTTGAAATTCTTAGAAATAACAGTATGTAATAGTTGGGACATGATTCTGTTAACGACTTCAGTTTGACCATCAGTCTGTGGGTGACAAGTCCAAAAATAACTTAAAAATTTCGCATCACTGTCCGATACTATACTCCGAGGCACTCTATGTGAGCGAACAACCTCACAAAAATAAGCCAACAATGTGTGTGGCATCATCTGATTTGTGACAGGCAATAAAGTGTGCCATCTTGCTAAAACGGTCAACTACACCAAAAATAGAGTCCCGACCCTTCCTAGATCTAGGCAATCCTAACATAAAATCCATGGAAATATCTACCCACGGTGCCTGAGGAACAGGTAATGGTGTATAAAGCCCATGCGGTTGAACTTTAGACTTTGCTTTCCTACAAGTAATGCAACCAGTACAAATGCGCATGACATGTTTCTTCATTTTAGGACAATAAAAATGTTCATGTAAGATATCCAATATTTTCGTAACACCAAAATGACCCATAAGACCCCCATTATGTGCTTCACGGACCAATAATTCACGCATAGAACAACTTGGTACACACAATTAATTCTCTTTAAATAAAAAATCGTCTTGTCTGTAAAATTTACCACAAGCACCTTTGTCACATGCAATGTAGATCTCAGAGAAGTCATGATCATTTGTATACAAATCTTTGATAAAGTCAAAACCAAGAAACTTAGAACTCAAGGATGTAAGTAAAGCGTACATGCGTGAAAGTGCATCAGCAACCACATTCTCCTTACCTTGCTTATATCGAATGACATATGAGAAAGTCTCCACGAACTCCATCCATTTGGCATGTCGTTTGTTAAGTTGTCTCTGACCCTTGATATACCGCAGAGATTCATGGTTAGTGTGAATCACGAACTCTTTTGGCTAGAGGTAATGATGCCAATTTTCCAGCGCTCTGACTATGGCATAAAACTCTTTGTCGTAGGTTGGGTAATGCAGCGCTGTGCCATTGAGCTTTTCACTAAAGAAAGCGATAGGACGTCGTTCCTGCATAAGAACTGCCCCAATACCGACTCCTGAAGCATCACACTCAATCTCGAAAGTTTGGTTAAAGTTAGGTAAGGCCAAAACAGGAGTAGAACATAATCGATCTTTCAGAATTTTAAAGGCATTCTCTTGTTCCTCCCCCAATGGAAACTAATATTTTTCTTTACGACCTCAGTAAGTGGTGCGACGATAGTGCTAATGGTATCTTCCATTGGCTTTGGGGCCTCTGATCTAAACCTAGATGTGGTGCCATCCCTGCCATTATCTCCTCATTTCGTCTTCCATGTATTGGTTGGACCCGAACTTCCCCTAAATGCAATTTTTCGCTTGAGTTGGCGTTCCACTTTCATTGCCATATGTACCATGTCCTCTAATTTCATGTAATGTTGCAGTTCCGCTACATTCACAATCTCCCTATTCAACCCACTTAGAAACTGGGCCATAGTCGCCTCTCGGTCCTCCTCGACACTGACATGAATCATTACAATTTCCATCTCCTTGTGGTAATCTTCGACACTACGAAACCCCTGTGTAAGATTATGAAGTTTATGATACAGATCTCGATAGTAATGATTCGGTAAAAACCGCTTCCTCATATCTGTTTTCAATACGGCCCATGTAGTGATCGGGCGCTCCCTTTGCCTCCGAATGTTGATCATCATTTGATCCCACCAGACAAGTGCATAATCGGTAAATTCAATAACCGCCAACTTAACCTTCTTAAGCTCGGAATAATTATGACAGTAAAAAAGAAGCTATAGCTTACGTTCCCACTCTTGATAAGCTTCGGGGTCACTCTTGCCTTGGAAATGAGGGATAGTCATCTTGATTTTACCCAAATCACCATCTTCCTCATTCTCATGATTCCTCCTGAACGGTCTTTCATTCCTACCTCTTCTAGGCCGAAATTCACCTATCTCTACCTCTGATACTCTATCAAACTCCTCATCATAATCAAACTCATTATCGACCTCCATCTCTTCCATGGGTACAGTACGCCGCCCACCAGTCCTGGGGGTACGTGCCCTGCCTCATTAGCTCTAGTCGGCCGTGTTGGCCTATTCCTCTGTGGAGTATTGTGTCTCATCGCTTGCACCTCATCTCAAACATCCCTCATCAATTCTAATACTCGTATAAACTCATGTTGAAGTGTTGTCACAATATTCACCACATCCCGCAATTGGGGCTCCTGTGGGTAATTGACACTTTGACTCGGGGCTGCGCCTTCTCTGGACATGTTTACTGTTATTTTTTATTTTTTTTAACTATGCAGCTGCAACAAATGTTAGTAATAAAATAAAATAAAATAAAATAAAATAAGAACAACTAAAATAAAGAGAAAGACAAAATCCTCACAATTCCAATTCTCTCGTGTTTGTCACTCAAATGGCTTTTACCCGAAACTAAGCTCATCCACTCTTGCCTTTTACCACTCTTGCCCTCAGATGAGTTCTCAAAGGATTTGAACTCGCAGGAAAGAACAAACCCTTAATGTTGTCCCAAATAGCACTGTTCAGCTCAATCACAAGTACAACAGAGAGGTAGACACAAACGGAAGGGAAACAAGATGCGGATACGATTTACGAGAATTGATAAAGAAAAGGCTAGTTAAATGCAATGGAAGAAGGAAAAGCAAAGACACTAGCGATTGCGGCAAAGAAGACAGCAGATAAGCAATTACACTCGAAATTTGGAATTTTTAAACACACACAAGTCAATTATCTCAATCACCTCGTCTTGACAATACGACTGCTAGGAAAAAAATTGCGCCTAGGCAAAATTTTAAAATTTTGTACTCTTCTTTTTTAATTGCGTCCCGCAGACCGCCTAAAACGTTTGGTGTTGTGGATTTGACCTAATTTCGATTGCTTCCAAAATCTCACCAAGTTTTACCTACTGCCGCAAGGAGTTTAAGGTCTTAGAACCCTAGGTTTCGAAAATCGCATAAACGCAGTTTAAGGGAAAGATACAATCAGGAAAAAGAAATACGCACAACGCAGAGAGCAAAAGACGTAAAACAACACAGGTAACAGAAGAAACAAGGGTGATATAAGATAACAAAATAAAACACAGGAAGAAAAAAAATGCAGGAAGAAAAAAACGCAGGAAGAAAAAACAAAACGGAGGAAAACAAACGCATGAAAGAAACACACGCGATAATATAATGAACGAAATAAGAAAATTAAAACAGATATGTGAACTGACCTTGGAACCTTTGCTCCTGATACCAACTGATGAAAACCTGCCTGGAGCAAAGCCAGACAAACCCACACAAAAACCAAGACAGTTCGGATAAAAACTCTAAACCTCTGAAGAACAAGCAACAAAAACCTAGAATGCTAATAGGGGCGCCACAAAGGGTTAGAAGTCCTTTGATAAGCCAAAACTAGTGAGAACAAATTGAGGGTTTCTCAATGCTCATGAAAATTGATATAAAATTTTATTGAAAGAAAGTTGGTAAACATAACAAAAAAAGTTAGCCTTTTATAAGAAGGCTGCAACCAAAACCCTAAACCACAAGGATAAAAACGAAACTACCCACACGCCAACAGACGCGTATCCTAAAACTAAGCTAAGCTATCCCCACGTGCAAACCCTTGCACGCTTAACCTAATTCCCAAATATAAAATAATAATGTAAATAAAACACTCAAACATAAATAATAGGCCGAAATAAAACAAATGTCAAGCCCAAAATAAATAAAAAATTTCAAATAACCATAATAAAATAGGCCTAAGTAGCTCGTTGCTCCACGACTTGAATAAAATTCACCATCTTGGGTTCGTCCAGCGTCAAGCCCATACTCAATGAAGTAGAAGTGCGGGAATAGTCAGATACAATCTTCTGTATGAATCCATGCATAGCTTCCTGGATATTCTTAGCTCAAGACCTCATGATTGGACCCTCTGGAACTTGAACTGTGGTGGTCTGTCCATCATGGGCTGCATCCTGGACCTCATCATTCCCTCTCTCCTCGAAAGGATTTGACCTCGAATCTGCATCAAACAAAGAAAGATCAGAAATATTAAATGAAGTAGAAACATTATACTCACTTGTCAAATCCATTTTATAGGCATTGTCATTTATTTTCTCAAGAATCTGAAACGGGCCATCGCCTCTGGGTTTGAGTTTGGATTGTCGTTGCTTTGGGAAATGTTCTTTTCGCATGTACACCCAAACCCAATCACCGGGTTCGAAAGAGACATGATATCTACCCTTGTTGGCATGCGAGGCATATTGTTCATTCTTCTTCTCAATGTGTTTTCGTGCTTTCTCATGTATGGACTTGACCAAGTCGGCCTTGCGCTTACCATCCATGCTAACCCTCTCATCAACGGGAAAAAGGAATAAATCCAGAGGTGTTAGTGGGTTAAATCCATACACAATTTCAAAAGGAGAATAAGAAGTAGTGGAATGAATACTACGATTATATGCAAACTCAATGAAAGGTAAACATTCTTCCCATGGCTTCAAATTCTTAGAAATAACAGTACGTAATAGTTGGGACATGGTCCTATTAACGACTTCAGTTTGACCATCAGTCTGTGGGTGACAAGTGGTGGAAAATAACAGTTTAGTTCCCAACCTACCCCATAAAATTTTCCAAAAATGACTCAAAAACTTCGCATCCCTGTCCGATACTATACTGTGAGGCACTCCATGTAAGCGAACAACCTCACAAAAAAATAAGTCAGCAATGTGTGTGGCATCATCTGATTTGTGACATGCAATAAAGTTTGCCATCTTGCTAAAACGGTCAACTACAACAAAAATAGAGTCTCGGCCCTTCCTAGATCTAGGCAATCCTAACACAAAATCCATGGAAATATCTACCCACGGTGCCTGAGGAACAGGTAATGGTGTATAAAGCCCATCTCGGGCGAAGAGATCATTGTCCCAACTGTCTTCCGAGCTGGAGTTAACGACCTATCGTCCATTATTTTCTTGCTTCATTTCCTTAGGTTATTACTAGTCCAAATTTACCATTTGTAGCCTGCCTGGGGGACCCCCTAAAAGTTCATCATGAAGTCAGGGTTAGAGTGAGAGTCGCATCTCAGTTCACCGACCATTACAAAGATCTCATCATCCCTTCTAACTTTATCGATGCGGGACTGATCCCGAGCACTCCACCACCACCTTCGAAGCCAATCGGTAGATACAAACCGAATGATCTGTTTGTTGCTTTTAATTTTTTGTTCACTATTATCTACCGTGCTTCTTACTTTATTATTTTCCGACTTGTTCTTTTATCCTTTTCAGTATCTAACACTTGTATTTTTACAGATATGTATGGAAAGAGGCAAACTCCTCTGCAAGTACCATGCGCAAGTCTAAAGGTGGGTCAAGCAGCACCCGCACCTGAGTCACCACCTCGATCCCCGTGTCGAAAAAATAAAAGGGACTGATTTATACCATAACTTATGCTTCCCAGACCGTTTACACACCTCCACCGAGCCAAACATGAACTCCTATAGTCCATACCTCTCAAACTCAAACACCAACACCTCAACCCTCCGAAAGGCACCTCAATCAGGTTGGAAGTGAGGCCCTTAAAGAATTGCCCGAGCAAGGCCCTCTGAAAAAGGCCAAGGCCGGCAGAAGCAAGTCTACAGCTGCCTTAGCTATAAATAATGAAACAACTCATACTCTAAGGGTGGAGGATTTCCCTGATGATGCGAGGGAAAATGTGGCTCACCTTCTCCCAACCATCAACCATCTAGTCCAGTGTGTGGACTTTAGTAGGGCTGTGGCCTACGTGACCATCTCCTCTGATAAAGTCATCTAGAAAGTGGGCTGCCTCCAAGCTAATTCATGTCTTAGCTTCCTCTTTAGTTTTTTTGGCTAACATTTATTATTTTACTAACCTGATATCTTGATGTGCAGCAGATATACCTTATGGCCACAAACATGGATGTGCTCTCAAGCACTATTGCCGATGGTGGCCAGGCCTAAAGGCTTCAAAGTCAACTGACTGAGAATGAGATAGAGATGAGCAAGAAGCTGGACGAAGCTAAGGCCAAGATGGATTCCCTCTGCCGCTCAATCAAAGTTACAAAGAAGAGATGGATGAGGCCCGGGCTGAGGCTGCTTCAAAAACTCACAAGCTTAAACTACAGTGAACTAGGGCAACTACAATTGAGAGTAAGCTCGAGGGAAAGGAGGATAATCTCACTCATGCCTAAAATGAGTCGAGCCAGACAATAGAAGAGCTGGACAACACCCGGGGAGAACCGATCAGTACTCGGTAGTGAACTGAATAGTCTACAGGCTGACCTCATTGAGCGTCTCAAAAGCATAAAAGGTTGATACGAATATTAAAAGGCTGGATGAGTCCATTGAGCTTATTGGAATGGTTTACCATGACCTGAATATGGACATGCTTTATAAGGTCCTAAAAGTGGAAAATGGGAAATGACCCAGAAAGAGGACTTCGAGAGAGTCCAAAAAGAGACTGAAGCAATCCCTGACTCGACTCCTCTATCTATAGTGCCTTCTGTTATCGAAGACAATCTCGGCCCCTCGTCCTCAACTGCTGCCCCTCATGCCTCGGCTGAAAATGCTTATGGCCCATCTTTTTTGTAACAAACTCATCTCTCATCACGGGTAATCCTGAGGGAGCCCAATTTTTATTTTTGAACTCAAAGAAATTCATTATTTTCATACTTGCGCATTCTTTATTTCCACACCAAAGCACACACTCTTCCATCACTTAGTGAAATTCTGAATTTGCACAGTCAACCTTAACCATAACTTGGTAATATAACCAAATTAATTTCTTTAACTAATCCCCTAAAGATCCTTACTCCAAGCATAATCATCAACGCCCATCACATATATGGGTCAATAAAATAGTGCACCATAAATCTGATGCCATGATGTATTTTTCCACACATAGAAAATTCTGAACCCTTCAAAGGGACTTTTTAGTATTGATGGTAATTTCAATTTATGACCATCTTCGATGCTTTTCAAGCCGACCTGGGTCTGCATTAGTTGGCACTTCGATTAATGAACTTTTCAAAAATTGATCTCGTCAACTGCTTCCGCTACACTCATGCTATATGGGATGTTGTGCCCGATGGATCTCAAATCTCTTGCTACAACCTTACTTTAGTAAGGCCATGGAGAAGCTCAGACTCCATACAGACACAATAAGGTCTCAGTGGAATGAATTCAACCCCGAGCCAATAATAAATTTGGTCACAAGGGAATTATCATTTCTTGTGCCATTTAGACAGGATCATGGGGGAGAGACTCCAACCCCATGTCAATGAACATAATAAGGCCTCAATGGGATATAACCGATCCTGAGCCAATAATAAATCTGTCCATAAGGGAATGATCTCTCATTGTGCTATTCAGACAGGGCCATGAGGGAGAAACTTTGACCCCATGCCAAGAAACATAATAAGGCCTCAGTGAGACATACCTGACCCCGAGCCAATAATAAATCTAGCCATAAGGGAATGATCACTCCTTGTGCCATTCAGACAGGGCCATATAGGAGAAATTCCAACCCCATGCCAAAGAACATAATAAGACATCAGTGGGACATACCCGACCCCGAGCCAATAATAAATTTGGCCACACGAGAATGATCCCTCATTGTGCCATTTAGACAGGGTCATAAAGGAGAATCTCTGACCCCATACAAAGGAATATAATAATCTCGGTGGGACATAACCGACCCTGAGTTAATAATAAATATGGCCACACATGAATGATCATTCATTATACCATTTAGACATGGCCATATGAGAGAAACTCTAACCATATGTAAAGGAATATAATAAAGCCTCGGTGTGACATACCCGACCTCGAGCTAATAATAAATCTGGCCACAAGAGAATGATCCCTCATTGTGCGATTCAGATAGGGCCATATGGGAGAAACTTCGACCCCATGTCAAAAAATATAATAAGGCCTCACTGTGACATATTCGACCCTGAGCCAATAATAAATTTGGCCTCCTCATTGTGCCATTCAGACATGGCCATGAAGGAGAAACTCTGACCCTATATCAAGAACATAATAAGGCATCAGTGGGATATACCCGAGCCAATAACAAATATGACCATAAAGGAATGATCACTCATTGTGCCATTCAGATAAGGCCATGGGGAGAAACTCTGACCTCATTCCAAGAATATAATAAGGCCTTAGTAGGACATCCCCGACCCCAGGCCAATAATAAATCTAGCCATAAGGGAATGACCTCTCATTATGCCATTCAAACATGGTCATTGAGGAGAAACTCCGACCCATTCCAAAGAACATGATAATGCATCAATGAGACATACTCGACCCCGAGCCCATAATAAATCTGGATACAAGGGAATGATCCCTTCTTATGCCATTCAGACAATGCAATGAGGAGAAACTCCAACCACATGCCAAAGAGTATAATAAGTCATCAGTGGGACATACCCGACCCCGGGCCAATAACAAATCTGGCTACAAGGGAATGATCCCTCTTTGTGCCATTTAGACAGGGCCATGAGGAGAAACTTCAACCCCATGTCAATGAACATAATAAGGCTTCGATAGGACATACCTGACCCCGAGCCAATAATAAATCTGACCACAAGGGAATGATCTATCCTTGTGCAATTCAGATAGGGTCACGGGGGAGAAACTCTAACCTCATTCCAAGGAACATAATAAGGCCTCAGCGAAACTTCCTCGGCCCCGAGCCAATAATAAATCTGGACACAAAGGAATGATCCCTCATTGTGCCATTCCGATAGGGTTATGGGGAAGAAACTCCAACCTCATTCCAAAGAACATAATAAGACATCAGTGAGATATACTTGACCCCGAGCTAATAATAAATATAGTCACAAGGGAATGATCCCTTCTTGTACCATTCAGACAAGGCAATGAGGGAGAAACTCTGACCACATGCCAAGGAACATAATAAGGCCTCAGTGGGACCTACCCGATCCCAAGCCAATAATAAATCTAGCCACAAGGGAATGATCCCTCATTGTGCCATTCCGACAGGGCCATGGGGAGAAACTCTGACCCCATGCCAAGGAACATAATAAGGCCTTAGTTGGATATACCCAGCTTCGAGCCAATAATAAATCTGGCCACAAGAGAATGATCCCTCATTGTGCCATTCAGACAGGGCCAGTAATGAGAAACTCTGACCCCATGCCAAGGAACATAATAAGGCCTCAGTGAGACATACCCGACCCCAAGCCAATAATAAATCTGGCCATAAGGGAATGATCCCTCATTATGACATTCAATAACAAGGCCTCAGTAGAAAAATGCAACCCTGAGCCATTATAATCACTTGGCCATATGAGAATGTTCCTTCATTGTGCCATTCAATAACATGGCCTCAGCGGAATGAATGAAGCCCCGAGCCATTATAATCACTTGGCCATAAATGAATGTTCTCTCATTGTGCTATTCAATAACATGGCCTCGATGGAACGAATGCAGCTCTGAGCTATTATAATTACTTGGACATAAGAGAATGTTCTCTCTTTATGTCATTCAATAATATAGCCTCGGCTGAACGAATGTAACCTCGAGCCATTATAATCATAATCTATAAAGACATTGAGATGATATTTTCAACCTCGAGCCATCCTCACGAACACTGGTAGTGGCGTCCCATACCAAGTCATGTAAAAAAAATAAAAGATGGCAAATGTAGCAGGGGTGACGTATCACATACTTTGTACCGACCCAAAAATATCGAGGCAACCAAGACAGCGTCATGTCCCATGTTACCCAAAATAATAATTTTTTACCTCACACTCCAAACGTCCCGGTGAATTGAGCTATAGATAAGAGGGCGTCCAACGCCATGGGTGAATTTCCCCTCATGCTAGGTAGGCCCCGAGTTTGCAAACGCCACGGAGGTGTTGGTTTTATTCTAGGTCCCAAGATCATCAAACAAGCATGAATAATAAGTGTGAATACATCAAAGGAGATAGCGGAATACTCACATCGATCGGTTGTGACGATTTGAAGAAGAACAAAGTGATTTTCCCCTTCAAAGTGGCGCCAATAGCAGTGCAGATTTTTCTGTCCAAAAAATCAGATTTGCTTCATGAATTTGAGCCTCGAACTTGCGTCAAACGATTCCCGGCTCGTGGGTGAGTTTCCCTAACACCTTCGTATGCCTCTTAGGAGTGTGCTAGCACTTGGATTTTGCCACAAAACCCTCAAAAATGGATCATCATTTTCGGCCAACCTAGGGCAGTTCACTGCCTTGGATGTGAGCTTCTTGAGAGGAAAGAGAGATGGAGAGTTGATTAGGTTAAGGGAAAAAGGTGTCAAACATTTCACTTATATATTTTTCAAAATTAATGAAATATTTTTCCATTTATTTTCTTTTCCAAAAAGAAATAAAACAAATGTAAAAACCTTTATTTAATCCTTTTACCCTTGGTAAAAGGTGAAAAGGAAAAGCCTTTAACTTTTCCAAAAAGTTAAAAGTCTTTTCCCCCCAAAATTTCCCTCCAAATCTTAAAGGTCAAAGTCAAAGAGTCAAAGTTACTTTTCCAAAAAGTGATTTGACTTTTATGACTTGCGATGTGATTTGCGATGCGACTTGCGGCACGTGATTCAAAATCGACGTAACTTCGCAAACACATTCCGAGCTCGGTTTCGATAATTCTAAATTAACGATTTTTCCGATGCCTCGTTAATAAATCCAATTTACTAATCACGTCGCTCGAGAATTAATTCTAAATTAATTCAAGTGCCCGAATTATTAAATCTAATTTTAATTCCTAATCGAAATCCAATTTCGTTTAATATATCGAATATATTATTTATCGATTAATTCCAAATTAATCGTTCTCTCTCTTTAAATTGATATTTTATCCTAGATAAAATATCTCCGCAATTAATCCCAGATTAATTTTCTCTCTCTTCAAATTAATCCCAGATTAATATATAATGCGAGTCATACGTCATCGGTGTATCATTGGGAAGCGACCCATGAGATCTCCGGATATGTTGGCAGTAAATTCGGTCGTCGGACTATCCGAACACGTAAGTACCAAGTATTACGTTTTACCGATTTACAAGACAAGGTTGGCCTCTAGCAAAGCGCCATGCCTACCCAATTCTCCGGAAATATCCTTACAGGAATATGTGATCTATATCAGGCGTAGTATACGTAGTATTGCGTATTTCGATCCAGTATCGGATGATCACGTGCTAGGCCTGGGGCTGGATATGTGTCTGCCCCGTACGAAGCACATGTCGGATGTCTGGTAACTAGTCTCTATAATCGGATATACATGACCGAGTCATAATATCCCGATAGCCGCGCAGCATATAAGAGCACTAATACCGTATCCTACGTGACCATCATCTCCATATGACTGGAGTGACACTTCCGTCTTGACATCACACCCAATACACTACGATTCTCAATATACCCAGCATTGGCGTACACAGAACCTGTTAAAGCCCTGGACGACCTCAACTAAAGTATATTGATTGTCGCAAGTATTAGCGGTGCAAGTCTCAGGTTAAGACCAAATACACCTACCCTGATTGCAGACTCCCACAGACACAAAGTCATACTACCAATGGGATTCTGCGGTGGTCTAATCCAGAGCGAAGCTGTTTCCCGTACCATCGGTGAAACACAACCTCCTATTACACTTGCCTGAGTATCCTATACCCAGATATACGAGAACTATGCCGTTATGTCTCACATAACACGCACAAGTGTAATACTAGTCTTTTACGCATCTATCGATGTCCAATCTCGACAATGCTCTGACTAGGGATGTTTAATGATTTATCCTTCGTTGATTGATACTGTCTCATATCATTCTCAATCTAGGAACAAATCATAAGGACCTCATATCATTTATATATCTAAGGTGATCTAATCACAAATGATAAGAGTGCAATCTCCTTTGTCACATAGTTAATTTGTACAACAACACTATGATCTGTACAAATAGTGACGCTATGGGTCATAACTGTCCAACAATCTCCCACTTGGCCTTTAGCCAGTCACTCGAGTGTCTAACACCCGAACTATGTACGGTTGGCTCAAACTGCTGAGAAACTACTTTCGTCAGCGGATTTATATGATTATCGTCTGACGCGATTTATTCGATCATCACATCACCATGATGTATGATCCGAACGAATCAGATGAATAGTCGAAGTATGTATCTGGATCGTTGATGAGACCATTAATTCTTTAGCCTGTGCTGACGCCCAGCTCAGCCGCTAACAGAACTATATCTAATCCAATTAGATTTATTTATTGACCAGATGGCTTCTATTGCTGCCTCAGCTGCAGCAATAATCCGCATTTGTTATTTATTCGGTAACAGTATCTTGCTTGGAAGATTTCCAGCTCACTGTACCGTTATTCAAACTGTACAGTACCGTTTGCGACTTTTAGTCATCTTTATCGGTTCAGGAAACTTGCTACAGTGATCCCAGTCACTTCAAGTTCTCATTCTCCATAGTTTAAGACATCATCCTTAGTTCTCTAAGATACTAACGGATGTTCTTAACATCAATCCAGTGACTATCACTTGGATGGACCTGATTGTGACTCCATATGCTCAAAGCGTATGAGACACCAGGTCGCGTACATTTTTAATGTACAATTTCCCAGAGAGTGTTAACAACTTAAATCTATCCTAGTAGATCTTTATTCCCAGAATAAAGGTTGTTTCTCCCGAGAATTCTACGGAGAATTTTCTCTTGAAAGCCAAGCTTTCACCGATTATTTTATGGGAATATCATTTCCAAGAAATGATATATATTATTATCATTATTTAAGGACAACCACTGTCTGTGCGCTCCCACTAACCCTCTCATATACACAAGAATCATTTTCGTTTTGAATCAAATCATTGACTATCATGATTACATCAAAACGATAGTTCCAAGAACTTTATGCTTGCTTCAACCCAAACATGGATCGAATAACCTGCAAACCTTGTTTGCTGATTTTAGTACGACAAAATCGTCAGGATGTTATAAACATCCTCCAAAAGGTTTCCTTTTAAGGAAAGCGATTTTGACCTTTAACTGACACATTATTAATGAAATGTGCAGTTACAGCAAGCATTATCCAAATGGATTTACCGTGGCAACAGTTAAAAGGTTGAACCGTAGTCAACACAATGTTGATAACGATACCTTTTCGTCAATAAGCCTAGCTTAGTACGTTGGTATGTTGCCATCCATGTATGTCTTCCTTGAAGACTTTTACAGTACCAACAGGCACAATGCCTTACGGTACATCAATTAGTGTCCAAACATAGTTGTTATACATGGAATCCATCTTGGACTCATGGCACTTTGCCATAATAGGAGTCGATACCTTGTATCACTTCCTCATACGTAGTTGGGTCTTCCTCAATAAGATTGACATCTTTATGAGGTGAGATCAGAAACCCATACCCCAGGTTGTTTTCTGACTCTCTCCGATCTACGCGGTTCTTGTGTATACGAAGATTAATGGTATATGTTCATCCTTGATGAACATTTTGTGTTCCATTAAGGACTTCATGCCTTGAACAGTATTACTCTGATTTTCATCGAGTTATACCATTCCCCACTTACCACTGCATATCGGTATTCCTCTAAGGAAAAACCGCATGGTGAGCAACAATCTAATTGTTCTCTGGTGAGAAGTATAAGTACAATACTTATGGTATCCCAAGGATAACCTTAATTTGGCACTTATCTTATTTGGGTTTCCGTTTGGTATCATCCAAACATATGCCCGGCATTCCCAAATCGTTAGGAGTGAGAAACCCTGTTTCTATCCCTGATCATATCTAATATGTATTATGTCTAACAGATTAATATGGAACCTTATTTCAAATAAGTTTTGCACTGTTAATGCATATCCGTTGAAGGAAATGGTAGCTCAGAGCGACTCATGGTTAACCTTATCATGTCCAACAAAATTCGGTTTGTCCATTCGGACACACCGTCAAACTGACGTGTCGCAGGAGGAGTCCTCATTTGAAAGAATACTTTACTCTCTCAAGTATTTAAGAAACTATTGCTTAAGTATTTTCATCATGGTCTCATCTTTAATATTTCTATTGGTACTACATTCTTGTTTATGTTTGGTTAACTTTAGCCGATCTGTTTGTTTACTTGTCGAAACTTTAAAAGTTTCTAATTGTGTTCTTCAAAAGTAACACATAACCATAACGTGATGCCACACCCGTAAGGTCACGAAATATTCATATCCACATCTAGCCTAGCTAGATATGGGCCCACTTACTTCACTATGAATAGGGCTTACAGATCGATGGCATTTTTCACTATTACCAAGTAAATAGTATTTTAGGTACTTTACCTAAAGAACTAGATTCGTAGACTTTATTTGAATAATCAAATCAGTCCTAGTACCCACTCTTCAAAAGTGTGATATACGAGTCTTGTTTATTGTGTCCTAGACAACAATGCCACATTTAAGTCTCTTCTGATCAAATCAGTTAGAGCTATTTATTTGTCATATAATATGTTTGAGATTTATTTATATTCAAAATATAAATACTGTAATTCACATCTAATGTGTTTATCTCAATATCATCTTTATATAATGAAACACTTTAGTGTTCTAGAATATAAAGGTTTATCCGCAACGGATTAAACACTGATATAGAGATAATGTTCCTAGTCTAGCTAGTTACATTATAACAGTTTCCTAATTTAAGTACATACCCCAAGGGTAGTTCCTAAACTTATTAGGTATCTACGGTCGAAACAGCGACTTTCGTCCCGTTTCCGATTCGCAGATTAATCTCAGCTTGAAGTCAGTATCCTGCTCACAGCAGATTCTGAGCATCAATACATATATTTTATGTACCACACTAAGTATTTAAAATCCAATTTCAATACTAGTAGTGAACATAATAATGACGAATATATTTAAAGTCAGAGCCTTGCTCTTTCTTTAATTCCTTCATGTCTGCCATATCCAAACGGCAGTCATTTTGGGATATGTTCTTTATCTTCCCAGAAGATCTTAATGATTTTACCTTTACCCTTTTCAATATTTCAGAAGCCTTCGGCCAAGCCTTGGGTTTCTAGAATATTGAAGTAAGGTGCGCCTTGCGCTATTAGCCTAATTGTAAAGTTTGACTTTATCTCCTTGAGAATAGTCATTAACTCTCCAAGAGTTATTAATTGCAATTTAATACTTCTTAAATCTAAACATAGATTTATGACAAGTATGTTGGATTAAGCACTAAGTTATCATTGCATAAACCTTCCAAAGATTATGCTTTACTTATTTGCTTAATTCTGGGCTTAGGCTTAACAAGTTATTTTATCAAATAAAGTAACTTATTATTTATTTCCAGGACCATCCTGAAATTATTCCCAATTTGAAAATTAAACCATTTAAACATTTTAATCCAAGATTATGTTTAAATGTCCAATCTTTCAATATATCTTGATTTTAATAGTCCAACTATTTAATCAATAATTAAGGTACTAATAATTATAATGATTACAATAGTCTAACTATTTAATCAACTATAATTCAATAGATTAAAATCAATTATATTGATTACTATAATCCAATTATAAAATCAACTATAATTGAATAGTTTGAATATATAGTCCAACTATTTAATAAAACAACGATTTAAATATTAGTCTAACTGACATTTAAATCATATGACGAATGATATTTGTTTGAGCGCTATAACAAGTAATTGAACGAATATTGCAAATTCAATTCTTGCCTCCCACTATTTTTCGGCGAGCCTCTAACCCTCTGTCGAGTACTCGGGAAACCGTGTTTCCTAGTGGGCTAGGATCCCGTTAAATAACACACAATCTTGACTTTGGCCAACAAATTGTATGATATTTAACTAGGTAGATCTCTAAGATCAATTGGATCCAATCCAATTCCTAGATCCAGTAGGCGGATATCCAAATCCTTAACATATATCTTATATATGCCAATACATCCAATGTATTGCCTAACCTTTTTCCTCTGAATCAACTAAGCCTTGGCTTTGGCACAACAAGCTTAATGATCCCAGTCAAGCGCGACCCATTGACCATGGAAAGCTTCGTAATCAATGTCGATGGACAAGAAGTGGTCTTGACTTTGGCCAACAAACCACAACTTGGACAAGACACCAATATAGAACAAAACTCTCGTGATTCAAACACATCTTCGACGGAAAAAGGGCTTGACTTTGGCCAACAACCCAATGCCAATCTCGGATCTTGAGTAAGAATCACTCAATGGAAGGAAAAACGCATGATATTTGATGAGGGTTTTTCGCGTGCAAATTGGCTACCAATTTATTATCTTTGTTAAGGTATAATCATCATACACCCTTAAACATGCATTCTAAATACATAATAAAGCGCATATGAAAATAAACAATAATGATATGCGGATGGATACTTAACACATTGATCCTAGATCAAATCTCTCTTCTCTCTCATACTAGCACTTGTATACTTCTACCCGTTACACTACACTTCTAAAGAAACCTCATATACATTGAGGGGAATAGGTGAGAAGAGAATACAAATAGAATAGAGGTGATAAGGCTGGACACGCAGGTCCAATTTAATAAATCAAATTATTACAACAATTTCCAAAATTGCCCCCACCCGACTAATATCCATCCGATATACACTATTCATTCATCACAACCAAGTATTCACACAAGCATGTTATCAATCAATCTAATCAAATTAATTAATCTGATAATTAGTGATCATCCAATGTTCAAACAACGATTTGATTTTGATCGAGTCAAACTCGTTTTGCGAATAAGTACTCAAAGTACGAATTCTCGAATTAAATTAAACTACGTCATTAAATCCAATTTAATATGCATTCAATTCTAATTCGTTATTTAATTCCAAATTAAATATTACACTTTAATAATAAACCTTTTACGACTTAAATTCCAAATTTAATCGCAACGCGTCTCAAAGACCGATTAACGTCCAACGTCAATTCAATTAAAGTCCAATGGGCTTTTAATTGATTTCTTAAGGCGTGGACTTTTGGTCAACTCGGGTCAAACCGAATAACCAAAATCCAATCCGGGATTTACCCCATAAGCCCATAAATCAATCTTGGCCCATTAGGCCCAATTAAACTTTAAAGGTTCATTAAGTCGCATTTGGGCTTTATGGAAGCGGTTTTGGGCCCAATTGGATCCAATCCAATTTGCCTAAACCCAACTTTGTACAACAAAGCCCAACAAGCCCAATGACAACTTTAAAAGCCCAAATCCAATTTAAGGCCCAATTAATTAAATACAAAAATCCAATTTCACATTCAATTAACCTAAAGTGTATTACATGATTAATTACCCAAATTAACATTTCTAAAACATTAATTTATACAATTAATCATGCACAATTTCATTATCACATGTCCAACACATTTAATGAAAAATCAAACCCATTTTCATGCTTCAAAGTCTTGGCAATTGGGGATTTTATGTCCGATTCAAATTCAATCCAATCAATTACACAATCGACATTAAATCATATACCCAAATGATTTCCAATTCATCTAATGAACAAAAAATCAAAATTCCAAGACAATAAGGGCTTATTCCATTCGGCCACCATAAGCAAATTGGGGAAAATTGTTCCAAATAATTTTCATAACAAATTGATCCAATCAATCTCAATTAAAACACTTTAAGCATTTAAATCATCCAATTTCATCAAACATGCTCAAAATCAAGTTTACCCAATTTATCATTTTAGGCCAACATTAAACTTTGGGGAAAAATGTTTCAAACATTAATTCATGAAATTGATCCAATCAATATTCAATTCAACACATATTAAGCATACTTAAACATCCAATTTATCAAATCATGCTCAAATACAAAATACCCAATTTTAAGCCCTAAACTTTCATGCTTGAACCTAGGCTCTTGATGCCATTGTTGGTTTTATTCTAGGTCCCAAGATCATCAAACAAGCATGAATAATAAGTGTGAATACATCAAAGGAGATAGCGGAATACTCACATCGATCGGTTGTGACGATTTGAAGAAGAACAAAAGTTTTCCCCTTCAAAGTGGCGCCATAGCAGTGCAGCATTTTTGCTCCAAAAAATCAGATTTGCTTCATGAATTTGAGCCTCGAACTTGCGTCAAACGATTCCCGGCTCGTGGGTGAGTTTCCCTAACACCTTCGTATGCCTCTTAGGAGTGTGCTAGCACTTGGATTTTGCCACAAAACCCTCAAAAATGGATCATCATTTTCGGCCAACCTAGGGCAGTTCACTGCCTTGGGCGTGAGCTTCTTGAGAGGAAAGAGAGATGGAGAGTTGATTAGGTTAAGGGAAAAAGGTGTCAAACATTTCACTTATATATTTTCCAAAATTACTAAATGTTTACCATTTATTTTATTTTCCAAAAAAAGAAATAAAACAAATGTAAAACCTTTATTTAATCCTTTTACCCTTGGTAAAAGGTGAAAAGGAAAAGCCTTTAACTTTTCCAAAAAGTTAAAAGTCTTTTCCCCCCAAAATTTCCCTCCAAATCTTAAAGGTCAAAGTCAAAGAGTCAAAGTTACTTTTCCAAAAAGTGATTTGACTTTTATGACTTGCGATGTGATTTGCGATGCGACTTGCGGCACGTGATTCAAAATCGACGTAACTTCGCAAACACATTCCGAGCTCGGTTTCGATAATTCTAAATTAACGATTTTTCGATGCCTCGTTAATAAATCCAATTTACTAATCACGTCGCTCGAGAATTAATTCTAAATTAATTCAAGTGCCCGAATTAAAATCTAATTTTAATTCCTAATCGAAATCCAATTTCGTTTAATATATCGAATATATTATTTATCGATTAATTCCAAATTAATCGTTCTCTCTCTTTAAATTGATATTTTATCCTAGATAAAATATCTCCGTAATTAATCCCAGATTAATTTTCTCTCTCTTCAAATTAATCCCAGATTAATATATAATGCGAGTCATACGTCATCGGTGTATCATTGGGAAGCGACCCATGAGATCTCCGGATATGTTGGCAGTAAATTCGGTCGTCGGACTATCCGAACACGTAAGTACCAAGTATTACGTTTTACCGATTTACAAGACAAGGTTGGCCTCTAGCAAAGCGCCATGCCTACCCAATTCTCCGGAAATATCCTTACAGGAATATGTGATATATATCAGGCGTAATATACGTATGTATTGCGTATTTCGATCCAGTATCGGATGATCACGTGTTAGGCCTGAGGCTGGATATGTGTCTGCCCCGTACGAAACACATGTCGGATGTCTGGTAACTAGTCTCTATAATCGGATATACATGACCGAGTCATAATATCCCGATAGCCGCGCAGCATATAAGAGCACTAATACCGTATCATACGTGACCATCATCTCCATATGACTAGAGTGACACTTCCGTCTTAACATCACACCCAATACACTACGATTCTCAATATACCTAGCATTGGCGTACACAGAACCTGTTAAAGCCCTGGACGACCTCAACTAAAGTATATTGATTGTCGCAAGTATTAGCGGTGCAAGTCTCAGGTTAAGACCAAATACACCTACCCTGATTGCAGACTCCCACAGACACAAAGTCATACTACCAATGGGATTCTGCGGTGGTCTAATCCAGAGTGAAGCTGTTTCCCGTACCATTGGTGAAACACAACCTCCTATTACACTTGCCTGAGTATCCTATACCCAGATATACGAGAACTATGCCGTTATGTCTCACATAACACGCACAAGTGTAATACTAGTCTTTTACGCATCTATCGATGTCCAATCTCGACAATGCTCTAACTAGGGATGTTTAATGATTTATCCTTCGTTGATTGATACTGTCTCATATCATTCTCAATCTAGGAACAAATCATAAGGACCTCCTATCATTTATATATCTAAGGTGATCTAATCACAAATGATAAGAGTGCAATCTCCTTTGTCACATAGTTAATTTGTACAACAACACTATGATCTGTACAAATAGTGATGCTATGGGTCATAATTGTCCAACAGGAGGCCCGCTGGCCTTCCTTGTACTATGCTTCTATGGATTCGAAAAAGAAAAGGTCAGCACCATGGGGGAATTATCCCTTCATACTGGGAAAATCCTGATGCTATAATTGCCACTGAGGGCCGTGGGCTTTGCCCGTGCTATGCATCTCCATCTCTCTTTATAGGCGGCAAACGCCATGTGGGAAATATCTCTCCTCATGCTATGCAAACCCAAGTGTATTGTAGTATCCCACAAGCTATCTTCCATCCATGCGTGCTATGATTACTCTCCCGCCAAGCATACTATGGATACCCGAGGCGCCAAACGTCACACATGTCTTCAATGTCTTCGGCTTTCAAAGGTGCAAAACATCAGGTACTGATGTTCCGGCATGAGGTGTTTGATATTGATATGGGGGCTGGTGTTCCATAGGGGTGCCCGTTTTTCACACTTTTTCCTTACACTTTTTGGTATACCCGATCATGAGATTCACAAAAATATCAAAAGAGTTTTCCCACTTAAATGAAAAATAAGTGTATAAATGTACAAGTTTTTATTCATAAAAGGGAAAGCCCTAGTGATATTCTTGGGATCTACTACTCTTCTTATAACTCTCCATGGGTCATTGCGATAGAGGCTCTATTGAAAATACATTCTCAACATTTCTACATTCTAGGGCTTCTTGAGTCGGGTGTCATCCAACTGCTCCAAGTGATAGGTACCCGACTTGATGACTTCTGAGACTTTCTAAAACCCCTCCCAATTTACTCCAAGGGAGTCTTCCTTAGGTTTCTTTGTATAAAGAGTAACTCTCATTAAGACCAAGTCTCTATGACGAAAGGTTCACACCTATACCATATTATTGTAGAATTGGGCCATCATTTGCTGATAGGCTACCATTTTGAGTGTCAACCTCTCTCTTCTCCTATACTAGGTCAGGATGGTGTCTGAGAAGTTCTTCATTTGCTTCTTCTACAAAATACTGAACCCTGTGGGTCGTCATTCCGACCTCTGCTGAGATCACCACCTCACACCCGTAGGCCAATTGGAAATGGGTTCTCATGTAGAGTCTTTGTATGTTATTCGATTAGCCAATAAAACTTATGATAGCTTGTCAACCCATAAGGCCTTGCACAACCCGAGTCGGGTTTTTAAATAATTCTTGATAGTTTTGTTTGCTACCTCAACTTGCCTATTATACTTCGGATGAGCTGGTAATGCAAATCTTAAAGCAATATGAAGGTCCTCATAAAGCTTATTGAAGCTTGAGCTATCAAACTACTTTCCATTATCTGTGATAATCTTCCACAGTTGATTCATGAATTTCTCTAAGCATGTACTTTGTCTGCTCGGGCCCAAGACAGCTCAGATACGACATCTTGCAGCCCATTCAATAAAGTACCCCATTTATCAGGCAGAAATGTGAACTCCGATATTTCAACCTCCTCGCCTTCTTTTTGTCATCTGATAAGTCTCCAGACTCCATGTAGCTCTTGATTGGGTCTATCCAGGTTAGTTTAACTTCAACCTCTACCTTCATCATACTCGAGCCTCCCACGCTCTTAGGCTATAGGATCTCCAAGTGAATAACTTGATGAATCTTTAACATGATGGATGACGCCAACCAGGCTAATGAATCTGCATATTGGATGCTCTCTCGACCGACCTGCTCAAATATCACATTCCTTATTCCTTCAACCAGTTTCTTCACCTCCACGAGATAAGCTATCATATTGAGCTCCATCTCCTGGAACCCATCATTCAGATGTTGGATAATTAGCCACGAATCACTCTTTACAATCACGTCTCTGACTTTGACAGCCTCACACAGTCTCAGACCGACCAAAATTGCCTCATACTTGGCTTCATTATTGGTCGCATCAAATGCAAACCTTAGTGCATAACTTAGCTCTTCACATTGCCCATTGCTAAAGATGACATCAGCCCTACACCCATGTGAGCTGACTGACCCATCAATAAATAATTCCCACTTATCCTCTTCCCGGACCACCATGACTTGGGGCCCGGTAAATTATACCATAAAGTCGGCCAGAGCTTGTCCCTTGATTGACACTCGGGATAGGTAGGTGTTGGAGTTGGTGCTTGGAGCGCCAATCCGGATAATATATAATACATTATATTTTATCATTTATTAATAAAATAACTAATTTTCATTTCAAACCATATTAATGGTATTGTCATTACGCATATTAGATTGATGTATAAATATTCTAAGAATGATATAGACCTTAGAATAGTCATGTAGTAATACTGGACACTAGGTGGTCCAACATTAGGTTAAGTATTACTATTATAAACTATTCTTAAAGTATTTGTATACATTCCTAGTCGTTGGTTTTGGAATACGGTCAAATTCCTATAACATAGAAGACTAACACATGTAGTATATATGAATTGGAGTTCTAATGATTTAACTCGATGTACCATGAGATTTGGAAGCTCGTATAGACATATGAGTATTGGTTGGACCGAATACTGAATGACTCATAGGTGATTCCTAATAGTTGGAAGTACACACCACCGTCAATAGGAATCTCCTCGAGTCGAGTAACATATATGATCCTTTGACTATAGGATATCATTGATTTTGTGTGAGATCCTCCACACTTTGATGCCATGTATGTCAGAAACCTTTCATGGTATAGCCTCTAGATGTTCGTTGGGTGTGGTCCGATGCACTCAGTAATCAAGTGCGAAGTAAGATATGTCTGTGTGTCTTCCTTTTTTTTCTAATACTTTCAAATGCTTCAGCTCTCTGGAATCCAGAGAGATGATGCAATTAGGGTCTATTACCTTAATTACTTCCGGTCTTCCCTAAACACTCCAAAAAAACCCAAAATTAATTTTTAATTTCAAAACCAATATTAACACATGTTATAGAATAAAAAATAAGTTTTTCAAAATATCAAATATTTTTCCAAAAACATAAATTTATTCTAAATATGCACTTGCGTAAATTTTGAATCCAATACACAAACCATTTTAGAATCCCAATACGAAATGTCTCGTGAACAATTCTAGTCCACTTAAAGGTGGTCAAGTGAATCTAGAATGGTAGCCATAACTCAAAGCTTTAATCTAGAGTTCCAAACTCTAATTAATTGTTTCATGTCCAACATGAACATCTTTGACTTAATTACAAGCATGTTGTGTTTATACTTCTAAAGTATCCTAACACAATTAATTAGCCTTATTCAACATTAAGCTATGTGATCATGCATCTAATACACAAATAAACATAGCTTAGGAGAAGATCAAACTTACCTATTAAGCTTGATGCAAGATCCAATCTACTTCTCCTTGTTGAAATCGTCGGAGAACTTCCAAGGTGTGCAAACCCGACTTCAAGATCCAATCTCGATTTCCAACGCAATCAAGCTTCACTTCAAGATCTAATATTGATTTCTCCTAGATGAAATGTTGTAGAGACCTCACAAGCTTCTTTAAACACTTCTCTAACTTAGGCTAATTTCTCTAAGAATTTGCTTGTATTTGAACTTGTAATTAAAACCTTCAAAAAGCTTGCTATTTATAGCAAAACTTAGGTAATTTTTAATTAATAAAAGTTGTAATCAACTTTTAAGTGGGCTTAATCTAATTTGTCCAAATATGTATAATTAGGTGTGACTAATCTCCATTGTCTCCTATTTTAATTTAATCCAATTAAATCAAGCTTAGGATTAGGAAATGGATTAGTTAAATGTTTGCCACCTTGATTTAATCCAATTAAATCATGCCAAAACCACCTATTATTACATACTTACAATTACCATAATATCCTCAAATGGCAGAGATAATTATGATTTTACAATTAAGTCCTTGTGTAATTATTGAATTAATCCAATTAGGTCAAAGTAAATAATCAATGTTATCCAGTAACACTTAATTATCTTAGTTGATAATTATAATATCGAATATTATCTTTTATAAGAAATAATCGGCTACCTAAGTGCTCAACGAGTACACTTCATATTGGGAATCTCTAAGTTCAGACACGTTCGTCATATAAGCCTAGCTAATATGTATGCATTTCGGCCACCTCCGAATCTGCGAAGAACACGAACGACCATTCTGAACCATACAAGTCGAGGTCATCACATATGTTTAACAATCCCTCCGTCGTAGGCTATCCGAGTTATGCTTAAGAAACATAGAATATACCGTCAAGTTTCTAAGATGCACATCTCATGTCGACATGTCGATAATTCTTCATAACTGATGCGATCCACCCTAGGTGATCGACTTTGGCCAAAGATTTAAGAATCGTGACTTTACTCACATGGATACCTAAACCCCTTATGGTACACATATGGGCCGACAGATCCTATCTTGCTTCGTACTTGATTACTGATTGTATCGGTCCACACCCAACGAATAACTAGAGGCCAGAGCATGAAAGGTTTCTGACAAACATGGCATCTAAGTGTGGAGGATCTTGTTGGACAATTATGACTCATAGCATCACTATTTGTAAAAGACATTGTGGTTTTTGTACAAATTAACTACGTGACAAAGGAAATTACTATTTTATCATTTTGTAATTAGATTACTTTGATATATAAATGATAAAAGTCCTTATGATTAGTTCCGGATTAATAAGATATGAGATAGTATTAATTCACGAACGGTTTAATCATTAAATATCCCTAGTCATAATATTATCAAGACTGGACATCGATAATGCGGAATAGACTAGTATTACACTTGTGCGCGTTATGGAAGCTTAACGGCATAGTTCTCATATATTTAAGTATATGATACTTATGCAAGTGTGATAGGAGGATCTGTTAGCCGTTGGACCGGGAATAGTTTCACTCTGGATAGACCCCTCGGAATCCCATTGGTAGTATGACTATGTGTTTATGGGAATCCGCATCAGGGTAGATGTATGTGGTCTTAACCTGAGACTTGCATCGCTAATACTTGCGACAATCAGTACGCTTTGGTTTTGGTCGTCCAGGACTTTAACAGGTTCTGTGTACGCCTCTTCTGGGTTTACTGAGAATCGTAGTGTATTGGGTGTGATGTCAAGATGGAAGTATCACTTCAGTCATATGGAGATGATGATCACGCAGAGATACAAAACTAGTACTCTAATATGCTGCAGCTATCGGGATAATAAGACTAGGTCATGATTATCTGATTAAAGAGACTAGTTGCTAGTGATTCGATATATGCTTCGTACGGGGCAGACACAATTCCAGCCCCATGACTAGTTGCTAGTGATTCGATATATGCTTCGTACGGGGCAGACACAATTTCAGCCCCAGGCCTAGCATGTGACATCCGATACTGGATCGTAATATATAATACTTAGTATACTACGCTTGATAAAGATTATGTATTCCTTAAAAGAATATTTCCGGAGAATTGGGTAGGCATGGTGCTTTGCTAGAAGCCAACCATGTCTTGTAAATCGGTAAGATGATGAGTGGTAAATGTATCACTATTTCCCACTCATTTGACCTAATATTTTGTATAGTTTCTTGAGTTTTATGAATATTTTGATGTGTTTTGTGATATTTTGTAGATAAATAAAGTTTCAGGACTATCTGGAGGTGATTTGGGGCTAAAATAGTGAAAAATGGACAAAGGGCAAAATCGTCATTTGGCGCATCGCGACGCGCTTCCCACGTCACGATGTCTAACGTGCACCACCTCATGCTAACATGCGCCGAGGACACGTGTCAGAATCTGAGAAGTTTGTCTTTGCTAACATGCGCCGAATCTGCTAACGTGCGCCGTGCCATATGTCAACATCACAGCCGATCATGCTAACGTGCGCTGTGCCACATGTCATCATCCTACGGTGCCGACAATGGCCATTGCCACGTGTCATCCACGTCATCGCCACGTCATCAAAAGACCGAGTCAAATGCCTAGTCAGCTTGCCACTTGGCATCCACGTTATCATCAACCAATCACAGCGCGCCATGTGTCACAATTCTACGGTGCCGACAGTCACTATCACCACGTGTCACCACGTCATTGCCATATCATCGCCACGTCACTGCCACATCAGCTCAATTATTGAATTAATCATCCAAAATGCCACGTCATCGGATAAGAATCTCAGCGGACCAAACAGAGAGTGACACGTGTCCGCGTCGTGACGCAAGAATAACTTGCGCGTCACAATGCGGAGACCTTATTGACGCCTATAAATTCAGCTCGAAATTTCAGTTTCAGTTGTACCTTCCTCTCTGTAATTCTCTGAATAAATAAGGAGTTTATATCTATTTTTCTTTTAATTTCAGTTTTTTAATTAATTTTTATTTACTTTCTGTAATAGTAATTTACTTTCTTTACTTTTTCAGTTTTTACTATTCAGCTATGAGGAGGTAAATTTCCCTTTGCTAGGGTGAAAGGTAAAACTTTTATTACTTCTATTTAGATTTATCTCCCTTAATTATAATATATTCACTATTTAAAATTCGATTTAATGAGGATACCGCTATATTGGCCGGTTGGTAATTGATATTAAATTGGTTTTAATTTGACTAAGCAAGGATACCGCCTGGTTGGTCAGTTGGTAATTTACCACATATATGGCTGGTTTATGGACAAATAATGTTACCGCCTTAATAGCTGGTCGGACTTAATTTGACTTAATCAGGTTACCGCCTATATGGCTGGTTGGTAATATCATCACAAGTTAATATATTATATTAAGGGAGATATCTAAAATAGTAGGGGTAAAAGTGGATCCTTTAACCCCTAGTATTTTATTTTATTTTACTTTTCAGTATTTTCTTTACCGCATTTACTTTTCAGCATTTTACTTTATGTCTTTTACTTTTAAGTTTTTACTAGCCCTATTTATGTGTCGTAACTAAGTTAGTTATCTGGGATTGTGATGAATTTTAATATCACCGGTTTATAAGGGGTTATTTTATAGTTTGGGTAATTTAAAGGTTTACTTATTAAGTCTTAAACTTAATGCTTCTTGTTAACTGGCCACTAATAAGATTGATCTGGTAAATCTAAAATAAACTTGACAAAGGAATTTTAGGTTTTAGCCTTAGACTTAATAGCCCACGATCTTCCTTGAGGATAGATAACTCTTTAATAGATTTCCTTACATGATAGACATATACCTGTCGGGCGCGGGTAACCATAATTGGAACTTAATCTTAATGAATCCAGGTAATTTGGTTGACATACACATATGGTTCAATTAAGTTATACTGGGTATTTGCATCTGACCATCGACAAAGGCTTTTGCATAATTTCGTGTTCCAGGTTAGTAAACCGATATATTACACAAACATGAAATAACCACTTCATCTTTTAAAAGATATTGGAAAGATTCACAACCCTGGATAGTTTCTTAATATTGAATTTCATTTAATTTAATTTTGAGCAATTTTATTTACATATTTTTTAAGTTTAAAATCATCATCATTTCAAATCAATCAATCAACCTGTTGTTGGGTTTTCTAGGTCAAACCAAGATCAAATTAAGCAATGAAACATGTGAATACAACAAAGTAAGATGGCGGAAATACTCACTTTGATCGGCTAAGTGGATGTGTAGACAACAAAAATTTCCTCCTTGATGAATTTGGCCAAGCCCTTTGTGTTGATCTTCAAGCTCCAAGCTTTGAGTGTTGATTCCAAGATCAAGGATTGGTTTCCCTATCACCTTTGAATGACTCCTTGTGTGTGCTAGCACTCATGATTTTGAATCAAAAATCAAAGAGAATGAACCCTAGGTTCACGCCCAACTTGAGAGAAAAAGAAGAAGGCCATTCGGACATGGTGAGAAAGAAAGAGAGAAATTGTGTGTTGTTTCTAAAAACTTAATACCAAAAATCCTTCACACCTTTTGGTATTTACTTTTCCAAAAAGCAAAAGGCAAAATGGAGGGAAAATGGCATTCAATGCCTTCAACAACTCCCATCATGAATAGTGACTGGTTGTCAATCACAAAAAGGTGACATGACTTCCATCACTAAAGTGACATGCGATGTGACTTGTGGGCCGCACTTTAATTCAAAATGCGAGTGGGCCCGCAAACACATTCCGGGCTCGGGTTCGTTAATTCCGAATTAACGAACTTTCCGTTGCGACGTAATTAAATCAAATTTAATTAAATAATTATGCCTAGCAAAATTACTATTCACGTCGCTAGCGAATTAATTCCAAATTAACTCGTTTGCCCGAATTAAAATCTAATTTTAATTCCGCGTCGAAATCTAATTTTGTTTAATATATCGAATATATTATTTTATCGATTAATTCAAAATTAATAGTTCTCTCTCTTTAAATAGAATTTTATCCCAGATAAAATTTCTCCGTAATTAATCCTAGATTAATTTTCTCTCTCTTATAATTAATCCCAGATTAATTATGTTCGAGTCATACGTCATCGGTGAATCTTCGGGAAGCGACCCAGTGAGCTTACCTTTTTTTTTATACCTTAAGGTACGTGCCAACGAGTTATGGTGTGTGACTGACTATCAAATGGACTTCCCGTTGTAGATTCCCCAGAGGGAGGGTGGATTTAGGCTCTCTTAAGTACCCTAGCCTCTTAGGCTCTTATCGCTTGGTGACAGAAATAAACAATGAGTCCTTCAAATTAGTCCATCACAATAGGCTACAAGTAAATGATTATCTAGGTGCCTTCACAACCTTTCCTTATAGAAAGGTAGTGAATGAAGGAAGACACCAAACCATTACCCGGCCTTAAAAGTGTCTTTGATTAAACCCCTTTTATCCCACAGTAGAGACGGTTAATTAAAACACAAATCATAATATTACAAGACATTATTTCAGGGCTGATTCTCTATCCCTAGTGGAGTCGCCAGACTGTGGGACACAGAAACTAGGTGACGCATGCTGTCCCGGGCTCGGGGCCCGGTAGGGAGTACGGAGTAGCCCTCGGGGAACTAAACCGGAGAATAATGGATTCGCCACCCGATGTGAACCGGGAAAATGAATTTTAAGGCCGCACTCACCCCTCGTAAGGGAAGACCTCAAACCGTTGGGTTCAGAATGGTCCATTACTTAAGCCACTTGTAATAAAATGATTTGTGCAATAATCTAACCAAGCCTAAGCAACATATTTCCAAGGATAATCTATTTCCAAGTTCGCATGCATAAATCAAAGGTTCATCTAAGTTCACATGTAACACATTTTCATATTTGCATACAACCTATTTGCATATAATCTATGTCTGAATTTGCATGCATAAAAGTAAATTGAAATACGGCAAGCATGCAAATTCATAAGCACATTATATTCATGGATACAGAAACGCAAGCAAACAATGATCATACAAGCATGCATAAAATTGTATCAGAATGATGGCAAACACATAATTTCACAAACACATTGCATTGATAATCATGGAAGCGCAAACATGCAATAATTATACAAGCATGCATATTAAAGAGAAGCAATCAGGTTCGTAATACAAAGGGATAACCAATAGGGGCAATTATGCATAAAATATGATGAAGAGGACTCAGTTTAGTGTATGCGCATTCGTGTAGCGTTTGACAACGCGTTCGAACTGTAAACAGAAGGTTCTCGTTCGTGTGGCGTTTGATAACGCGTTCAAACGGGACCAGACCTGATGAAACAAATGCATGCAAGTTCGAGTAGCATTCGTAAACTCGTTCGAACGGTAAACAGAATGTTCGCGTTCGAGTAGCGTTCGTAAACGCATTCGAACGGAAATGAAACAGAATGCTCACATTCGTATGGCGTTCGGAAACACGTTCGAATGGGGTTACATCAGTGACCCCCAAAATGCAGTAAACAACATGACACATATGTGAACGGATGAATAGTTGACACCTAATCAATAATAACAGGCTAAAAGGTGCGGTAAATCGTTGTGGCAAAGGTAGCCCTTATTCCTTTTATCCCTCAAGATGGAGGACCTTTAATCCAACTCGATGAGCCCATGGGCATTGCAACATGATGCATGATTATGCAAGAAGATGACATACGGAGAAAAGCGGATAACGAAATAAAAGGCACGGTGAAGTATCGTGGTAAAGGTTCTTTAACCTCTCAAAATAGAGGACCTTTAATCCAACTTACTAAGCCCATACGCATCACATCATAATTCATATAAAAATAAAGACAACAATATCGGACTTCGTATACCCGATTGAACATATCTCACATTCAACCGACTATACATCATCCGGCACGGCAAATCATCGTGGTAAATGGTTTTAACCTCTCAAAATATAGGACCTTTAATCGCACTTACTAAGCCCATGCGCTTTATCTCATCATAACTTAAACAAATAAGATGCAGAAAATAATGACGACAAAAAACAAATCAAGATAAATTAAAGTATGTGCCATGTACTCAAGTGGTACGTGGAGTTGTATCCCGAGTACAGATCATACTACCGTCCATTCAGAATCGGCTATGAAATTTATGTCCGGGTTTCCATCCTATATACCACGAGAGGCGACACATTTTTCATTCATTCAAGGGCCACAATCATGCATCCACAAACGACTCTCATCCGAATAAGACAATTAAAAAACGAATGACAATAAATAGAAAAAGTGCCCTCAGGTCTAACCTGTTAAATTACCTCTCGGATGTACGGTACACGATCGTCGGAAGGGCTAACACTCCGCAACTCCTCCAGTTCACTGGTTCAATGCTCTCGTTCGTTGTCTCACTATTTTGAGTCGTCGTTCTCCCTATTTTATTGATGTTTTTACTGTATTTCGCTGCTCTTTCGGTGACGTTTTATGGTCACTACGTTTGCTGTATTTAGGCTATTGTTCTTGGTGTATTTGGGATGCTGTTTGGGTGTAATTTTTGGTGGTGTTATGGTGTGGTTCGGGGGTTGTTTTGGTGAGGTAAAGGGGCTGTTCGGGATGTGTTTTGGTCAAGGCAATGGGGGTTATTTGGTTTGTGATTTTCGGTTATTGAGAGTGAGGGAGAGTTGTATCAATGAGCTTGGGTGTTTCTTGTGTGAATGAACTCGGAGAGGGAAGTGTTGGAATTGGGTTTCTTTTATAGGCAAAGGGCTAGGGTTAAATCTTGCTTGACAAGGAAGGTATTTGTGTATTTAATGGAGGATATGATTTGGTGTCATGCAAGGAAAGCCTAAGATTGATTGGGGGACAAAATTTGGCTTGTTTGGGATTTGATTTATTTTGTTCAGGCATATAATTTGTTTAGTTTGGTATATAATATTTGTTGATAGATTTTAATTAGGCATGATTTTATTTATATTTATCTTAATTTGGTATGTTATTTTTAGATTTTATTTAATTCCCCATGTGTTAAATTGTGTTTTATTAATTGGGATGTGTTTTATGGGCTTTGGTGGGCTAATTGGCTTGGGTGTGAGGCTAGCAGAAAAACCAGAAATACCGACACCGTTCGAACGCCGATTCGAACGCTACACGAATGCCCACAATCTGCTTGACGTTCGAACGTGGTAACAAACGCAGCACGAACGAAAACAATGAACTTTGTGAAATGAATCTGATGACATGCTTATTCTGAATTTCCCCTTCCGACGTCCGTTTCCCGCAACTTCCGTGACTTAAAAGGTAGTGTCTCCAAATGAGACTCATCATAGGGACTTATATGCAAAAATGCAGTGCCTACAGTCGCCCCCACTTTGATGGGACTTGTGTAATGTGTAATAGTGACAATCCTATCAAAGTTATGCAATGCATTTTTACTTACCTGGCTCGCCAGCTGCCACATGACTTGCCTGCTGTCTCGAACTGAGTTTGATGATGTGCCATTCCTGGCGTGCTGAACCCCGTACCTAGTGTGTCGCGGTAGTCCACAATAGTCCATACTAGTCCACGATGGTCCACAATAATCCACGATAGCCCACATAATCCACATAGTCCACACTAGTCCACGATAATCCACGGCAGTTCACGATAATCCACGATAGTCCACATAATCCACATAGTCCACATATTCCACGATAGTCCACATAATCCACATAGTCCACGATAATCCACGGTAGTCCACAACACTTCACGATAGTCCATAACACTTCATGATAGTCCTCGGTAGTCCTCGATAGTCCACGGTAGTCCATAACACTTTACGATAGTCCATGGTAGTCCATAACATTTCATGATAGTCCACGGTAGTCCACAGAGTCCACGGTAATCCACGATAGTCCACATAATCCACATAGTCCACACTAATCCACACTAGTCCACGATAATCCACGATAGTCCACAACACTTTACGATAGTCCACGGTAGTCTACATAATCCACATCGTCTACATGCCGTACCTGACAAAACTGTTCTGATGAAGCAGTGGGCCTCGACCCTGAGACGCATCCCAATAACTGCAAACGACAACTGGGGCTTCGACCCTGTGACGCATCCCAATTCCGCTGATAATATGGGCCTCAACTCTGGGACGTAACCCAATAACTAATGATGCAGTGGGCCTCGACCCTGGGACGCATCCCAACAACTGCAACCGACAACGGGGGCCTCGACCCTGGGACGCATCCCAATACCGCTGACAAAATGGGCCTCGACCCTAGGACGCATCCCATAATAGAAACTGATGATATGTATGCCTCGGCCTCAGACTAATACTGATGTGGGCCTCGTCCCCAGACTGATACTAATGTGGGCCTCAACCCTCAAATTACTTCCTGAATCTAACATCAATATGGGCCTCAGCCCCATGATTATTATCCGAATCCGATACTGTGCTTTGTTATGCCTGATTGGCTTGTTTTCACCGCTTTCTCTTTTTCTTCTTAAAAACCTGTGAACACAAAACAAAACAAACACAAAAGGGTGCAAAATGTGTTACGTGTATGCATGTATGCGTGAATGTTCCCATCCTGTCGGGTTAGGTCTTCTGCCAATTCTCTTGGTGACTGCTCGGTCTCAGGTAAAATACAGCTTTCAATCTGTCAACATTGATCGGCTCGGTGAACTCATTCCCTTCCAAGTCTGACAGCCTCACTGTCCTCATTTCCCAGTTTCTGAATGACTATCATATCTTTCTGTTTGCTTCTTCTGAGGATTCCTCTTGTTCTAAGTATCATTGTGTATCATAGTACCAAGGTTGAATGCTTTTGTCAGATATACTCATGTTGCATATTCAAGCGAGTACGAGAAATGAACGTCTTTATTATCATTAGAAAAAGGTTCAATCAAACAGGCAAAATCAATGTCTATATTAAAAACGCGGGATCAAACAAACTAGGAGGAACAACTTCATCATTCGTAGCACTGCCTTCTTCCTCGGCCTATGGTTCTTCATCGTCGTCACCCTCTATCCCCATGTACGAAGCTTGGTGGTTGAGAGCTTGGAGGACGAAGGTTTCGGGCAAGCCAGAGTTGATCATGTAGGTGGGTGGGGGAACATAGTGATAATTTGCTAGAGGATTGGTGTGTGTGTTTGGCTGTTCTCTTTCAGGGTCAGGGATCTTATGGGAGTCAATTAAGTCTTGGATCTCATGGCGGAGACGGGTACAGCTATCAGTGTCATGGCCAGGTTGTTGGTGGAAGTGGCAGTAGCGGTTCATATTGAGGCTTGGTGGGGGAGGATTTGGGAGTGGTATAGATTCCAAGAGTTTTAAGAGTCCTTGCCTGGTCAGCTTCTCAAGCACTTTGGACAAGGGTCTATCCAGGTTGGAGAAACGCCAGTTTTTGATGGCAGCAACCTCGGCAGTAGCGGGCTTGGTCTCAGAATGCCCCCCAAAATTCATCCTATTTTGGCCATAAAACTTCCGGTTCTCGGCTTCCTCTTCTTCAATGTCCATGCCAGTTTCCCTCAGCTGTCAGAAATCCGCAATCATGGAAGTCATCCTCCTCAGCTTGCTATAGATGGATGGCTTAATACCCTTAATAATCATTTTTATTTAGTCTTTCTCCGAGGGCATTGTCTGCATCTTTAGCAGCTGGCTTCTCCAGCGGTCCACATACTCATTGAAGCTTTCCTCTGGCTTCTGCTTAGTGTTCTCCAAATCACGGAGTGACAGGTCGATCTCTAAGTCTGTAACATACTGCTTCAGAAAGGCATCAGCTAGTTCCCTCTAATCTTCCTTAACCTTCTTCTCAAGGCTGTGATACCAAACCACAGGTGCCCCCTCGAGTGACATCCCAAACATCTTTTGGACTTGGCGCTGTGATAGGCCCACCGAACTCATCATTGAGACGTATTGCCGTAGATGGACCCTCGGGTCCCCATTCCCGTTGAACTTAGCCATATCAGACATCTTGAACTAAGCTGGCAGCTGTTCTTCGAAGGTCAACACCTCATAATCCAACAAGTCTTCATGTTTCCCCTTCAGTTTACTGGTAACTGACTCCATCTGATCACGGAGTTTCTGTATCTTGGCCTGAGACCTGGCTATTCTTCCCGTGGCATATTCGGCCATATCATTATCAAAAGCGGGGATGTCATCCCCCAACCTATTCGGAGGCTCCTCACATCTTACATTCTCAGAGTTTCCCCCAGCACGGGGCACAACTATATCTGCCATGGCAGTAGTCAAGGCTTGCAACTGTTTAGTAATTTTGACGAAACCATTTTCCAACTGATCTATCCGGGATACCTCGTTATCAGATGTACTCATATCTGTTACCGGTCTTTTAGTGAGTCTTCCCTCTTCCCTAACCCAACAGGAATCTATGATGGTTTTCAGAACACAAGGGCTAGCATGATGCATGTATGCATGAGGTGCATGAGATACGTGCGATTTAGGGAATATATCAACTCATTAAAATTTTCACACAAATCGGCCCATCATCATTTTAGGATCTTTGGGGCCAACTGTCATAGGAGTGAACTCGTCCCAATTTAAATGGCCTAACAAGTTCACATCTCATGGCAAGAAGTCCAACCGTATCCAAATGATAATGCTCCCAAACACAAACATATAATGGCCCATTGGCGTTTTAGAAGCTTTCGGCCCAATCATCATAAGATACGTTCTTGTCCCAGTTTAAATGGCCCAACAAGCCCATACTTCATGACAAAAGGTCCTAATGGATCCAAACGACAATGTTCCCAAACACAAGCATACAAAATTAATTTCTACAGAGTGGCCCACCAACATTTCAGAAGCTTTTGGCCAAATCATCATAGGATACGAACTAGTCCCAGTTTAAATGGCCCAACACGTTCGCATTTCTGACAAGAAGTCCAACTGCATCCAAATAAGGATGGTCCACAAGCACAAGGAAATAGTTGTTATAGGCCATACAATCCCGGTCAATGTGTGGGTTTGCGGGAGTGTAGTCAAAGACTATCGCTGGCGAAGGATTGCCCACAACTAGGTCTCTCCGCTCAAGGGTTCGAGCGACCAAGTGACCGTACCTTTTTTTATACCTTAAGGTACGTGCCAACGAGTTATGGTGTGTGACTGACTATCAAATGGACTTCCCGTTGTAGATTCCCCAGAGGGAGGGTGGATCGAGGCTCTCTTAAGTACCCTAGCCTCTTAGGCTCTTATCGCTTGGTGACAGAAATAAACAACGAGTCCTTCAAATTAGTCCATCACAATAGGCTACAAGTAAATGATTATCTAGGTGCCTTCACAGCTTTTCCTTATAGAAAGGTAGTGAATGAAGGAAGACACCAAACCATTACCCGGACTTAAAAGTGCCTTTAATTAAACCCATTTTATCCCACAGTAGACACGGTTAATTAAAGCACAAATCATAATATTACAAGACATTATTTCGGGGCTGATTCTCTATCCCCAGTGGAGTCGCCAGACTGTGGGACACAGAAACTGGGCGACGCATGCTGTCCCGGGCTCGGGGCGCGGTTGGGAGTACGGAGTAGCCCGCGGGGAACTAAACCGGAGAATAATGGAGTCGTCACCCGGTGTGAACCGGGAAAATGAGATTTAAGGCCGCACTCACCCCTCGCAAGGGAAGACCTCAAACCGTTGGGTTCAGAATGGTCCCTTACTTATGCCACTTGTAATAAAATGATTTTTGCAATAATCTAACCAAGACTAAGCAACATATTTCCAAGGATAATCTATTTCCAAGTTCGCATGCATAAATCAAAGGTTCATCTAAGTTCACATGTAACACATTTTCATATTTGCATACAACCTATTTGCATATAATCTATGTCCGAATTTGCATGCATAAAAGTAAATTGAAATACGGCAAGCATGCAAATTCATAAGCACATTATATTCATGGATACAGAAACGCAAGCAAACAATAATCATACAAGCATGCATAAAATTGAATCAGAATGATGGCAAACACATAATTTCACAAACACATTGCATTGATAATAATGGAAGCGCAAACATGCAATAATTATACAAGCATGCATATTAAAGAGAAGCAATTAGGTTCGTAATACAAAGGGATAACCAATAGGGGAAATTATGCATAAAATATGATGAAGAGGACTCAGTTCAGTGTATGCGCGTTCGTGTAGCGTTCGAAAACGCGTTCGAACGGTAAACAGAAGGTTCTCGTTCGTGTGGCGTTTGATAACGCGTTCGAACGGGACCAGACCTGATGAAACAAATGCATGCAAGTTCGAGTAGCGTTCGTAAACGCGTTCGAATGGTAAACAGAAGGTTCGCGTTCGTAAACGCATTCGAACAGAAATGAAACAGAATGCTCACGTTCGTATGGCGTTCAGAAATGCGTTCGAACGAGGTTACAACAGTGACCCCCAAAATGCAGTAAACAACATGACACATACGTGAACGGATGAATAGATGACACCTAATCAATAATAACGGGCTAAAAAGCGCGGAAAATCGTTGTGGCAAAGGTAGCCCTTATGCTTTTTATCCCTCAAGATGGAGGACTTTTAATCCAACTCGATGAGCCCATGCGCATTGCAACATGATGCATGATTATGAAAGATAATGACATACGGAGAAAAATGGATAACGAAATAAAAGGCGCGGCGAAGTATCGTGGTAAATGTTCTTTAACCTCTCAAAATAGATGACCTTTAATCCAACTTACTAAGCCCATGCGCATCACATCATAATGCATATAAAAATAAAGACAACAATATCGGACTTCGTATACCCGATTGAACATATCTCACATTCAACCGACTATATATCATCTGGCGCGGCAAATCATCATGGTAAAGGATTTTAACCTCTCAAAATAGAAGACCTTTAATCGCACTTACTAAGCCCATGCGCTTTATCTCATCATAACTCAAACAAATAAGATGCAGAAAATAAATGATGACAATAAACAAATCAAGATAAAATAAAGTATGTGTCGTGTACTCAAGTGGTACGTGGAGTTGTATCCCAAGTACAGATCATACTACCGTCCATTCGGAATCGGCTATGAAATTTATGTCCGGGTTTCCATCCTATAGACCACGAGAGGCGACACATTTTTCATTCATTCAATGGCCACAAACATGCATCCACAAACGACTCGCATTCGAATAAGACAATTAAAAAAACGAATGACAATAAATAGAAAAAGTGCCCTCAGATCTAACCTTTTAAATCACCTATCGGATGTACGGTACACGGTTGTCGGAAGGGCTAACACTCCGCAACTCCTCCGGTTCACTGGTTCAATGCTCTTGTTCGTTGTCTCACTGTTTTGAGTCATCGTTCTCCCTGTTTTACTGCTGTTTTTACTGTATTTCACTGCTCTTTCGGTGACATTTTCCGGTCACTACGTTTTCTGTATTTAGGCTACTATTCTTGGTGTATTTGGGCTGCTGTTTGGGTGTGATTTTCGGTGGTGTTATGGTGTGGTTCGGGGGTTGTTTTGGTGAGGTAAAGGGGCTGTTCGGGATGTGTTTTGGTCAAGGCAATGGGGATTCTTTAGTTTGTGATTTTCGGTTATTGAGAGTGAGGGAGAGTTATATCAATGAGCTGGGGTGTTTCTTGTGTGAATGAACTCGGAGAGGGAATTGTTGGAATTGGGTTTCTTTTATAGGCAAAGGGCTATGGTTAAATCTTGCTTGACAAAGAAGAGATTTGTGTATTAATGGAGGATATGATTTGGTGTAATGCAAAGAAAGCCTAAGATTGATTGGGGGACAAAATTTGGCTTGTTTGGGATGTGATTTATTTTGTTTAGGCATATAATTTGTTTAGTTTGGTATATAATATTTGTTGATTGATTTTAATTAGGCATGATTTTATTTGATATTTATCTTAATTTGGTATGTGATTTTTAGATTTTATTTAATTCCACATGTGTTAAATATATATTTTATTAATTGGGATGTGTTTTATGGGCTTTGGTGGGCTAATTGGGCTTGGGTGTGAGGCTATCAGCAAAACCAGAAATACCAACACCGTTCGAACGCCGATTCGAACGCTACATGAACGCCCGCAATCTGCTTGACGTTCGAACGTGGTAACGAATGCAGCACGAACGAAAACAGTGAACTTTGTGAAATGAATCTGATGACATGCTTATTCTGAATTTCCTCTTCCGACGTCCGTTTCCCGTGACTTCCGTGACTTAAAAGGTAGTGTCTCCAAATGAGACTCATCATAGGGACTTATATGCAAAAATGCAGTGCTTACACGGAGATTGGGAGATTATGAGACAATAGCATTGATAGAAGAATGCAATGCCATCATTCAGAGGAATCTTCCCCCGAAGTTGAAAGATCCTGGCAGTTTCACAGTCCCATGCACCATTGGAGAACATTACATCGGTATGGCTTTATATGATTTAGGTGCAAGTGTTAATTTGATGCGTTTTTCTATTTATAGGAAACTACAAATTGGAGAAGCAATGCCTACCTCAGTCTCACTGCAACTTGCTGTTAGAACGCTCACATTTCCGAGAGGAGTCGTTGAAGATGTGCTGGTTAAAGTTGACAAACTCATTCTCCCAGCAGATTTCATTATCCTTGACATGGAAAAAGACAAAGATGTACCTATTATCCTTGGGAGACCATTTTTGGTGACAGGTCGAACTGTGATTGATGTATAAAAAAGAGAACTAACAATGAAAGTTCAGGACCAAGAAGTTACTTTCAATGTTTTCAAAGCCATGAAATTCCCTAACGATGAAAAGGAGGAAGAATGTTTCAGAATTGATGTTGTTGATATTCTCATCCAAGATACTGATACAGTTCCCACGGAAAAACTTGAAGCTTGCATCATCAACATGACTGACAGCGAGTTTGATGCTGAGATTCTGGATTGTATCAACTATCTTGACAAGCCATTCCGATTCAAATCGACAACACCAGTTGAAAATCTGGAACTCCCAAAGAAAGATCAAATCAAGCATTCGATTGAAGAACCATCACAGTTGGAGCTAAAGTTACTCCCGAAACATCTCAAATATGCATTTCTTGGAAACTCTTCTGAATTACCTGTTATTATTTCTTTTTCGCTAACATTGGAACATGAAGAAAAGTTGTTGAGAGTGTAATGAGAGTACAAGAGAGCCATTGGCTGGACTATAGTAGACATTCGAGGCATTAGTCCATCATTTTGGATGCACAAGATTCTGATGAACGATGAGTACAAACCCACAGTGGAGCATCAACGGAGACTCAATCCAATCATGAAGGAAGTCATAAAGAAAGAAATAATCAAATGGTTGGATGCTGGCATCATTTACCCCATCTCAGACAGCACTTGAGTGAGTCATATGCAGCGTGTGCCAAAGAAATGAGGAATCACTGTAGTCACAAATGAAAAGAACGAGCTGATTCCTACAAGGACGGTGACTGGATTGAGAGTATGCATGGACTATCGGAAGCTGAACAAAGCAACAAGGAAAGACCATTTTTCGCTGCCATTCATTGATAAGATGTTGGACAAACTGGCGGGACATGAGTTCTATTGCTTTCTGGATGGATACTCAGGGTACAATCAGATTTCCATCGCCCCAGAAGATCAAGAGAAAACTACATTTACATGTCCTTATGGTATTTTTGCTTTCCGCAGGATGCCATTTGGACTATGTAATGCCCCTGCCATATTTCAGCGTTGCATGATGGCCATTTTCTCAGACATTCTGGAGCAGAGTATGAAGGTGTTTATGGATGACTTCTATGTGTTTGGAGACTCATTTGATCATTGCTTGTAAAATCTTGAACATGTGTTACAAAGGTGTGAAGATACAAATCTGGTACTCAATTGGGAGAAATGCCACTTCAAGGTGCAGGAAGGCATCGTTCTTGGACATCGGATCTCACAAAAGGGAATCGAGGTAGACAAAGCAAAGATTGAAACAATTGAAAAACTACCTCCACCAACATCAGTCAAAGGGATTCAGAGCTTTCTCGGACATGCAGGTTTTTACATGAGATTTATCAAAGACTTCTCAAAGATCGCTAAACCTCTGTGCAATCTTTTGGAGAATGATGTGCCTTTCAACTTCACCAAATAATGCCAGGAAGCTTTTGAGATCCTAAAACAGAAGCTGATTTCTGCTCCTATCATTGTAGCACCAGACTAGAACCTTCCATTTGAGGTAATGTGTGACGCTAGTGATTTTGCTGTAGGTACAGTTTTGGGAAAACGCAAAGCAAAGATTTTCCACACTATTTACTACTCCAGCAGAACTTTGAATGAAGCTCAAATCAACTACACAACCACTGAAAAGGAGTTGCTCGTAGTTGTGTACACTTTTGACAAATTCCGCTCATATCTGCTGGGTCCCAAAGTGGTGGTTTACACAGATCATTCAACAATCAAATACTTGATCACGAAGAAAGATTCCAAACCCATATTGATCCATTGGATACTTCTTCTGCAAGAATTTGACGTGGAGATCAGAGACTGGAAAGGGACAGAAAACCAAGTGGCAGATCATTTATCGAGGCTCGAGAATGGAAAAACAGCTGGCAAAGAACTAACAATCAAAGAAACTTTTCCAGATGAACAGCTATTTGCCATGAAAAAACATAATGATCCTTGGTATGCTGACTATGTCAATTATAGTCTCAGGAAAATGGCCGTTGGAATGGACAACTCAGCAACGAAAGAAGTTCTTCAAAAAAGTCAAGCACTATGTTTGGAATGAGTCGTACCTGTTCAAACACTGTGCTGATCAATTATTGAGACGGTGTGTTCCACATGAGGAGGTCAACAATGTTCTTCAACATTTTCATTCATCACCATATGGCAGACACTTCAGCGGGAATAAAACTGCAGCAAAAGTCCTACAATCAGGTTTGTTCTGGCCCACTCTTTTTAAAGATGCTTACCTATTTGCTCTTCAATGTGACAGGTGACAAAGAACGGGAAATATTTCAAGGAGAAATGAAGGACATCTGCAAAACATTTTAGATGTGGAGATATTCGATGTGTGGGGTATTGATTTTATGAGACCCTTTGTGCCATCATTCAGAAACCTATACATATTGGTTGTTGTAGACTATGACTCCAAATTGGTTGAAGCAATTACAATGCCATCCAATGATTCAAAAGTGGTGATCAAATTCCTTAAAAAAAATATTTTCACTCGCTTCGGAACACCTAGGGCAATAATCAGCGATGGTGGCACACATTTATGCAAATATGGAGTTACTCATAAGGTTGCCACAACTTACCATCCATAGTCAAATGGACAGGTTGAAGTTTCAAAAAGGGAAATCAAAAGAATCTTGGAGAGAACCGTTGGATCAACAAGGAGGGACTGGTCTACAAAACTGGATGACGCATTATGGGCCTACCGAATAGCTTACAAGACACCCATTGGTATGTCCCCATATCAAATAGTGTTTGGAAAAGCATGCCATCTGCCAGTTGAGCTTGAACACAAGGCTTACTGGGCACTGAAGAAGTTGAATCTTGATCCACAAGCTGCAAGAGAAAAACGACTTCACCAACTCAACGAATTGGAGGAGTTTCATCTACAGGCTTATGAGAATGTCAGATTATATAAAGAAAAGACCAAGAAATGGCATGACCGAAAAATAGTGCGCATACAATTGGAACCAAGGCAGCAGGTGTTGTTGTACAATTCAAGGTTAAGACTTTTCCCTGGAAATTTGAAATCAAGGTGGTCAGGTCCATTTGTGATCACTCAGGTTTTACCATATGGAGCTTTTGAGTTACTTGATCCCAACACCAACGAAACATTCAAGGTTAACAGTCAGCGTGTCAAGCACTACTGGGGAGAATCATTTGAACGACAAAAAGAAAGTATCATACTTTCAGATCCAGCCTAACGTTTGAGAAGTCACGTCTAGCTGACGACGTTAAAATTAGCGCTCGCAGGGAGGCAACCCATGCAATTTGTGTATATATTGTGATCTGTTGTGTTTTATTTTTGTGTGTTTAATTTTTACAAGTAAAGTCATTTCACGATGGAAGAAGCTCTTATAAATCTTCATAAGCAATTTCATTCTCTCCCTCAAAAATATCTTATGAAAGTCTACAAAGCTCGCTTGGAATGGATGAGACTACTGGTGATCAACGGTATTCCAACTGACATTCGTTGGATTATTGAAGCACGGGTCCGATTGGCAAATGAGTCTTTTGACTCTTTTATTTCACATCTGCCTGGTTTAGGAAGAAGCACCTATGCTAAAAAGAGAAGAGCTAAAAGAATGGGTGTATGCTATAAATGTGCTCGCATGTGATACTCGTTGTCGTTCTTTAGGAATGATGTCTGATAACCGTGAAGATAAGATTAATTTCATTAGGGATGGCTTGAGTAAGGAGTCTTTGGATGACATAGCTAAAACTCTTGAGACGCATCCCAGTGGATATGTGTATCATGAAATTCGCGTGTTATATACACAACTCCAAAGAGAAAGACAACATTTAAGTCTCGAGAATCTGACTCAAAAAGACCCTGTTTATCAATTTATAAGAAAATTGGATGGGAAGCTTGTCTCTGATGCATAGACGTCATTCAAGCCGCTTCTTTTCTTGTAAATATTATATCTCTTTGTCTTTTCCTAATAATTGTGATTTGTTATTTTATTTTCTCCGACAGGATCTAGACCTTTTTGACTATCACGATTTATTTTACTGTTTAACTAATAATTGTCATTTGGCAGGTACTAGTGCTATTATTTTTACTCACCCTTTTCAGGTGTTATAAATTCAATTCATCTTTTCACTTTTGAAGGCATCCAGATTTGAGAAAAGAAACATACATAAAATGGAAGCTACTTCAAGAAGACGAGTTGTAAATATCTGTGTCTTTTGTGGTACTAGTGTTGGTACTAAGCCACAATACGTAGCAGCAACACATGAATTGGGACGAGTCATAGTTGAGAAGAATATGCACCTAGTATATGGCGGATGCAGTCTTGGATTAATGGGGATTGTTTCAAAGGCCGTACATGATGGAGGTAGTCAAGTTCTTGGAATCATCCCAAAACCCTTGGCAGAGGCAGATCTTATAGGATCATCAAACGGAGAAGAACTGATCGTGCCAGGTATGTCTGAACGACTGGTGGAAATGATTAACCGTACTGATGCTTTTATTGCTTTGCCAGGTGGTTTGGGTACGTCGGAGGAGATTTTTACAGTGCTATCTTGGGAGAACTTGAACATACACCAGAAACCAATTGGATTGTTCAACGCAGATGGATTTTATGATTTTCTTTGTGTATTTCTTGATGATGCCCAGAGAAATGGGTTCGTATCAAAACCTTTAAAAGAACTCCTCTTCACTGTCTGAACTGCCCAGGATTTAATTGAACAAATTTTAGCCTATGATTTCCAAGATAAAATAGTCCAATAATGATTGTGGTAAGAACCGTCGGATAAATCTGGATCTTAACCTTTAAATTTTCCATTTAGATGTAGAATTTCAGCTAACTAGATACTATCTTCTAAACTCTTCTTCTACTGTTTAAGACATTGGGGACAATGTCTCATTTAGGTTTGGGGGTGGGGAATAGTTGATTAGTATCTTGTTTGTATGTTGTTTTTATTGGTAGTCCAAAATTTTTTGGAAAATACAAAAAAAATTGAAAATTTTACAAAAATAAATTTTTTTTTTATGTTTTTGTGTTTTTAATTTGATTAATCGGGTGAAATTGGTGAGAGATAGCTGTGTAAGGAGTTCCCACTCCTGATACGTATTTCAACCCATTTTCGAAAAAAGTTAATTTTTGTTTATATCCTTTTAAAATATTTAATTTGTAAATTCTCCAAAAAACTGACTAAAATGGATCTTCATATGCTCAGTTGGCAGGTATTATCAACATGCATGGTAACATACGGACATAAGCTATAATTGAAAAGTTTGTAATATTCAGTGCTCTAGTTTAATTGGAGGAAACATCTCAAAAAGTAATGGAGTTAAAAAAAAACATCTGAGATATGAGTTATTAAGTCTGTAAGGGTGTTTTAACACCTAGTGCCCTAAAGCCAACTGGTTTGGGAGTCACTGGCCCAACACTCGCTACATGGATCGAAAGTTACTGCAAAAATATATATATCTGAAGTCTGAGTAATTAAGTCCGTAGGGGTGTCTTAACACTTAGTGCCCTAAAGCCAACTGGTTTGGGAGTCACTGGCCCAAAGCTCGCTATATAAATGGAAGATATTGTATATAAATAAAAAAAAAATCAAAAAGAAAGAGAAAAATCAGAAAAATTATTCCATTGCTGCAAAAAGGTGTGAATTCTGATAAAACTTTAGAACAAAATTATTACTTTCTTCTCAACTGTACTTGTGACTGTTGTGGGCGAAAATGAGTTGTTTAATATTTTGTTGGCTGTGTATATGGAGAATGGTAAATATAATCGGAGAGTTTACTTATTCGGTAATTTAGAAAGAAAGAAAACAACTAGTAACTTGGAGTAGAAGTTTTACCTGATTCGTCACTAACTTTTTTATTCTCTTTTCTCTTGTCTTTTTGCTTTTGTGTTCATTAGTTTTTACTATCTTTTTACTTTTGTAAAACGTTTGTGGGTATCGTTGCTGTAAACCCTCACGAGACTACAACTCGTCCACTAGGGACACCTAGGGGTTTAAAGGCTTGTTGTATACGCTAAATGCAACTGTGATCCCTACGAAAGTGGCTTAGTTAAATTTTATTTTAAAGATGTTTATGTTATTTTATTTTGTGTTTTGCTCGAGGAGTAGCAAAATGTTAGGTTTGGGGGTGTGATGAGTGGTAAATGTATCACTATTTCCCACTCATTTGACCTAATATTTTATATAGTTTCTTGAGTTTTGTGAAAATTTTGATGTGTTTTGTGATATTTTGTAGATAAATAAAGTTTCAGGACTCTCTAGAGGTGATTTGGGGCCAAAATAGTGAATCGTCATTTGGCACGTCACGACGCGCTTCCCGCATCACGACGTATAATGTGCGCCACCTCATGCTAACATTCACCGGGGACACGTGTCAGAATCTGAGAAGTTTGACTTTGCTAACATGCGCCGAATCTGCTAATGTGCGTCGTGCCATATGTCAACATCACAGCCGATCATGCTAACGTATGCCTTGCCACATGTCATCATCCTGTGGTGCCAACAATCGCCATCGCCATTTGTCATCCACATCATCGTCACGTCATCAGAAGATCAAGTCAAATGCCGAGTCAGTGCCACTTGGCGTCCATGTCATCATCAGCCAATCACGGTGCGCCACATGTCGCAATCCTACGGTGCCAACAATCACTATCGCCACATGTCTCCACGTCATTGCCACATCATCGCCACCCCACTGTCACGTCAGCTCAATTATTGAATTAATCATCCAAAATGCCACATCATCGGATAAGAATCTCGGCGGATCAATCAGAGCGTGACACGTGTTCGCGTCGTGACGCAAGAATAACTTGCGTGTCGCGACGCGGAGACCATATTGACGCCTATAAATTCAGCTCGAAATTTCAGTTTCAGATGTACCTTCCTCTCTGTAATTCTCTGAATAAATAAGGAGTTTGTATATATTTTTCTTTTAATTTCACTTTTGTAAATAATTTTTATTTACTTTCTGTAATAATAATTTACTTTCTTTACTTTTTCAGTTTTTACTATTCAGCTATGATGAGGTAATTTCCCCCTGTTGGACAATTATGACCCATAGCATCACTATTTGTACAGATCATGGTGTTGTTGTACAAATTAACTATGTGACAAAGGAAATTGCCCTTTTATCATTTGTAATTAAATTACCAAGATGTATAAATGATGAAAGGTCCATATGATTAGTTCTGGATTGAGATGATATGAGACAGTATCAATCCACGAAGGTTTAATCATTAAATATCCCTAGTCGGAGTATTATCGAGATTGGACATCGATAATGCGTAAAAGACTAGTATTACACTTGTGCGCATTGTGGGAGCATAACAACATAGTTCTCATATATTTGGGTATAGGATACTCATGCAAGTGTATTAGGAGGTTGTGTTTACCGATGGTACGGGAACAGCTTCGCTCTGGATAGACCCCTCGGAATTCCATTGGTAGTATGACTATGTGTCTATGGAAGTCCGAATCAGGGTAGGTGTATTTGGTCTTAACCTGAGACTTGCACCGCTAATATTTGCGACAATCAATATACTTTGGTTTTGGTCGTCTAGGGCTTTAACAGGTTCTGTGTACGCCTCTTCTGGGTATATTGAGAATCGTAGTGTATTGGGTGCGATGTCAAGACGAAAGTATCACTCTAGTCATAGTGGAGATGATGATCACGTAGGATACGGAACTGGTGCTCTTTTGTACTGCAGTCATCGGGATGATATGACTAGGTCATGATTATCCGATTATAGAGACTAGTTACCAGAGATCCGATATGTGCTTCGTACGGGGCAGACACAATTCCAACCCCAGGCCTTGCACGTGACATCCGATACTGGATCGTAATACGCAATACTACCTATACTACGCCTGATAAAGATTACATATTCCTTTAAGAATATTTCTGGAGAATTGGGTAGGCACGGTGCTTTGCTAGAAGCCAACCATGTCTTGTAAATCGGTAAAAGCGTAGTACTAGGTACGTACGTGTTCGGATAGTCCGACGACCGGATTTACTGCCAACATATCCGAGGATCTCATGGGTCGCTTCCCGAAGATTCACCGATGATGTATGACTCGCACTTTATTAATCTGGGATTAATTAGTAGAGAGAGAAAATTAATTTGGGATTAATTACAGATATATTTTATCTGGGATGAAATATTATTAAAAGAGATAGAACGATTAATTTGGAATTAATCGATAAAATAATATATTCGATATATTAAACGAAATTGGATTTCGACGCGGAATTAAAATTAGATTTTAATTCGGGCGAACGAGTTAATTTAGAATTAATTCACTAGCGACGTGAATAGTAATTTTGCTAGGCATAATTATTTAATTAAATTTGATTTAATTACATCGCAACTGAAAATTCGTTAATTCGGAATTAGCGAACCCGAGCCCGGGAGTGTTTGCGGGCCCACTCGCATTTCGAATTCAAGTGCGGCCCACAAGTCACATCAAGCGTCAAATCACTAGTCAATCAAGTGATGGATGTCTTGTCACTTTTTCACCTGTTTCCATGATTAAATCCATTCGGATAATGTTTGCTATTGCTGCATATTTCGATTATGAAATATGGCAGATGGACGTCAAAACCGCTTTCCTTAACGGAAACCTTTTGGAGGATGTGTTATACGCAACAACCTGACGGTTTTGTCGTACCAAAACATGCAAACAAGGTTTGCAAGTTAAATCGATCCATTTATGGATTGAAGCAAGCATCGCGTTCTTGGACCCACATTTTGATGAGATCATAAAGAATATGATTTCATTCAAAACGAAGATGATTCTTGTGTATATAAGAAGGTTAGTGGGAGCGCAATGACATTCATTGTCCTTTTCGTTGATGATGTGTTACGTAGTGTATTGGGTGTGATGTCAAGATGGAAGTATCACTTCAGTCATATGGAGATGATGATCACACAGGGATACAGAACTAGTACTCTAATATGCTGCAGCTATCAGGATAATATGACTAGGTCATGATTATCCGATTAAGAGACTAGTTGCTAGTGATCCAATATATGCTTCGTACGGGGCAGACACAATTCCAGCCCCAGGCCTAACATGTGACATCCGATACTGGATCGTAATACGCAATAGCTAGTATACTACGCTTGATAAAGATTATGTATTTCTTAAAAGAATATTTTTGGATAATTGGGTAGGCACGGTGCTTTGCTATAAGCCAACCATGTCTTGTAAATCGGTAAGAACATGGTACTAGGTACGCACGTATTCGGATAGTCCGATGACCGTATTTACTGCCAATATATCCAGGAATCTCATGGGTCGCTTCCCAAAGATTCACCGATGATATTTGACTCGAACAGAATTAATCTGGGATTAATTATGAGAGAGAGAAAATTAATCTGGGATTAATTATGGCAAGAATTTATCTGGGATAAAATTTGAATAGAAGAGAGAATGCGATTAATTTGGAATTAATCAATTAAATAATATATTGGATATATTAATTGAAATTGGTTTTCAATGCGAAATTAAAATTGGATTTTAATTCAGGTGAACGAATTAATTTAGAATTAATTCGTAAGCGATTTTCGTAATAATTTTGATAGGCATTATTATTTAATTAAATTGGATTTAATTACGTCACGACGGAAAATTCGTTTAATCGGATTAAACGAACCCGAGCCCGAAGTGTGTTGAGCAAGCCCACTTGAATTTTGAATTTAAAGTGGGGCCCACTTCAGGATTGGAGCCGTTTAAAGACATTTTAACCCATGATTATGTTTTAAACGCTAATCTTTCAGTTATCTTGATTCCAATAGTCTAACTATCCAATCAACGATTTCAGGTACAATTGAATATAATGATTACTATAGTCTAACTATATAATCAACTACAATTGATCGGTTATATTCAAACGTATTGATTACTATAATCCAATTATATAACCAACTACAAATGAAGTAGTTTGAATACAGTCCAACTGTTCAATTAAAACAACAATTGAATAGTAGTCCAACTAATATATATTTATATTTAAATAATGACGAAAAATGAAATGAGCGCGTTTTGGCAAGTATCTAAACGAAATTGCAAATTTAATATTTTCCTCCCACTATTTTTCGGCGAGCCTCTAACCCTTTGTTGAGTACTCGGGAAACCTAGTTTCCTAGTGGGCTAGGATCCCGTTAAATAGCACACAACCTTGTCTTTGGCCAACAAGTTGTATGAAACTTAACTAGGTAGATCTCTAAGATCAATTGGATCTCATCCAATTCCTAGATCCAGTATGTGGACCTCCAAGTCCGAAACATATACACAATATATATGCCAATATATCCAATATATTTTCCTAACCTTTTCCTCTGAATCAACTAAGCCTTGGCTTTGGCACAACAAGCTTAATGATTCCAGTTAAGCGGGACCCATTGACTTTTGGAAAGCTTCGTAATTGATGTCGATGGACAAGAACTGATCTTGACTTTGGCCAACAAATTACAACTTGGAAAAGACATGCGATATGGAACAAAGCCTTCATGATTAAAACACATCCGCGATGGACAAAGGTCTTGACTTTGGCCATCAAACCAGTGCCAATCTTGGATCTTGAGAGAGAATCACTCAATGGAAGGAAAACATTTAATATTTGTTGAGGGTTTTTCGCGTAATATGAAACCAATTAATTATCTTTGATTAGGTCTCATCATACACCCTTAAGCATGCATTCTAAAAGCATAATAAGGCGCGATAAATAAATTAATAATGATATGCGGATGGATATCTCACAAATTGTTCCTAGAACGAATCACTCATTTTCCTCTCCCCGGCTAGCACTATTCTTACTTCTACCCAATTACATAACACTTCTAAAGAAACCTCATTTACATTGAAGGGAATAGGTGAGAAGAGAAATACAATGAGAAAAAAAGTAATAGGCTGGACACGCAGGTCCAATTAAATAAATTCTAAATTTATTACAACAATTTCCAAAATGCCCTCACCCATCTAATATCCCCATCTAATATCCATCCGATATACATTATTCATACATCACATCCATGTATTCACACAAAGCATGTTATCAATCAATCTAATCCAATTAATCAATCTTTAATTAATGACCATCCAATGTTCAAACAACGATTTGATTTGCGCGAGTCCAACTCGTTTAAGAATAAGTACTCAAAGAAGAAATTCTTGAATTATATCGAACTACAATTTAAATCTAATTTAATTTGTATGCAATACTAATTCTATATTTAATTCCAAATTAAATAATTACACTTTTAATGTGCCTTTATGACTTAGATTCTAAATCTAATCTTAATGGGTCTCAAAGCCCAATTAACATCCAATGTCAATTTTAATTAAAGTCCAATGGGCTGTTAATTAATTCATAAGGCATGGACTTTGGCAACCAAAGCCCAATAAGGAATCACCCTTTGCCATAAAATTAATTTTGGCCCATTAGGCCCATTAATTTTTTTAAAGGCCCATTTATCATATTTCGACTTTATGGAAATGGTTTTAGGCTTAATTGGATCCAACCAATTATCCTAAACCAAACTTGGCCCAACCAAGCCCATTAAGCCCAAATACAACATTTTTAGCCCAATTCCAAATTAAGCCCAATTAATTAAATCTAATATTCTAAATTTCACAATTTAATTAATTAAAGTGTAATAGCCATAATTAATTAGTTAATTAATATTTCCAAAACACCAATTACACTAATTAATCATGCTTTAATTAATCAACTTATTTCCAACACAATTGAAGCAAAATCAATCCCAACATGCTTATAAGGCTCACGACAATTTAGGGATTTTTATATCCGATTTTGATTTCAATCCAATTAAATCACAAATCAATATATCCAAGTATTCTAAACACATCCAATGGCTTAAAATCAAAAATCACCAAGAGCTTATGGTTCCTACACCATTCGGCCAAGCCTCCAAATTTGGGGAAAATTAATCCAATTAATTTTTCATCAAATTGATCATATATAACTCTAAGTTATCAATATATAAGCATACTCAAACAAACAATTTGATCAAATCATGCTCAAATCAAAAATACCCAAATTCAAGATTAAGAACCCTAAAATATTTCATGCTTAATTTAGGCTCTGATACCATTGTTGGGTTCTCTAAGAACAATAACCAAGATCATTAAGCATAAAATCATGTGAATACGCAAAGTAAAGTAGCGGAAAATACTTACAATGCTCGGTTGAGTGGATGTAGGAGATAACAAAATTCCAACCTTTTGTGTAGTTGCTCCAAGCTTCTCCTTTGATGTATGTTGAGGTTCCAAGCTTGTTCTTGAATTCCAAACTCAAGGGTTAGTGTCTCTAACACCTTTGTATGACTCCTTTAATGTGTTAGCATCCAATATTTTGAATCAAAATCATCAAATGTGAACCCTAGGTTCACGCCATTTTTGAGAGAAAATGGAGAGGAAGTTTCGGCCTTATGCCTTTTTGGGAGAGAAAGAGATGTAAAAAGTTTTTCCAAAATTAAAAGCCATATACCAAAAATAATAATTGGTAAAATGTCAATCAATCTTTCAAATTTTTCAAGATTGTGTAAGAAACAAGTTACCCTCAAATCTAACTACTTCCATAAACCAAAAGGTGATGAGATAGACTAGGTGATGTGACTTGTGCGGGCCCCACTTTAATTCAAAATCCGAGTGGGCCCGCAAACATAATCCGGGCTCGGGTTTGTTAATTCCGAATTAACGAATTTTCCGTTGCGACTTAATTAAATAATTATGCCTAGCAAAATTACTTTTAAGTCGCTCGCGAATTAATTCTAAATTAATTCGTTCACCCGAATTAAAATCCAATTTTAATTCCGTTATGAAATCTAATTTCATTTAATATATCAAATATATTATTTTAATCGATTAATTCCAAATTAATCATTCTCTCTCTTCTAATTGAATTTTATCCCAGATAAAATCTTTCCGCAAATAATCCTAGATTAATTTTCTATCTCTTCTAATTAATCCCAGATTAATTATGTTTGAGTCATACGTCATCGGTGAATCTTCAGGAAGCGACCCATGAGATCCCTGGATATGTTGGCAGTAAATTCGGTCATCGGAGTATCTGAATACGTGCGTACCTAGTACCACGTTCTTACCAATTTGCAAGACATGGTTGGCTTATATCAAAGCACCGTGCCTACCCAATTCTCCAGAAATATTCTTTTAAGGAATATGTAATCTATGTCAGGTGTAGTATATGTAGTATTGCTTATTGCGATCCAGTATCGAATGTCACATGCTAGGCCTGGGATTGGAATTGTGTCTGCCCCGTACGAAGCACATATCGGATCTCTGGTAACTAGTCTCTATAATCGGATAAACATGACCTAGTCATATTATCCCGATGACTGCAGTACTAAAGAGTACTAGTTTCGTATCCTGCGTGATCATCATCTCCATATGACTGGAGTTATTCTTCCATCTTGACATCACACCCAATACACTACGATTCTCAGTATACCCAGAAGAGACGTACACAGAACCTGTTAAAGCCACGGATGAACAAAACCAAAGTATACTGATTGTCGCAAGTATTAGCGATGCAAGTCTCAGGTTAAGACCAAATACACCTACCCTGATTCGGATTCCCATAGACACATAGTCATACTACCAATGGGATTCCAATGGGTCTATCCAGAGCGAAGCTGTTCCCGTACCATCGGTAAACACAACCTCATATCACACTTGCATAAGTATCCAATACTTAAATATATGAGAACTATGTCGTTATGCTCCCACAACGCGCACAAGTGCAATACTAGTCTATTCCGTATTATCGATGTCCAGTCTCGATAATACTACGACTAGGGATATTTAATGATTAAACCTTAGTGGATTAACAATTATCTCATATCTTATTAATCTGGTACTAATCATATGGACTTTTATCATTTATATATCCTGGTAATCTAATTACAAATGATAAAAGAGCATTTTCCTTTGTCACATAGTTAATTTGTACATCAACATCATGTTCTGTACAAATAGTGATGTTATGGGTCATAATTGTCCAACATGTGTGTCTTTTTTTTTTCAATTGCTTTCAAATGCTTCAGCTCTCTGGATTCCAGAGAGTTGATGCAATTAGGGTCTATTACCTTCATTGCTTCCGGTCTTCCCTAAACAGTCCAAAAACACCCAAAATTAATTTTTAATATCAAAACCAATATTAACACATGTTATAGAATAAAAATCAAGTTTTTCAAAATATCAAATATTTTTCCAAAAACAGAAATTTATTCTAAATACGCACTTGCGTAAATTTTGAATCCAATACACAAACCATTTTAGAATCCCAATACGAAATGTCTCATGAACAATTCTAGTCCACCTAAAGGTGGTCAAGTGAATACAGAATGGTAGCCATAACTCTAAGCTTTAATCTAGAGTTCCAAACTCTAATTAATTGTTTCATGTCCAACATGAACATCTTTGACCTAATTACAAGCTTGTTGTGTTCATACTTCTAAAGTATCCTAACATAATTGATTAGCCTTATTCAACATTAAGCTATATGATCATGCATCTAATACACAAATAAACATAGATTAGGAGAAGATAAAACATTACCTATTAAGCTTGATGCAAGATCCAATCTACTTCTCCTTGTTGAAATCATCGGAGAACCTCCAAGGTGTGCAAACTCGACTTCAAGATCCAATCTCGATTTCCAACGCAATCAAGCTTCACTTCAAGATCTAATCTTGATTTCTCCTAGATGAAATGTTGTAGAGACCTCACAAGCTTCTCTAAACACTTCGCTAACTTGGGCTAATTTCTCTAAGAATTTGCTTGTATTTGAACTTGTAATTAAAACATTCATAAAGCTTGCTATTTATAGCAAAACATAGGCAATTTTTAATTAATAAAAGTTGTAATAAACTTTTAAGTAGGCTTAATCTAATTTGTCCAAATATGTATAATTAGGTGTGACTAATCTCCATTGTCTCCCACTTTAATTAATCCAATTAAATCAAGCCAAAGATTAGGAAATTGATTAGTTAAATGTTTGCCACCTTGATTTAATCCAATTAAATCAAGCCAAAACCATCTATTATTACATACTAACAATTACCATAATATCCTCAAATTGTAGAGATAATTTTGATTTTACAATTAAGTAGTATTCCAGTTCGCGGGTTGATATGTGTGATCAGTGCTTGAGACTGTTGTTGGACAGTTATGACCCACATCGTCACTATTTGTACAGATCATGGTGTTGTTGTACAAATTAACTATGTGACAAAGGAAATTGCTCTTTTATAATTGTGATTAGATCACCAAGATGTATAAATGATGAAAGGTCCATATGATTAGTTCCTGGATTGAGATGATATGAGACCGTATCAATCCACGAAGGTTTAATCATTAAATATCCCTAGTTAGAGTATTATCGAGATTGGACATCGATAATGCGAAAAAGACTAGTATTACACTTGTGCGCGTTATGAGGGCATAACGACATAGTTCTCATATATTTGGGTATAGGATACTCATGCAAGTGTAGTAGAAGGTTGTGTTTTACCGATGGTACGGAAAACAGCTTTTCTCTGGATAGACCCCTCGGAATTCCATTGGTAGTATGACTATGTGTCTATGGAAGTCCGAATCAGGGTAGGTGTATTTGGTCTTAACCTGAGACTTGCACCGCTAATACTTGCAACAATCAATGTAGTTTGGTTTTGGTCGTCCATGGCTTTAACAGGTTCTGTGTACGCCTCTTTTGGGTATATTGAGAATCGTAGTGTATTGGGTGTGATGTCGAGATGGAAGTATCACTCCAGTCATAGTGGAGATGATGATCATGTAGGATACGAAACTCGTTCTCTTATATGCTGCAGCTATCGGGATATTATTACTAGGTCATGTTTATCTGATCATAGAGATTAGTTACCAGAGATCCGATATATGCTTCGTACGGGGAGACACATTTCCAGCCCCAGGCCTTGCACGTGACATCCGATACTGGATCGAAATACGCAATACTATGTATACTACGCCTGATATAGATCACATATTCCTGTAAGGATATTTTTGGAGAATTGGGTAGGCATGGCGCTTTGCTAGAAGCCAACCTTGTCTTGTAAATCGGTAAAAACGTAGTACTAGGTACGTATGTGTTCGGATAGTTCGACGACCGGATTTACTGCCAACATATCCGGGGATCTCAGGGGTCGCTTCCCGAAGATTCACCGATGACGTATGACTCGCACTTTATTAATCTGGGATTAATTAGATGAGAGAGAAAATTAATCTGGGATTAATTAAGGAGATATTTTATCGGATAAAATATCATTAAAGAGAGAGAACGATTAATTTGGAATTAATCGATAAATTAATATATTTGATATATAAACGAATTGGATTTCGATGCGGAAGTGAAATTAGATTTTATCGGGCAAACGAGTTAATTTAGAATTAATTCGCAAGCGACGTGAATAGTGATTTTGCTAGGCATAATTATTTAATTACGTCGCAACAGAAAATTCATTAATTTGGAATTAGCGAACCCGAGCCCGTGAGTGTTTGCGGGCGCACTCGCATTACGAATTAAAGTGCGGCCCACAAGTCACATCAAACGTCAAATCACTTGTCAATCGATTGATGTGATGTCTAGTCACTTTGAGTGATGTGACAACATGTCACTATTGATTGATGTTGGTAGTTGGAAGGCATTGATTGTTTTTGCCTTTGACTTTTGGATTTTTGGAAATGGTTTTGGTATTTGATTTTTGAAAATCAAAAACAAAATAAAAAACACATTTTCTTTTCTCTCTCTTGACCACTCACGTTTTTGGGAGCCAAAACTTCTCCCCTCTCTCTCACGGACATAGGCCATTTTTTCTTCCTCTTCATTTCTGGTTGACCGAATATGAAGGAGAATCTAAGGAATTTTTGTGGCAAAATTCCTAAGTGCTAGCACACTTTCGGAATCTTGCGAAGGTGATAGGGAACCGCATTCGTGAGCATGGAATCACATCACAAAGCTTGGAGCTTGAGATCATCCATGGCCGAATTCTTGGAGGACAAAAACAGCCACTGCCGTGAGCATCTTGCAAGGGGAAAAGAGTTTTTGTTGTTCGTCGCATCACTCAACCGCTCAATGTAAGTATTCCACAACTTCCTTGTTGTATTCACATGTATGTTTCTTGCTTAAATTGATCCCGGTTAGACCGTAGAAACCCAACAATGGTATCAGAGCGAAGTTGAGCATGAAACTTGAATTTAGGGTTAAAATTGGGTAAATTGATTTTGAGCATGATTTGATTAAATTAATTGATTGAGTATGCTTGAATGATGTTTAATTGAAGTTGTATTGGATCAATTTCATGAAAAGTTGATTGGATCATTTTTCCCCAAATTGGGTTGGCTTGGCCGAATCTAATTGTTGCCCCAAGTCATGGTATTTTTTTTTTTCTTTGATCATTGATGACTTGAAACAATTGGAAATGTTGATTGTGGATTTAATTTGATTGAAACCGAATCGGACAATAAAAACCCCAAAATAAACCCAAAATCAGAAGAAGAATGAAATGGTTTGATTTTTGATTAAAATGTGTTGGACATGTTTTGATGTTAATGAGCATAATTAATTAGGCTAATTGATGTTTTGGAAATGTTAATTTGGATAATTAATTATGGTATATACACTTTAGTTAATTAAGTTATAAAATTTGGAATTTGGTAATTTAATTAATTGGGCCTATTTTGGAAATTGGGCTTTTAAAGTTGTAATTGGGCTTAATGGGCTTGGTTGTACCAAGTTAGGTTTAGGCTAAATTGGTTGGATCCAATTGGGCCCAAAACCATATCCATAAAGTCCAATTATGACTAATGGACCTTTAATATTTAATTGGGCCTAATGGACCTAAATTGGTTTCTTGAAAAATAAGGGTGATTCCTTAAATGGGCTTTGGTATTTGGGTTTGACCCATATTGACCAAAATTCCATGCCTTAAGAAATTAATTAAAAGCCCATTGGTCTTTAATTAAATTAACATTGGATGTTAATCGGGCTTTGAGACCCGTAACGATTAGATTTGGAATCTAAGTCGTAAAGGTTCATTAATAAAGTGTAATATTTAATTTGGAATTAAATAATGAATTAGTATTAAATGAAAATTAAATTGGATTTAATTTTGTAGTTTAATTTAATTCAAGAATTCGTACTTTGAGTACTTATTCGCAAACGAGTTTGACTCGCGCAAAATCAAATCGTTGTTTGAACATTGGATGGTCATTAATATTCAGATTAATTAATTGGATTAGATTGATTGATAACATGCTTGTGTGAATACATGGTTGTGATGCATGAATAATGTATATCAGATGGATATTAGATGGGTGGGGCAATTTTGGAAATTATTGTAATAAATTTAGAATTTATTAATTGGACCTGCGTGTCCAGCCTATTACCTTCTTTCTCTTTGTATTTCTCTTCTCACCTATTCCCCTCAATGCAAATAAGGTTTCTTTAGAAGTGTTATGTAACGGGTAGAAGTAATACATGTGCTAGCGGGAGATAGGAAATGAGAGATTTTTTCTAGGAACAATGTGTGAAAGTATCCATCCGCATATCATTATTATTTTATTATATGCGCCTTATTATGTGTTTAGAATGCATGTTTAAGGGTGTATGATGATGAGACTTTAACAAAGATAATTAATTGGTTGCCAATTGCACGCGAAAAACCCTCAACATCATATTAAGCGTTTTCCTTCCATTGAGTGATTCTTACTCAAGATCCAAGACTGGCATTGGTTTGTTGGCCAAAGTCAAGACATTTTTCGTCGAGGATGTGTTTGAATCATGAAGGCTTTGTTCCATATTGGTGTCTTGTCCAAGTTGTGATTTGTTGGCCAAAGTCAAGATCACTTCTTGTCCATCGACATTGATTACGAAGCTTTCCAAGGTCAATGGGTTCCGCTTAACTGGGATCACTAAGTTTGTTGTGCCAAAGCCAAGGCTTAGTTGAATCAGAGGAAAAAGGTTAGGCAATATATTGGATATATTGGCATATATAAGATATATGTTTCGGACTTGGATGTCCACCTACTGGATCTAGGAATTGGATGGGATCCAATTGATCTTAGAGATCTACCTAGTTAATTATCATACAATTTGTTGGCCAAAGTCAAGATTGTGTGTTATTTAACGGGATCCTAGCCCACTAGGAAACAAGGTTTCCCGAGTACTCAACAGAGGGTTAGAGGCTCACCGAAAAATAGTGGGAGGAAAGTATTAAATTTGCAATATTCGTTTAGTTACTTGCCATACACGCTCATTCAAATTATTCGTCAAATAAATTAATTTATTAGTTGGACTAATAATTAATGTTGTTTTAATTAAACAGTTGGACTGTATTCAAACTATTATTTAGTTGATTTTATAATTGTATTATAGTAATCAATATAATTGAATTTAACCTATTAAATTATAGTTGATTAAATAGTTGGACTATAGTAATCATTATAATAAATAGTACCTAAATTCGTTGATTAAATAGTTGGACTATTAGAATCAAGATATTGAAAGATTAGTGTTTAAAACATAATCCGGGAGAAATTATTTAAACGACTTTATTTTCAAATTGGGAAAAAGTTTTAATTTAGGGATAATGAATCAATAAGTCCTGAAAACTAAGAGTTACTTTATTGATAAAATAACATCTTAGGCCTAAGCCCGAAATTAAGCAGATAAGTAGAACATGATATTTCGAATATTCATGTGATGATAACTTTAGTGCTTAATCCAATAAGCTTACCAAATAGACTCCTTAATTTCTTAATCAGAAGTAAGGATTAGATCCTTATAGTATGATATTGGAATTGAAGGATCTTCATATATCTATCCTTAGATCTTAGAAGTACAAATTGCAATAGAAAACTCTTGGAGAGTTAATGGTTATTCTCAAGGAGACAAAGCCAAAAGTTTGCAATAAGGTAAGAAGCGCAAGGCGCATCTTTCTTCGATATCCCAGAAGGCCAAGGCTTGGCCAAAGGCTTATGGAGTGTAGAAAAGGGCAAAGGCAAAGTCATTATAATCTTATGGGAAGATAAATGACATATCCCAAAATATCTGCCTAAAATGTAGCAAACGGGATTGCAGAAGCGTGACTGTCGTATGGATAAGACAGACATGAAGGAATTGAAGACGAGCAAGGCTTCGACTTCAAATATGTTTGTTATAAACATGTTCCCTACTAGTATTAAAATTGGATTTTAGATACTGGTTGTGGTACATAAATATGTACTGATGTGCAGAATCTGCTGAGAGCATGATGCTGACTTTAGTTGAGATTTATCTGCGACTCGGAAACGGGACGAAAGTCGCTGTTTTAACCGTAGATACCTAAGTTTAGGAACTACCATTTGGGTGTGTACTTAAATTAGGAAACTATTAGAATGTAACTAGTTTGACTAGATACATTATCTCTATATCAGGGTTTAACCCGTTGCGGGTATACCTTTATATTCTAGAACACTAAAGTCTTTTATTATATAAAGATGATATTGAGATAAACACATTAGATGTGAATAACAGCATTATATTTTGAATATAAATCAATCTCACACATATAATATGACAAATAAATAGCGCAAACTGAATTAATCAGTTAAAACTTAAATGTGGCATTGTTGTCTGGGACGGAATTAACAAGACTCGTATATCCACACTTTTGAAGAGTGGATACTAGGAAAAATTTGATTCCATTCAAATAATATCTACGAATCTAGTTTATTGGGCAAAGTGCCTAAAACACCTTTACTTGGTAAAAGTGCAAATGCCATCGATCTGTTAGCCCTCGTTCATAGTGACGTAAGTGGGCCCATATCTAGCTAGGCTAGATATGGATATGAATATTTCATGACCTTTACGGATGTGGCATCGCGTTATGGTTATATGTTTCCTTTGAAACACAAATCGGAAACTTTTGATCAAATCAAAGAGTTTCGACACGAAGTATAAAACAGATCGGCTAAAGTGTAAAACCATCATGGTTGGACCATGATGAAAATAATTAAGCAATAAGTTTCTTATATACCTGAAAGAGTATAGTATTCTTTCAATGAGGACTCCTCCTGGAACACGTCAGTTTGATGGTGTGTCCGAACGGAGAAACCAAATTTTTTTGGACATGATAAGGTTAATCATGAGTCACTCTGAGCTACCATTTCCTTCAAGAATACGCATAAACAATGCAAAACTTATTTTGAATAAGGTTCCATAAAAGTCTGTAGACAGACTTCATATTAGATATGAACAGGAAAGAAACTGGGTTTTCTCATTCCTGAAGATTTGGGAATGCTAGGCATATGTTTGGATGATACCAAACTAGAACCTAAATCAGATAAGTGTCTAAGTTGTGGGTTATCCTAGGGAAACTAAAGTATAGTACTTATACATCTCACAATAGAACAATGTAATTGTTGCTCGTCATGCAGTTTTCCTAAGAGGAATACCTATATGCAGTGGTAAGTGGGAGGAAAGTAAAACTCGATGAAAATCAGAGTAATACTATTCCTGGCACCGATTCCTGAATGGAACACAAATAGTTCATCAAGGATGAAACTATACCAGTAATCTTCGAATACACAAGAACCGCTTAGGTCTGAGAGAGTCAGAAAACAACCTGGAGTATGGGTTTCTGATCTCACCTCATAAAGATGTCAATCTTATTGAGGGACACGAACTGACTACGTATGAGGAAGTGATACAAGGTATCGACTCCCTATTATGGCAAAGTGCCATGAAGTCCGAAATGGATTCCATGTATACCAACTAAGTTTGGATACTAGTTGATGTACCGCAAGGCATTGTGCCTATTGGTACTATATAAGTCTTCAAGGAAGACATGCATGGATGGCAACATACCAACGTACTAAGCTAGGCTTGTATCGAAAAGGTATCGTTATCAACATTGTGTCGATTACGACGGAACTTTTTACATGTTGCCATTGGTAAATCCATTTGGATAATTCTTGCTGATGATGCATGTTTCATTCATGAAATATGACAGCTATAATTCCAAAATCGCTTTCCTTAACGGAAACTTTTTGGAGGATGTTTACAGCATCCTGACGGTTTTGTCGTACTAAAATGAGCAAACAAGGTTTGCAGGTTATTCGATCCATTTATGGATTGAAGTAAGCATTGGGTTCTTGGAACTGGCGCTTTGATGTAATCATAATGATATATGATTTAATTCAAAACGAAAATGATTCTTGTGTATATAAGGAGGTTAGTGGGAGCGCACTAACAGTGATGTCCTAAATAGTAATGATGACATCATTTCTTTGAAATGAGATTCCCATAATACAATCGGTGAAAGCTTGGCTTTCATGAAAATTCTCCGTAGAATTCTTGGGAGAAACAACTTTATTCTAGGAATAAGATCTACTGGGATAGATTTAAAGTTATTGATACTCTCCGAGAACTCATACATTGAAATAAATGTACATGACCTGGTGTCTCATATGATTTGAGCATATGGAGTTACAATCGGGCCAATCCAAGTGATAATCATTGGATTGATGTTAAGAACATCCTTGAGTATCTTAGAGGAACTAATGATGCCTTCTTATACTATGGAGAAGGAGAACTTGAAGTGACTGGGTTCACCGTTGCAAGTTTCCTAACCGATAAAAACGACTATAAGTCGTAACAACGGTACTATACAGTTTGAATAACAGAACAGTGAGCTGGAAATCTTCCAAGTAAGATACTGTTACCGAATAAACAACAAAAGTGGATTATTATTACAGCTGAGGCAGCAATAGAAGCCTTCTGGATTGATAATAATCTAATTAGATTAGATATAGTTCTGTTAGCAGCTGAGCTAGGCTACATCACAGGCTAAAGAATTAATGGTCTCATCGACGATCCAGATATATACTTCGACTATTCATCTTATTCGTTCGGATCATACATCATGGCGATGTGATGATCGAATAAATCGTATCAAATGAAAATCATGCAAATCCGCTGACGAAAGTCTTTTCTCAGTAATTTGAGCGAACCGTACACAGTTCAGGTGTAGGACACATGAGTGACTGGCTATAGGCCAAGTGGGAGATTGTTGGACAGTTATGACCCACAGCGTCACTATTTGTACAGATCATGGTGTTGTTGTACAAATTAACTATGTGACAAAGGAAATTGCTCTTTTATAATTTGTGATTAGATCACCAAGATGTATAAATGATGAAAGGTCCATATGATTAGTTCCTGGATTGAGATGATATGAGACCATATCAATCCACGAAGGTTTAATCATTAAATATCCCTAGTTAGAGTATTATCGAGATTGGACATCGATAATGCGAAAAAGACTAGTATTACACTTGTGCGCGTTATGAGGGCATAACCGCATAGTTCTCATATATTTGGGTATAGGATACTCATGCAAGTGTAGTAGGAGGTTGTGTTTTACCGATGGTACGGAAAACAGCTTTTCTCTGGATAGACCCCTCGGAATTCCATTGGTAGTATGACTATGTGTCTATGGAAGTCCGAATCAGGGTAGGTGTATTTGGTCTTAACCTGAGACTTGCACCGCTAATACTTGCGACAATCAATGTACTTTGGTTTTGGTCGTCCATGGCTTTAATAGGTTTTATGTACGCCTCTTCTGGGTATATTGATAATCGTAGTGTATTGGGTGTGATGTCGAGATGGAAGTATCACTTTAGTCATAGTGGAGATGATGATCACGTAGGATACAGAACTCGTTCTCTTATATGCTGCAGCTATCAGGATATTATGACTAGGTCATGTTTATCCTATCATAGAGACTAGTTACTAGAGATCCGATATGTACTTCTTACTGGGCAGACACATTTCCAGCCCCAGGCCTTGCACGTGACATCCGATACTGGATCGAAATACGCAATACTTTGTATACTACACCTGATATAGATCACATATTCCTGTAAGGATATTTTTGGAGAATTGGGTAGGCATGACGCTTTGCTAGAAGCAACCTTGTCTTGTAAATCGGTAAAAACGTAGTACTAGGTACGTATGTGTTCGGATAGTCCGACGCCCGGATTTACTGCCAACATATCATGGGATCTCATGGGTCACTTCCCGAAGATTCACCGATGACGTATGACTCGCACTTTATTAATCTGGGATTAATTAGATGAGAGAGAAAATTAATCTGGGATTAATTAAGTAGATATTTTATCTGGGATAAAATATCATCAAAGAGAGAGAATGATTAATTTGGAATTAATTGATAAATTAATATATTCGATATATTAAACGAAATTGGATTTCGACGCGGAATTGAAATTAGATTTTAATTCGGGCAAACGAGTTAATTTAGAATTAATTCGCTAGCGACGTGAATAGTGATTTTTCTAGATATAAATATTTAATTACGTCAACGAAAAATTCATTAATTTGGAATTAGCGAACCCGAGCCCAGGAGTGTTGTGCGGCGCACTCGCATTGCGAATTAAAGTGCGGCCCACAAGTCACATCAAGCGTCAATCACTTGGCAATCGATTGATGTGATGTCTAGTCACTTAGTGATGTGACAACATGTCACTATTGATTGATGTTGGTAGTTGGAAGGCATTGATTGTTTTTGCCTTTGACTTTTGGATTTTTTAGAAATGGTTTTGGTATTTGATTTTTGAAAATAAAAAACAAAATAAAAAACACATTTTCTTTTCTCTCTCTTGACCACTCACGTTTTTAGGAGCAAAAAACTTCTCCCTCTTTCTCACGGCCATAGGCCATTTTTCTTCCTCTTAATTTTTCTGGTTTGACCAAATATGAAGGAGAAACTAAGGAATTTTTGTGGCAAAAATTCCTAAGTGCTAGCACACTTCCGAGTCTTGCGAAGGTGATAGAGAACCGCATCCGTGAGCATGGAATCACATCACAAAGCTTGGATCTGAGATCATCCATAGCCGAATTCTTGGAGGACAAAAACAGCCCACTGCCGTGAGCATCTTGCAAGGGGAAAAGAGTTTTTGTTGTTCATCGCATCGCTCAACCGCTCAATGTAAGTATTCCGCAACTTCTTTGTTGTATTCACATGTATGTTTCTTGCTTAAATCGATCCCGGTTAGACCGTAGAAACCCAACAACTGTGGCCGCAGCGGAAGAATCATGTGAGATTCTTAGGTTAGCACGATTTATGACACTATCAATATCATACATTTGATAATATGGGTAGACATTTTCCATACCCTAGGTCAAATGGTGGGGATACAGTGAGTTGAGGGACCGTATCATATGTAAATCGCATACAAAATGTGTATATATCTTTCCTTCTCATTTGGGGGCCTTGGCATGTTGCTAGATGTCAACCTTGGTCATTGAAATTGAATGACCACCTGATCGGAGGATAATTTATGTTCGATTAAATTATCACGATTCATTTCATGTCCAATTTGAGGGGAACCCAAAAGGTCACACACAACAAAGTCGAAATCAATGGTTAACAGTGCACGGTACAAATTTAACAGGATATATGATTGTTGTAGGAATTGTTCATAAATGGTTCAATTTTTTTAATTATTGAACAGATCATTTATGAGGTTCCAAAATGGCTTAGGGATTGGTGAATGACGATAGGGGCACTTTGGGAATTGGAAAAAATGAATAAGAAAAAAAAACTGTGTTTTTTTATTTTATTATTTGTTTTGAATTCCAATTCGGCCCAAACTCTTATTAGGGTTTTATAATCTCATTAAACCACTATATTAAGATCCAATGGTTAAGATTTAATTAGCATTTATCCCACATCGGATTCTTAATTAATTTTGTTGTCTTCGGAGCACCTATATAAACCCAAAGAATTCTTTACAAATATTTACACCAAAACCTTTCATATCTTGGGTTTATATAAGTCAGCAACTCTAAATTTTAAGAGTAAGCCACTTATTTTGAGGATCCTTAAGTCTAATTGACTAGAGGAATCTAAGTTAAAAGTTTTGAGGTATTTGCCTAGGCTAGCACCAAGGGCAAAATACCTGTGCACTCAAGGCGTAGTCTTGCCGTTGAGTTTTAGCTTTGGTGTGTGCACCTTTGGAGGCCACATACTTGGGTGGCTCTTTGGAACATGGAAGAGCTTGCTGAGTTCGAGAAAAGCTTATAGATTGGTGGGAGGACTAGATGAGTCTTCGGTTCAAGTAAGTCTTTTTCTTTCTTTATTTTTAATTAGAGTTCTTATGATAGTTAGCATGTTTAAATTTATGTTCTTTGCATGTTTTATGAGTTTTTATGCTTAGAATATATAGTAACATGCCTAGGCTTGTAGAATAATAAAAACAAAAGGGTCTTGGGCAAAGGGATAGCGGCATCATAATTTTTTAATTTTCCGCTGCGCACTCGCGGCCGCTTCCCAAAAGTGGTATCAGAGCGCCATTTTTGTTTTGTTTAGTTCTCTCTCATTTGAACTCGAAATTGGGTGTGTAAAAGCTCGTTGGAAATCTAACACCTTGAAATTACTTTTAGGCATAAGTGTTGCATGATTTGGTTAAGATCTGAATTGTGAAATTACATTTAAAGTTCACACATCTGTAAAAAAAATGTGAATAGTAAATTTATATGATTAAAATAAAATGCAATATCATAATTAATTATTAATCAAAGTTATTTAATTCCTAAAAGAATTCCAACATATTAAAACTCATATGCTTGATGATTCTATGTATGATAGATTTGGCATGATTATTTTAGGGTGAAAGCATCTAAGACTTTCTAAGGAAATAGAGAGTGTATTGCTTATCCCTTAGCTAAGTAGTTATTCCGTGATTAACTTAGAGATTTATTACCTTTAAGGCTAATAAATATAAATCACTTGTTTATAATAAAAGACATTATAAAAGATACAAGTAGGGTGGGACCAAGGCGTTAATAAAACTTTTCAAACTAAAGTTAATTTAACTAAAGGTATTACTAGAGTTAGATAATGATTTGGTGTCTTCCTTCACTCACTAACTTTTTATAGCCAAAAGGAAAAGCTGTGAATACATCTAAATAATCATTTACTCAAGCTTACCTTAAAGTATATTTAAAGTGTTGGACTAATTTGGAGGACCTATTGTTTATTCATGTCACCAAGGTAATAAGAGCCTAAGAGGTAAAGGTATTTAAGAGAGTTCGCTCCACCCTCCCTCTGGGGAATTTTCAATGGAGGAATCCATTTGACAGCTATTCACTTAAACTTGCTAGAATCCTCAATAATAATTTAAGTCTAAAATTTACATCCCATTGTAAAGTATAGACCCAAAGGGCTTAAACCGTATTGGCAGGACTAGGCTTTACGAGACTGACCAATATCAATTTGTCCCTAAATCATACTATTGACAATGGTTTGACATTTCTGAGTCATAAGATGCAGCGACCCTTAGGCGTGGTCTTATAAATTAGTGGCAAAGATTGAGTGTCTACAAGGACTAGCATAAGCTATGGCATGTTTGATTGTCCAACCCAATGATCAAGGAATTGTGATTTATATCATAAATTGGTTGGGAACCTACCTAATTATCATATTTTATAACGACCGGCCCTAGTCGGAGTTGTGAAATGATGATAATGGGATCCTTGCCCATAAGAAATCCATCATATTGGGGTTGATGCGATTTTCTTAAAATTTTAAAATAATTGAGCAGGAGCAACTTCATAATATTAAAAGCCCATGTTATTATGAAACATTAATGAAAACATATTCCTAATTTTAACATTCTCTCTTAACAGATGGGTTAAAATATTTCACAAACATTCAAATGGCAAACAGAATATCACTTTGTTCCATCCTTGATGAGCATAAGCTCAAATGGGACAACTACAATGACTGGTTTAGAAACCTTAAAATTATCTTATGACAAGAAAAGATTTTATATGTTCTTGAAAGACCATTTCCCCCTGAACCCGTAGAAGATGCTGACCAAAATACACTTGATGCTTGGAAGAAACACGTCGATGATGATGAGCAAGCACTTTGTATAATGCTTGGCTCTATGTCGGACGAACTTCAGAAAGCTCACGAAGATATGGATGCTCAAACCATCATCTTTCACTTGAAGGAGTTGTATGCAACTTTCGTTCATACCATGAGATTCCAAGTGTCATGTGCATTATTCCAAACAAGGTATAAGGAAGGATCTGTTAGTGGACATGTGCTTAAGATGATTGGCCACATTGAAAAATTGGCCAACCTCGAGTTCATCATGGATCATGAGATAGGTCACGATCTAATTCTTCAGTCATTACTAAAAGACTTCTCTAACTTTATTATGTGGTTTCATCTGTCTAATAAAGAAGCTACTTTAGCAGAATTACACAATCTGATAAAGCAAACAGAAAATGACTTGAAACCGGAGCTTAAAACCTCCGTCATACTTACGGGTACGGACTTGAAGCCACGAGGCCCAAAGAAAAATAAGGGCAAGGCCAAGACTCCAGATCACTGTAGGCACTGTATTTTTGCATATAAGTCCTTATGATGAGTCTCATTTGGAGACACTACCTTTTAAAGTCGAGGAAGTCGCGGGAAACGGACGTCGGAAGGGAATCGATATTTTTGTTAGATTTTATTCGCTTGTTTAGCTTCGGGCTCGCTTGTTGGACCTCCATTTTAAAGCACATTGGCCCAAAACCCTTGAAATATACACCAAGCCCATCTCACCCAAGCCCAATCCAAAAATAATTAAAATACATGTCACAAATTAAATTAAATTAAATCAAAGCTAATTAAATTAAATCAAATTAAATCAAATTAAAATCCAATTTAAATTAAATTAAAACTAATACCAAAATTAAATAAATCTTTTCCTAAACTAAATAAATCACTCACCTAATTTAAGATATTCACCCACCAAATTATAAATATTATTTCCCTTTTAAAATTAATTAAAACACACATCTCTATTTAATTGATTTCTTTCCTTATTCAAAAACCATGCACAACCCTAACCCAACCTTGTCACTATAAAAATAGCACAAATCCAACCCTAAGACTCCTCCCCTCTCACGGCACAAACAAAGAAATAAAACAAAGAAACCCTAAAACAAGCGCACAACTTCACGCCCCTCGCCATTGCCCTCACGCCCCTTGCCTCTGTTCAGCAACTCCACGCCATTAGCATCAACTTCACAGCCCCCTCAAAACCAACCCGCCCAAACAAGCAGCCACAACTCATCAACGCAAACCCTCCACTCAAAAAAGACACACCCTGCTCATCAAATAGCCCACGCAACACCCTAAAAACTACCCTGAAGCTCTCGCCCAAACTGCCCCTTACCTTCAGCGCCCAGCCCTTATTCACCCCATGCAGCACCTTCATGTAACCATAAGCCAATCACTTTCACCATGCACATGTGAACCAAAGTCACATAAGCTACAGCTCATCAACACCTCATCACTCACAAAAACAGCCAAGACCACTCACTCCTTCATCACGCACTGGACCCTCACAAATTTAGCCAACCTACGCAAATAAACCCCTTCAAAACTGCACTGCCCATTCACGTCAAAACTGCTTCACTGCTCGCATAAAACCCCACTGAAATACCGCCCCCTGCACACACAAAACCTGATCGAATAAACAGTCCAAAAATTGCCTGAAACAGTGACAGAACTGCTTCCTAAACCCTTCAAAAAATAGCAGCCCATAATCCCTTAATTAACCACCACAAACAGCCCATAAAACACCCAAAATAGTAGCCTAAATTACCAAACACAGTGACCGAAAATCAGCAGTAAAACAGTAGCAAAACAGCAGCAGCCTAAACAGCAAAACAACGAGCAAAAGTATTGAACCAGTGAACCGGAAGAGTTGCGGAGTATTACCCATTCCGATGGACTTGTAACGCACTTCCAAAAGTCGACGCTAAAGGTTAGACCTGATGGCACTTTTCATATCCATTTTCATTCCTATTTTGATTGTTTATTCAGTTTTATTTATTGTGGATTGATATGTGTTGTGGCCCTGAATAAATGTAAATGAATGTATTGTGGAATTATGTGTGTTGTGGCCCTTGAATAAAAATGGAAAATGTGTCGCCTCTTGTGGTATATAGGATGGAAACCCAGACATAAATTCTGTAGCCGAATCCGAATGGACGGTAGTGCGGTCTGTACTTGGGATACAACTCCACGTACCACTTGAGCAAACGGCACATATTTTGCTTTATGTTGTTTTGATTCATTTATTATCCGTTATTTAAATTCTATATGTTATTTGTTTGTGTAATGATGAGATAAAGCGCATGGGCTTAGTAAGTTGGATTAAAGGTCCTCCATTTTGAGGGGTTAAAATCATTTACCACGATACTTTGCCGCGCCGGATGATGTATATATTCGGTTGAATGTAAGATTCGTTCAATCGGCTATACAAAGTCCGATATTGTTGTCTTTATTTTTATATGCATTATGTTATTAGCGCATCAGCTTAGTAAGTCGGATTAAAGGTCATCCGTTTCGAGGGGTTAAAATCCTTTACCACGATGCTTCGCCACATCGGATGACGTATATTCGGTTGAATGTAAGATGTGTTCAATCGGGTATACAAAGTCCGATATTGTTGTCTTTATTTTTTATATGCATTATGTTATTAGCGCATAGGCTTAGTAAGTCAGATTAAAGGTCCTCTATGTCGAGGGGTTAAAACCTTTACCACGATGCTTTGCCGCGCCTTTTAGCCCGTCATTATTTATTAGGTGTCATCTATTCATCCGTTCATGTATGTGTCATGTTGTTTGCTACATTTTAGAGGTCACTGCTGTAATCCCATTCAAACACGTTTCAGAACGCCGCACGAACGTATGTTTTTTGTATCAGTTCGTTCGAACGCGTTTACGAACGCTACTCGAACACAAACCTTCTGTTTACCGTTCGAACGCGGCTACGAACGCCGAACGAACGCCCACGGTAAACATGCCCTCTTTCATCACATCTCATGCATGGTTACTCATTTTGTCATTTGCCTTTTTGATTGTTCATGTTCTCGCATTTAGTCATTTATTGTGTTCACAAGATCACATGTTCATTTCCATGATGCATGTTTACACGGTAGTTACCTACTTATGCTTCCTCATTCATCCATTCAACATGTTCATGAAGTTATATGCTTGCCGTTATTCCGATTTGCTTTCATGCGTGATTGTAAAATTATTATCTACTGGCATGCATATGATCAAATGTAATATGCTTATGAAATTGTATGCTTGCCGTATTTCAATCCATCTTTATGCATGCAAATTAGGACATAGATTATATACAAATAGGTTGTATGCAAATATGAAAATGTGTTACATGTGAACTTAGATGAACGTTTGATTTATGCATGCGAACTTAGGAGTAAATTACCCCTTAGGAATAAATGTTGCTTAGGCTTGGTTAAATTATTGCACAAATCATTTCATTACAAGTGGCATAAGTAAGGGACCATTCCGAACCCAACGGTTTGAGGTCTTCCCTTGCGAGGGGTGAGTGAGGCCTTACATCTTTATCCCAGTTCACACCGGATGGCGACTCCTTTATTCTCCAGTTTAGTCCCCCGCGGGCTACTCCGTACTCCCAACTGGGCCGCGAGCCCGGAACAACATGCGTCGACCAGTTTTTGTGTTCCCACAATCACCTAAAGCCCAATGGTAAGGTGGAGAAGAAAAAATGAAATGGGAAATGTTTCTTTTGTGGAAAGAATGGTCATTGGAAGAAAGACTGCAGATCCTTGAAAGCCAAGGAAGCTAGAGAAGCCCAAAGGCCAAGAAGCCCAATGCTTCAGGTATGTTGTATATGATTGAACTATATTCTCAAAACTCTGAAGCTTCTACTTGGGTGCTTGACACCGGTTGTGGGACTCACTTGTGTAACAATGTGCATGGCCTGAGAAACAGTAGGAGACTCCGTTATGGGGAGGTTGACTTACGCATGGGTAATGGAGCAAAACTGGCTGCATTGTGTGTGGGGACTTATTCATTAGTTTTTCCGAATAGTTTAGTTTTAGACTTAGAAGATTGTGTTTATGTACCTTCTCTAGTAAAAAATATCATTTCAATTTCTTTATGTAATAAAGGCTTTTCATGCCTAATAAGTTGTAATGAATGTTCTATTTATTTCAATGAAATAAAATATGGAGATGGTATTTTGAATAATGGTATCTATGTTTTACAAACTAACAAGGATGTTCAACCTCTAATATATACAATGTTAACTCGAATAATCTCAATGAATCACTTCTATGGCACAGTTGCTTAGGTCATATCAATGAAACAAGATTAACTAAGCTACATAAGGATGGGTATTTTAGACCCTTCAAATATAAACCTTATGGAACTTGTGAGTCTTGTTTACTTGGTAAAATGACCAAATTACCCTTCAAAGGTAAATGACAGCGTGCAGCGGAGACATTAGAACTCATACACTCTGATGTATGGGGACCAATGTCAGTCACCACTAGAGGTGGATTCTTTGACTTCTTTACCTTTATCGATGATCACTTGCGATATGGGTATGTGTACCTTATGCGGTACAAATCTGAAGCCTTTCAGAAATTCAAAGACTTCAAAGCTGAAGTAGAAAACCAGCTTAATAAAAGTATTAAGTCACTAAGGTCTAACCGATGTGGTGAATACTGAAGTGACGCATTTCAAGATTACTTGAGAGAAAATGGCATTGTTTCCCAGTGGACTCCTCCTGGAACTCCACAGCATAATGGGGTCTCCGAAAGGAGAAATCGAACATTATTAGACATGGTCTGATCAATGATGCCAGACATGGATCTACCTCTTTCATTTTGGGGTCTTACTTTAGAAACTGCAATACTACTACTAAACCGAGTTCCTTCCAAGACTGTTAGTCAAACACCATATGAGTTATGGTCTGGGAAACGTCATAGTCTTAGTTATCTAAGAGTTTGGGGATGTGACGCATATGTTAAGCTCACACAAACTAACAAATTGGATGATATGGCAGTTAAATGTAAGTTTGTAGGATATGCCTTGAACTCAAGAGCATACGTGTTCTACGTCCCAAATGAACAAAGAATATTTGTCTCACGAAATGCTAAATTTCTAGAGAATGAATTCCTTCTCAAGAAATATAGTGGGAGTAGACTTGACCTCGATGAGGTACGAGAAGAACAAACTAACATAGAACTAAACCTCAGGCCCCTTAAAAGGGCAGCAACGGAACAACCACAAGGTTATGAACTTAGAAGGTCTGGTAGGGAAAGATATTAGCCTGAAAGATATGGTTTCCATATTGATAAGGAACATGATCAGGTCATTGATAATGACGATCCCACCCGTTATGACGAAGCAATGAGTGACATTGATTCATTCAAGTGGCTTGAGGCCATGAAATCCGAAATAGACTCTATGTATCAGAATCAGTCTGGGACTTGGTGGATGCACCTGAAGGGATAAAACCCATAGGCTGCAAGTGGATTTACAAGCGTAAAACTGATGCAGAAGGCAACATCCAAACCTATAAGGCTAGGTTGGTGGCGAAAGGTTATAGAAAAATCCAAGGATTTGACTATGACGAAACCTTCTCGCCTGTTGCAATGATAAAGTCCATTCGAATTTTACTAGCACTAGCTGCACACTTTAATTATGAGATTTGGCAGATGGATGTCAAAACAGCTTTCCTTAATGGGAACCTCGTAGAGGAAGTCTATATGACATAACCTGATGGTTTTGCATCTAAGGATGATCATAATAAAGTATGCAAGCTTAAACGATCCATTTATGGACTCAAGCAAGCCTCCAGAAGTTGGAATATACGATTTGATGAGACAATCAAAGAATTTGACTTCATCAAAAATGTAGACGAACCTTGTGTTTACAGGAAAAGTAGTGGGAGTGATGTTATATTTCTTGTATTATATGTCGATGACATATTAATCATTGGGAATGATATTCCCATGATGCAAGCCACTAAGCAATGGTTATCTCAGAATTTCTCCATGAAAGATTTGGGAAAAGCAGCCTACATCCTCAGTATTAAGATCTATCGAAATAGATCTAAGAGGTTGTTAGGACTTTCTCAATCTACATACATAGATAAAGTTTTGAAAAGATTCAAAATGGAAGATTCCAAAAGAGGTAATTTACCTACTTGTCATGGAATCAAATTATCTAAGGAGCAATGTGCACATACTCCTTCAGATAAAGAGCGTATGAGTAGGATCCCTTATGCTTTAGCAATAGGATCGATCATGTACGCCATTCTATGTACAAGACCTGATGTCTCTTATGCTCTTAGCATAACGAGCAGGTATCAGGCAAATCCTGGTGAGCAACACTGGGCAGCTGTCAAAACAATCCTCAAGTATCTGAGAAGAACTAAGGATGTGTTCTTGACATACAAAGATTGTTCTGAGATGAAAGTCATTGGTTATTGTGATGTGAGCTTTCAAACCGATAGGGATGACAGCAGATCGTAAACAGGATATCTATTTACTATGAATGGTGGAGCTGCCAGTTGGAAAAGCTCAAAAAAGTCAATTACAGTGGACTCCACCACTGAAGTCGAGTATATTGCAGCATCTGAAGCAGCTAAAGAAGCAGTCTGGATAAAGAAGTTCATCACGGAGCTGGAAGTGCTTCCCGCGATAAAGAATGGCGTGACGATGTACTGTGACAACATGGGCGCCATTGCTCAATCAAAGTAACCAAGGTCCCACCAAAAATCTAAGCATGTACTCAGGCGATTTCATCTCATCGGGGAGATTATTGAGAGAAAAGAAGTTATTATAGAGAAAATACCCACAGAAGATAATCTTGCAGATTCTCTAACTAAAGGGCTGACTCAACAAAAGCATGATAGGCACACCCGAGAGTATGGTGTCCAGATTCATACTAGTTGGCTATAGTGCAAGTGGGAGATTTTTAGGGATATGTCCTATACCCAACTTGCGGATGGGCTGTATGTACATGTATTTGCAATATTTTCATTAATTAATAAAATGACAATCTTTATTATACGTGTCTTACATAAATTATATGAATCATCAAACACTGTAATAAAGCCATTGGAGTAATAAGATGATGGATTCCATGCCTTATGAGAATCATTACTCTCAAACGTTCCTAGTCATAGTTTTATGAATAATCTAGGCGTTCACAAAGCGGAGAGACTAGTATGATGATATGATATGCCCTTAAGTGGGGTAGCTGATCTCATAGGCTACTAGCGGAGATCCGCCCGCTTGGTGTATCACATGGATTCATGAGTTGCTCGTGTCCATCAAACTGACCGCCGAAAGTTTTCATATGGAGTGTTTATCCCATGTGTCTGTGAGAACTTTCATGTATCGATTGTATGACTAGTCCTTAAACTTGAGGTCTTTACAATCTTATGTGTGGATCAAATGACTTTGACATTATCCTTCCCCGGTTCAAAAGATCCGGTCATAAGGATATGATTGGGTCATTTATTGAAACACATGAAGTTTGTAAAGATACAACAGAGAATCGCCACTCTCTCGAATAATATTTTCTTATAAGAGTAGTATTCTAGTTCGCGGGTTGATATGTGTGATCAGTGTTGAGACTGTGGCCGCAGCGGAAGAATCATGTGGGATTCTGGTGTTAGCACGATTCATGACACTATCAACATCATACCTTTGACTATATGGGTAGATACTTTCCATACCCTAGGTCAAACGATGGGGATACAGTGAAGCGAGGGACCGTATCATATGTAAATCGCATACAGAATGGGTTATAAATCTTTCCTTCTCATTTGGGGGCCTTGGCATGTTGCTAGATGTCAACCTTGGTCATTGAAATCGAAAGACCATCTGATCGGAGGATAATTTATGTTCGATTAAATTATCATGATTCAATTCATGTCCAACTTGAGGGGAACCCAAAAGGTCACACACAACAAAGTCGAAATCAATGGTTAACAGTGCACAGTATAAATTTAACAGCATATATGATTGTTGTAGGAATTGTTCATAAATGGTTCGATGTGTTAATTATTGAACAGATCATTTATGAGGTTCCAAAGTGGCCTAGGGATTGGTGAATGACGATAGGGGCACTTTGAGAATTGGAAAAAATGAATAAGAAAAAAAACTGCGTTTATTTTATTTTATTTATTTTATTATTTGTTTTGAATTCCAATTCGGCCCAAACTCTTATTAGGGTTTTATAATCTCATTAAACCACTATATTAAGATCCAATTGCTAAGATTTAATTAGCATTTATCCCACATCGGATTCTTAATTAATTTTGTTGTCTTTGGAGCACCTATATAAACCCAAAGAATTCTTTACAAATATTTACACCAAAATCTTTCATATCTTGGGTTTATATAAGTGATCGACTCTAAAGTTTAAGAGTAAGCCACTGATTTTGAGGATCCTTAAGTCTAATTGACTAGAGGAATCTCAAGTTAAAAGTTTTGAGGTATTTGCCTAGGCTAGCACCAAGGGCAAAATACCTGTGCACTCAAGGGGTAGTCTTGCCGTTGAGTTTTAGCTTTGGTGTGTGCACCTTTGGAGGCCACACACTTGGGTGGCTCTTTGGAACGTGGAAGAGCTTGCTGAGTTCGAGAAAAGCTTATAGATTGGAGGGAGGACTGGAGCAGTCTTCGGTTCAAGTAAGTCTTTTTCTTTCTTTATTTTTAATTAGAGTTCTTATGATAGTTAGCATGTTTAAGTTTATGTTCTTTGCATGTTTTATGAGTTTTTATGCTTAGAATATATAGTAACATGCCTAGGCTTGTAGAATAATCAAAACAAATGGGTCGTGGGTAAATGGATAGTGGCATCATAATTTTTTAATTTTCTGCTCCGCACTCGCGGCCGCTTCCCAACAATAATTGTTTTCCAAAAACAAGGTTGGTTAAAAGTAATTGGTTTTGTGAAAACCAATTACTTTTGCCAACTACCACCATCACCTTTGACAAGTGATGTGAGTTGTGGGTCCCACCCAATTTTGAATTTCAAATTCAAGTTGGCTTACACAACACACTTTGGGCTCGGGTTCGTTTAATCCGACTAAACGAATTTTCTGTCGCAACATAATTAAATCAAATTTAATTAAATAATATTGCCTAGCAAAATTATTACGAAAGTCGCTTACGAATTAATTCAAATTAATTCGTTCGCTTGAATTAAAATCCAATTTCAATTCCGTATTGAAATCCAATTTCAATTAATATATCCGATATATTATTTTAGCCCAATTAAATAAATTAAATAGTAAAATCCAATTTAACTATTAAAATTACTTTGTCGATTAATTCCAAATTAATCGCGTTATCTCTTCTAGATGAATTAATCTCATATTAATTCTTACCGCAATTAATCCCAGATTAATTTTCTCTTTCATAATTAATCCCAGATTAATTCTTGCCGGAATTAATCCCAGATAATTTTCTCTCTCATAATTAATCCCAGATTAATTCTGTTCCAGTCAAATGTCTTCGGTGAATTTTTGGAAGCGACCCAAAAGATCCTGGATATGTTGGCATTAGATACGGTCATCGGACTATCCGAACACGTGCGTACCCGGTACCACGTTCTCACCAATTTACAACACATGGTTGGCTTCTAGCAAAGCACCGTGCCTACCCAATTCTCCAGATATATTCAACGAGGAATATATATTCTGTATTAGGCGTAGTATACAATGTATTACGTAATACGATCCAGTATCGGATTTCACATGTTAGGCCTAGGGCTGGAATTGTGTCTGCTCTGTACGAAGCATATATCGGATCATCAGCAACTAGTCTCTCTAATCGGATAATCATGACCTAGTCATACTATCCTGATAGTTGCAGTATTTAAGAGTACTAGTTCTGTATCCTGCGTGATCATCATCTCAATATGACTGAAGTGATACTTCCATCTTGACATCACACCTAATACACTACGATTCTCAATATAACCAGAAGAGGCGTACACAGAACATGTTAAAGCTCCGGATGACCAAAACCAAAGCATAGTGATTGTCGCATGTATTAGCGATGCAAGTCTCCGGTTAAGACCACATAAACCTACCCTGATTCGGATTCCCATAGACACATAGTCATACTACCAATGGGATTCCGAGGGGTCTATCCAAAGCGAAGCTATTCCCGGTTCAACGGCTAATAGAACCTCCTATCACACTTGCATAATTATCTAATACTTAAATATATGAGAACTATACCGTTAAGCTTTCATAACGCACACAAGTGTAATACTAGTCTATTTTGTATTATCGATGTCCAGTCTCGATAATACTAAGACTAAGGATATTTAATGATTTAACCTTTTGTGGATTAATACTGTCTCATATCTTATTAATCCGGTACTAATCATATAGACTTTTATCATTTATATATCCAAGTAATCCAATTAGAAAATGGTAAAAGATTAATTTCCTTTGTCACATAGTTAATTTGTATAAAAAACACCATGTGTTTTACAAATAGTGATGATATGGGTCATAATTGTCCAACAATCTCCCAGTTGGCCTATAGCAAATCACTCAAGTGTCCAACACTTGAACTATGTACGGGTCGCTCAAACTTTTCTGAGAAATAGCTTTCGTCAGCGGATCTGCAAGGTTATCATCTGAAACGATCTTTTCGATCTTGACATCGCCACGATGTGTGATCTTACGAATCAGATGAAACCATCAAAGTACATACTTGGATCATTGGTGAGACCATAATTCCTTAGCATGTGTTGTAGCCCAGCTCAGCTGCTAACAGAACTACTCCTAATCCAATTAGGAATTTTATAGATCCAAAATGCTTCTTTTGCTGCCTCAACTGCAGTAATGTATTCCGTTTTTGTTGTTGAATCGGCAACAGTATCTTGGTTGGAAGATTTCCAGCTCAATGTTCCATTGTTCAAACAAATATGTACCCTGATTGCGACTTACAGTCGGCTTTATCGGTTTGGAAACTTGCATTGGTGAACCCAGTCACCTCGAGTTCTCCTTCCCCATAGACTAAGAAAGCATCCTTAGTTCGTCTAAGATACTCAAGGATGTTCTTTACATCAATCCAATGACCATCACTTGGATCTGACTGATAGCGACTGCATATGCTCAATGTTGGACAATTATGACCCATAACGTCACTATTTGTACAGATCATGGTGTTGTTGTACAAATTAACTATGTGACAAAAGAGATTGCACTCTTATCATTTGTGATTAGATCACCTAGATGTATAAATGATAGGAGGTCCCTATGATTTGTTCCTGGACGGAGAATGATATGAGACAGTATCAGTCCACGAAGGATAAATCATTAAATATCCCTAGTCAGAGCATTGTCGAGATTGGACATCGATAAATGCGTAAAAGACTAGTATTACACTTGTGCGCGTTGTGAGGGCACAACGACATAGTTCTCATATATTTGGGTATATGATACTCATGCAAGTGTAATAGGAGGTTGTGTTTTACCAATGGTACGGGAAACAGCTTCGCTCTGGATAGACCCCCTCAGAATTCCATTGGTAGTATGACTATGTGTCTTTGGAAGTCCGAAATCAGGGTAGGTGTATTGGTCTTAACCTGAGACTTGCACCGCTAATACTTGCAACAATAAATATACTTTGGTTGCGGTCGTCCATGGCTTTAACAGGTTCTGTGTACGCCAATGCTGGGTATATTGAGAATCGTAGTGTGTTGGGTGTGATGTCAAGACGGAAGTGTCACTCCAGTCATATGGAGATGATGGTCACCTAGGATACGGTACTAGTACTCTTAAGTACTGCAGTCATCAGGATAAAATGACAAGGTCATGTTTATCCGATTATAGAGACTAGTTACCAGACATCTGACATGTGTTTCGTACGGGGCAGACACAATTCCAACCCTAGGCCTAGCACGTGATCATCCGATACTGGACAGAAATACGCAATACCACGTATACTACGCCTGATATAGATATTTTATTCCTGCAAGGATATTTCCGGAGAATTGGGTAGGCATGGCGCTTTGCTAGAGGCCAACCTTGTCTTGTAAATCGGTATAAACGTAGTACGAGGTACGTACGTATTCGGATAGTCCGACGACCGAATTTACTGCCAACATATCCGGGGATCTCATGGGTCGCTTCCTGAAGATTCACCGATGACGTATGACTCGCACTCTAAATTAATCTAGGATTAATTAGTAGAAAGAGAAAATTAATCTGGGATTAATTGAGGAGATATTTTATCTGGGATAAAATATCCATTAAATAGAGATAACGATTAATTTGGAATTAATCAATAAAATAATATATTCGATATATTAAGCGAAATTGGATTTCGACGCGGAATTAAAATTAGATTTTAATTCGGGCGAACGAATTAATTTAGAATTAATTCGTTAGCGATGTGAATAGTGATTTCGCTAGGCGTAATCATTTAATTACTACGCAACGGAAAATTCATTAGTTTGGAATTAGCGAACCCGAGCCTGAGATTATTTGCGAGCGCATTCGTATTTCGAATTCGAATGCAGCACACAAGTCAAATCAAGCGTCAAATCGCTAGTCGCATCTAGCGTCACTTCAAGCGTCAAATCATTTGTCACTTTGAGTGATGTGACTTGACAACTTGATATGAGTTGATGGAAGTGGTTGGTGCCATTATGGCTTGACTTTTTGAAAGCCAAATTCACATGAAATGAATTTAAAATTCAAATGTGTGTATAAGATACACAAATTTGAAACAAACCATACAACTCTCTCTTTTCTCTCATCTCTCTCCATTCATGCCCAAGGGGCCAAAAACCTTCTGGTTTCCTGTTAAAACCGTGAGCAGTGGGAAGCCAAGAGTGGGATTTTGTGGCAAAATCACAAGTGCTAGCACACTTACGAGACATGCGAAGGTGATAGGGAAGTCCACCCATGAGCCGGGAATCAAATGACGAAGCTTGGTTTCTTGTTGATTGAAGGCCGAAACAGTGAGCATTTCACTGCCACTGCCGTGAGCAGTCCATGGAGCAGAAATGGAGTTTTGTTCGTCAAAGCGTCACTCAACGATCGATGTGAGTATTCCGCAACATCGTTGATTTGTATTCGCAAATGTTTCATGCTTATTATTGATCTTGGGACCTTAATAGAAACCAACAATGGTATCAGGTAAAGTTTGAGCATGAAAAAGTTTAGGGCTTAAAATTTGGGTAAAATGTTTTCAAGCATTATTTGGTTGAATTGGATGATTGAGTATGCTTAAAACATGTTGAATTGAAGATTGATTGGATCAATTTCATGAAATGGTGATTGGATCATTTTTTCCCCAAAATTTTATGTTGGCCGAGAGTTTGGTGCCCTAATTGTCTTGGAATTTTTTGATTTTTTTTTCATTGGATGAATTGAAATCATTTAGGGATGTTGATTTAATGTTGATTTGGATTCAATTGGATTGGATTAAAATTGGACATAATTTCCCCACAAAAACCGAGAGCAAAAGAGCATGTATTTGGGTTTGATTTTTGATTAAATTGTGTTGGACATGATTTAATGTAATTGAGCATGATTAATTGTATAAATTAATGTTTTAGAAATGTTAACTTTGGGTGATTAATTGTGTTGTACACTTTAGTGTAATTAAATTGGGAAATTGGATTTTTTGGAATTTAATTATTGGGCCTAAATTGGATTTGGGCTTTTATGTTGTAAATGGGCTTATTGGGCTTTGTTGTACAAAGTTGGGTTTAGGCAAAATTGGTTGGATCCAATTGGGCCCAAAACCGCTTCCATAAAGCCCAAATGCGACTGATGGACCTTTAAAGTTTAATTGGGCCTAATGGGCCAAAATTGATTTATGGGCTTATGGGGTAACTCTCGGATTGGATTTTGGTTATTCAGTTTGACCCGAGTTGACCAAAAGTCCACGCCTTAAGAAATTAATTAAAAGACCATTGGACTTTAATTAAATTGACGTTGGACGTTAATCAGGCTTTGAGACCCGTAGCGATTAAATTTGGAATTTAAGTCGTAAAATGTTTATTATAAACTGTAGTATTTAATTTGGAATTAAATAGCGAATTAGAATTGAATGCATATTAAATTGGATTTAATGATGTAGTTTAATTTAATTCGAGAATTCGTACTTTGAGTACTTATTAGCAAAACGAGTTTGACTCGAGCAAAATCAAATCGTTGTTTGAACATTGGATGATCACTAATTATCAGATTAATTAATTTGATTAGATTGATTGATAACATGCTTGTGTGAATACATGGTTGGGATGCATGAATAATATATATCAGATGGATATTAGATGGGTGGGACAATTTTAGAAATTGTTGTAATAAATTTGATTTATTAATTGGACCTGCGTGTCCAGCCTTATACCTCCATATTCTTTGTATTCTCTTCTCACCTATTCCCCTCAATGTAAATGAGGTTTCTTTAGAAGTGTAGTGTAACGAGTAGAAGTAATACATGTGCTAGCGGAGAGAGAAAGGGAGAGATTTGATCTAGGATCAATGTGTAGAGTATCCATCCGCATATCATTATTATTTTACATACGCGCTTTATTATGTATTTAGAATGCATGTTTAACGGTGTATGATGATGAGACCTTAACAAAGATAATAAATTGGTTGCCAATTTGCACTCGAAAAACCCTCGTTAAATATTAAGCGTCTATCCTTCCATTGAGTGATTCTCACTCAAGATCCGAGACTGGCATTGGCTTGTTGGCCAAATTCAAGGCCTTTGTCCGTCGAGGATTTGTTTGAATCACGAAGGCTTTGTTCCATATTGGTGTCTTGTCCAAGTTGTGGTTTGTTGGCCAAAGTCAAGACCACTTCTTGTCCATCGACATTGATTACGAAGCTTTCCATGGTCAATGGGTCGCGTTTAACTGGGATCACTAATTTTGTTGTGCCAAAGCCAAGGCTTAGTTGATTCAGAGGAAAAAGGTTAGGTAATACATTGGATGTATTGGCATATATAAGATATATGTTTCGGACTTGGATGTACCCCTACCGGATCTAGGAATTGGATTGGATCCAATCGATCTTAGAGATCTACCTAGTTAATTATCATACAATTTTGTGGCCAAAGTCAAGATTGTGTGATATTTAACGGGATCCTAGCCCACTAGGAAACACGGTTTCCCGAGTACTCGACAGAGGGTTAGAGGCTCGCCGAAAAATAGTGGGAGGCAAGAATTGAATTTGCAATATTCATTTAATTACTTGCCATATGCGCTCAAACAAATATCATTCGTCGTCATATAAATAAAAGTTAGTTGGACTAATATTTAAATGTTATTTTAATTAATAGTTGGACTATATTCAAACTATTCATTTATAGTTGATTTTATAATTGGATTATAGTAATCAATATAATCGATTTTAATCTATTAAATTATAGTTGATTAAATAGTTGGACTATTATAATCATTATAATAAATAGTACCTAAATCGTTGATTAAGTAGTTGGACTATTAAAATCAAGATAAATTGAAAGATTGACATTTAAAACATAATCCTAGGGAAAATGTATTTAAATGGTTTAATTTTCAAATTGGGAATAGATTTCAGGATGGTCCTGGAAAAATAATAAGTTACTTTATTTGATAAAATAACATATTATGCCTAAGCCCGGTTAAGCAAATAGTAGAGCATAATCTTTGGAAGATTTATGTGATGATAACTTAAGTGCTTAATCCATTATACTTACCGCAGTAGACTCTTTAATTTCTGAATCAGAACTAAGGGTTAAATCCTTAAAGTATGATACTGAAATTAAAGGATCTTCATAAATCTATACTTAGGTTTTAGAAGTACAGAATTGCAATAAATAACTCTTGGAGAGTTAATGACTATTCTCAAAGAGACAAAGTCAAAGTTTGCAATAAGGCAAGTAGCGCAAGGCGCACTTTATTTCGATATTCTAGAAGGCCTAGGCTAGGCCAAAAGCTTCTGGAATGTGGAAAAGGGCAAAAGGCAAAATCATTATAATCTTCTGGGAAGATAAATGACATATCCTAAAATGTCTGCTAATTATGGCAAACAGGATCGCGGAAGCGTGACTGCCGTTTGGACAAAGCAGACATGAAGGAATTGAAGAACGAGCAAGACTCTGACTTCAAATATATTTGTCAAGATTATGTTCACTACTAGTATTGAAATTGGATTTTAAATACTCAGTGTGATACATAAATATATATTGATGTTCAGGATCTGTTTTGAACAGGATACTGACTTCAATAGAGATTTATCTGCGAATTGTAAACGGGACGAAAGTCGCTATTTTAACTGTAGATACCTAAATTTAGGAACTACCCTCGAGTGTGTACCTAAATTTGGAAATTGTTATAATGTAACTAGTTTGACTAGGAACATTATCTCTATATCAGTGTTTAATTCGTTGCGGATTGACCTTTATATTCTAGAACACTAAAGTGTTTCATTATATAAAGATGATATTGAGATATACACATTAGATGTGAATAACATAATTTATATTTTGAATATAAATAAATCTCAAATATATAAAATGACAAATAACTAGCTCAAACTGATTTGATCAGAAGAAACTAATTGTGGCATTGTTGTCTGGGACACAACTAAAACAAGAATCGTATATCCACTCTTTCGGAGAGTGGGTGCTAGGACTAATTTGATTCTAATCAAATAAAGTCTACGAATCTAGTTTATTGGGCAAAGTGCCTATAACACTATTTACTTGGTAAAAGTGTAAATGCCACCGATCTGTAAGCCCTAATTCATAGTGAAGCAAGTGGGCCCATGTCTAGCTAGGCTAGAAGTGGAGATGAATATTTCGTGACCTATACGGATGTGGCATCGCGTTATGGTTATGTGCTTCTATTCAAACACAAATCGGAAACTTTTACAGTTTCGACACGAAATAGACAAACAGAACGGCTAAAGTATTATACCGTCACGGTGAGACCGTAATGGAAAATACTTAAGCAATAAGTTTCTTATACTTGAAAGAGTATAGTATTCTTTCAATGAGGACTCCTCCCGGAACACGTCAGTTTGACGGTGTGTCCGAACTGTGTAACCGAATCTTGTTGGACATGATAAGGTTAATCATGAGTCGCTCTGAGCTACCATTTCCTTCAACGGATACGCATAAACAGTGCAAGAACTTATTTTGAATAAGGTTCCATTAAAATCTGTTTGACAGATATCATATTAGATATGAACGGGAAAGAAATCGGGTTTCTCATTCCTGATAATTTGGGTATGCTAGGCATATGTTTGGATGATACCAAACTAGAACCCAAATTGGATAAGTGCCAATTGTAGGTTATCCTAGGGATACCATAAATATTGTACTTATACATCTCACTAGAGAACAATTAGATTGTTGATCACCATGCGGTTTTCCTAAGAGGAATACCGATATGTAGTGGTAAGTGGGAGGATAGTAAAACTCGATGAAAATCGGAGTGATACTATTCAAGGCACTGAATCCTAATGGAACACAAATAGTTCATCAAGGATGAAACTATACCATAATCTTTGAATACACAAGAACCGCGTAGGTCGGAGAGAGTCAGAAAACAACCTGGGGTATGGGTTTCTGATCTCACCTCATAAAGATGTCTATCTTATTGAGGAATACCAATGACTATGTATGAGGAAGTGATACAAGGTATCGACTCCCTAATTATGGCAAAGTGCCATAAGTCCGAAATGGATTCCATGTATATCAACTATGTTTTGATACTAGTTGATGTACCGCAAGACATTGTGCCTATTGGTACTATAAGTCTTCAAGGAAGACATACATGGATGGCAACATACCAACGTAATAAGCTAGGCTTGTAGCGGAAAGGTATCGTTATCAACATTGTGTTGATTACGATTCAACCTTTTACCTGTTGCCATGTGTAGAACACAGAAATCGGCGACGTTGTTCCAGGCTCGCGGCCTAGTTGGGAGTACGGAGTAGCCCACGGGGGACTAAACCGGAGAATAAAGGAGACGCCACCCGGTGTGAATCGGGAAAATGATTTAAGGCCCCACTCACCCCTCGTAAGGGAAGACCTCAAACCGTTGGGTTCGAAATGGTCCCTTACTTATGCCACTTGTAATGAACAGATTTGTGCAATAATTTAACCAAGTCTACTTAACATACATATTGGTCAAAGTAGTCTAAATTCTTATAAAGCCTAAATCTAGGTTTGCATGCTTCAAGAGTAAACTTTCATAACGGAAAACGCATGATATCACACAATAAGCATGTTGAATAAATACAACTTAAACATAATGTAAATTAAGCTCTTATTGCGAAAGAAAATAACTAAGTCATGCTAAAAATAAAATAACCTTCTAACGGCCTAATCATGTTCGAATACAACTTTGGATGAAATGAAATATGTGAATCTCTCAAGTGGTACGGGGCATTGTATCCCGAGTGCAAACCATAATACCGTCCATTCGGATTCGGCTACGGAATTTATGTCCGGGTTTCCATCCAATATACCACAAGAAGGAACACATATTCCATTCACCTGGAATCACATCATACACTAATTTACAATATTCATGCGAAATAAAGTAAGTTACATGCCTTCTAAATTGCTAATTCATGCGAAGAAAAATAACTATCATACTTTCTAAGTTACTAATTCATGCGAGGAAATTAAATAACATATGCCCTCAGGTCTAACCTTTTGTGTCGTCTCTCGGAAGTGCGTTATACAGCCGTCAGAAGAGTTGATATTCCGTAACTTTTCCGGTTCACTAATCCAACATTTTTCCTCGCTGTTTCGCTGTTTGGGCTGCTATTTTCACTCCGTTTTACTGCTGTTTGTGTCGTATTTTCTGGTCACTGTTTTAAGGCAAGTAGGGGACTGTTTTGGCAGATTTTTGGTGGTCAGAAGGTGCAGTTCAGGGTAGTTTCTGGGGTTTAATTTGCGGTAGTTTAGGGCAGGTTAGGGTGGTGTGAAGTGCGTGAGTTAAAGGGGCTGATCTGTGCATGCGTGAGTGAGCTGAGTTGAAAGTGTGTGCGTGGGGTAGTTTATGGCTTGATGAAGGCTAAAGGCTGATTGAGTGGGCAGTAACGTGAAGAAGGCAGGGGGCTGATAAGAGTGTGTGGCGTGAATTGCTATAGGGCTATAAGGGCTATTTGTGAGCTACGTGGAGTGTGTAAAGGGGCAGGGGGCGTGAGGCAGTGAAGGCTGGTCAGAAGGTTACGTGAAGGGCAGTGTATGGCGTGAATGGAGGCTTGAAGGCTAGTGGCGTCGTTGAAGTATGAAGGGCTTTATTGCGTGATTGGAGGGCTACAGGTCAGGGGCTTTCGTTTGGTGTGTAGTGTGTTGCTTGGCCTTTTAGGGTTTTGTTGCTGAAAGTTTATGTGTGTGCTTGAAGGTGGCATGAAGAATAATGGCGTGTGGAAGGGGTAGATTTGTGCAAGGCTTGTGTGTGAGTGGCTTTTTGTGTGATGAGTGATTATGCGTGAAGGGCTGGTATGAGTTTCCTGGGCGATATGGGATTGAGGGGATTGATGGGTTGTGAAGTGTTTTTGCGTGAATTATGAAGACAATTAAGGTGGGTAGTTTCCTAATCGATGTGGGATTGAGGGGAGTGATGGGTTGTTGTTTTTGGCGTGAAGGGGTTGGTTTCATGGAGGCTACTGGGCGTGTTTGAGGGCAATTTATGAGGGGGTGCAGTGGCGTGAACAAGGGGATGGTTCTGGGATGTTTTAGCGCGAGCAGTGGGCTATTTCAAGAGACTTTTCTGGTCAGTATTTGGGCACAGAATTTGGTGAATTAAGGGGGGGTGACTTGCGTGAAGTGCAAAGGCTGAATGATGGGGGCTACTGGCGTGAAATGCAAGGGCTGAATGAGGGCTTGGTTGAAGTGAGGGGCAGTAGGCGTGAACAAGGGGAGTCTTTGTGATGTGTTTGTGTTATGAAGATGCTAAGTATGTGCTACGAAGGTGCTATCAGGATGCTAGGGGAAGGATGGTGAAACTAAGGCTCTTTAAATAGGCAAATGGAGGTGCATTAATTGGGTAGGCAATGGGGGTATTAATTGGGTTGGCTTGCTTTGTTGAAAAATTGGAAAGGGAGGTAGCTTAGTCAAGGGACCTGGGGTGCTAGGCATAAATTGTGTAGGGTTATGCTTGACTTGGTGAGGGGAGGTTATTAAAAATGGCTTGGAAAAAATGGTAAAGGGGTGGCTTTGGTGTTAATGAGTGTGGGGTAGGCTTTAGGTGAGTTTGTTGTGGTGTTTTGATTTGGTTTCATGGGCTTTGGGCGTGGGTTTGATGTCTAAGGGAGTGGGCTTGATTTGCGGGGGTTTTGGGTCAAATGTGCTTTTGAAACGGAGGTTTGATGAGCAAACCTAAAGCTAAACAAGCGAATCAAGTCCAACAGAATGTCAATTATTGACCTTTCCCTTCCGACGTCCGTTTCCCGTGACTTTCGCGACTTAAAAGGTAGTGCCTCCATACGAGGCTCATCATCGGGACTTACATGCAAAAATGCAGTGCCTACACCATGGTAAATCCATTTGGATAATGCTTGCTAAAGATGCATGTTTCATTTATGAAATAAGTCAGCTTAATGGCAAAATCGCTTTCCTGAAAAGGAAACCTTTTGGAGGATGTTTACAACATCTTGTCGATTTTGTCGTACCAAAACTAGCAAAGAAGGTTTGCGGGTTATTCGATCCATGTTTGGATAGAAGCAAGCATAGGTTCTTGGAATTATCGTTTTGATGTAATCATAATAGTTTATGATTTAATTCAAAACGAAATGATTCTTGTGTATATAAGAGGGTTAGTGGGAGCGCACTGACAGTGGCTGTCCTATAAATAATGATAATACGTCATTTCTTGGAAATGATATTCCCATAAAACTATCGGCGAAAGCTTGGCTTTCGAATACTCTCTGAGAAATCGTACATTGAAAAATGTACGTGACCTGGTGTCTCATACGCTTTGAGCATATGAAGTCACAAACAGGCCAATCCAAGTGATAGTCACTGGATTGAAGTTAAGAACATCCGTTAGTATCTTAGAGAACTAAGGATGTTGTCTTAATCTGAGGAGAATGAGAACTTGAAGTGACTGGGATCACTATAGCAAGTTTCCTAAACCGATAAAACGACTATAAGTCACAAACGGTACTACAAAGTTTGAATAACGGAACAGTGAGCTGGAAATCTTCCTAGCAAGTTACTGTTACCGAATAAACAACTAATGCGGGTTATTGTTGCAGCTAAGGCAGCAATAGAAGCCTTCTGGGTCGATAATAAATCTAATTAGATTATATATAATTCTGTTAGCAGCTGAGCTAGGCTTAAGCACAGGCTAAAGAATTAATGGTCTCATCAACGATCCAGATACATACTTCGATATTCATCTGATTCGTTCGGATCATACATCGTGGCGATGTGATGATCGAATAAATCGCATCAGACGATAATCACGTCAATCCGCTGACGAAAGCATTTTCTCAACAGTTTGAGCCAACCGTACATAGTTCTGGTGTAAGACACTCGAGTGACTGGCTATAGCCAAGTGGGAGATTGTTGGACAATTATGACCCATAGCGTCACTATTTGTACAGATCATGGTGTTGTTGTACAAATTAACTATGTGACAAAGGAGATTGCACTCTTATCATTTGTGATTAGATCACCTAGATGTATAAATGATAGGAGGTCCCTATGATTTGTTCCTGGACGAAGAATGATATGAGACAGTATCAGTCCACGAAGGATAAATCATTAAATATCCCTAGTCAGAGCATTGTCGAGATTGGACATCAATAAATGCGTAAAAGACTAGTATTACACTTGTGCACGTTGTGAGGGCACAACATCATAGTTCTCATTTATTTGGGTATAGGATACTCATGCAAGTGTAATAGGAGGTTGTGTTTTACCGATGGTACGAGAAACAGCTTCGCTCTGGATAGACCCCCTCGGAATTCCATTGGTAGTAGACTATGTGTCTATGGAAGTCCGAAATCAGGGTAGGTGTATTTGGTCTTAACTTGAGACTTGCACCGCTAATACTTGCGACAATCAATATAATTTTGTTGCGGTCATCCAGGGCTTTAACAGGTTCTGTGTACGCCAATACTGGGTATATTGAGAATCGTAGTGTGTTGGGTGTGATGTCAAGACGGAAGTGTCACTCCAGTCATATGGAGATGATGGTCACCTAGGATACGGTACTAGTACTCATAAGTACTGCAGTCATCAGGATAAAATGACAAGGTCATGTTTATCCGATTATAGAGACTAGTTACCAGACATCCGACATGTGTTTCATACAGGGCAGACACAATTCCAGCCCCAGGCCTAGCACGTGATCATCCGATACTTGACAGAAATACGCAATACCACGTATACTACGCCTGATATAGATCATTTATTCCTGTAAGGATATTTCCGAAGAATTGGGTAGGCATGGCGCTTTGCTAGAGGCCAACCTTGTCTTGTAAATCGGTTTAAACGGAGTACGAGGTACGTACGTGTTCGGATAGTCCGACGATCGAATTTACTGCCAACATATCCGAGGATCTCATGGGTCGCTTCCCGAAGATTCACCGATGACGTATGACTCGAACTCTAAATTAATCTGGGATTAATTAGTAGAGAGAGAAAATTAATCTGGGATTAATTGAGGAGATATTTTATCTGGGATAAAATATCCATTAAATAGAGATAACGACTAATTTTGAATTAATCGATAAATTAATATATTCGATATATTAAACGAAATTGGATTTCGTTTCGGAATTAAAATTAGATTTTAATTCCGGTTTTAGCGACGTGAATAGTGATTTCGCTAGGCGTAATCATTTAATTACGACGCAACTGAAAATTCGTTAATTTGGAATTAGCGAACCCGAGCCCGAGATTCTTTGTGAGCACATTCGCATTTCGAATTCGAATGCGGCATTCAAGTCAAATCAAGCGTCAAATCGCTAGTCGCATCTAGCGTCACTTCAAACGTCAAATCACTTGTCACTTTGAGTGATGTGACTTGACAACTTGATGTGAGTTGATGGAAGTGGTTGGTGCTATTATGGCTTGACTTTTTGAAAGCCAAATTCACATGAAATGAATTTGAAATTCAAATGTGTGTATAAGATACACAAATTTGGAAACAAACCATACAACTCTCTCTTTTCTCTCATCTCTCTCCATTCACGCCCAAGGGGCCAAAAATCTTCTGGTTTGCTGTTAAAACCGTGAGCAGTGGGAAGCCATGAGTGGTATTTTGTGGCAAAATCACAAGTGCTAGCACACTTACGAGACATGCGAAGGTGATAGGGAAGTCCACCCATGAGCCGGGAATCAAATGACGAAGCTTGGAGCTTGGTTTCTTGTTGATTGAAGGCCGAAACAGTGAGCACTTCACTGCCACTGCCGTGAGCAGTCCATGGAGCAGAAATGGAGTTTTTTTCGTCAAAGCGTCGCTCAACCGATCGATGTGAGTATTCCGCAACTTTGTTGATTTGTATTCGCACATGTTTCATGCTTATTATTGATCTTGGGACCTTAATAGAAACCAACACTCAAAGCATACGAGACATCAGGTCGCGTACATATCATGGCATACATGATCGATCCGACTGCTTAAGCGAATGGGATCTGATTCATTGAATCTCTCTCATCTTGAGTTTTATGACACATGTCCTTAGATAGAGAGACATCATGTGACACCGGAAGCAGCCCCTTCTAGGACTGATCCATGTTGAATCTCTTCAATATTTTGTCAATGTACGAGCTCTCGGAGGGTGCCAACAACTTTTAGATCTATCCCAGTAAATCCTTATTCCTAGAATAAAGGTTGCCTCTCCCAAGTTTCTCATGGAGAATTTTAATGAAAGCCAAGCTTTCACCGATTTTTATATAGGAATGTCATTGCTAAAAAGCAATACATCGTCAACGTATAGGACAATGAATGTCAGTGCGCTCCCACTAACCTTCTTATATACACAAGAATCATCTTCATTTTGAATGAAACCATATTGTAATATGATCTCATCAAACCGTTGGTTCCAAGAACGCAATGCTTGCTTCAATCCATAAATGGATCGATTTTGCAACCTTGTTTGTATGTTTTGGCACGACAAAACCGTGAGGCTGTTGTATAAAAACATCCTCCAAAAGGTTTCCGTTAAGGAAAACAGTTTTGACAACCATCTGTCATATTTCATAATCGAAATATGCAGCATTAGTAAGCATTATCCGAATGGATTTAATCATGGCAACGGGTAAAAGGTTTCATCGTAATCGACACCATGTTGATGATGATACCCTTTCGATACAAGCCTAGCTTTGTACGTTTGTATGTTTCCATCCATGTATATCTTCACCATGAAGACTCATTTGCTATCAATAGGCACAATGCCTTCTGGTACACCAACCAGTGTCCAGACTTGGTTGGTATACATGGAATCCATTTCAGACTTCATGGCCTCTTGCCATAAAGTGGAGTCAATACCTTGTATCGCTTCCTCATATGTAGCCGGTTTATTATCCTCAATAAGATTAATGTCTACATGAGGTGAGATCAGAAACCCATACCTCTTAGGTTGTTTTCTGACTCTCTCCGACCTAGGCGGTTCTTGTGTATTAGAAGATTGTGGAATAGTCTCGTCCTTGATGAATTGTTCGTGTTCCGTGAGGGGATCGGTGTCAGAAACAGTATCACTCTGATTTTCATCGAGTTCTACTTTCCTCCCACTTACCACTGCATTTAGGAATTCCTCTAAGGAAACCCGCATGGAGAGCAACAAATATTTTGTTCTCTTATGGGTTGTGGAAATAATATCCTTTGGTTTCCCTAGGATAACCAATTAAAAATAGGCACTTATCCGATTTGGGTTCTAGTTTGGCACCATCCAAACGTTTAATATATGCCCAGCATAACCATATCTTCAGGAATGAGAAACCCTGTTTATTTCTTGTCCATATTTCATATGGAGTCTGTCCAACAGACTTTGACGGAACCGTATTCAAAATAAGTATTGCATTGTTCAATGCGTATCCCCTGAAGGAAATTGGTAGCTCAGTGCGACTCTTCATTGACCTTACCATGTCCAACAAAGTTCGGTTTCTCCGTTCGGACACACCGTTCAATTAAAGTGTTCCGGGAGGAGTCCATTGTGAAAGAATACCATATTCTATTAAGTAATCTTGAAACACATTCTTAAGTATTCTTTACCACGGTCCAACCGCAATGTTTTAATACTTTTGCCAGTCTGTTTTTCTACTTCGTGTCGAAACTTTTTGAATTTATCAAAAGTTTCCGACTTGTGTGTCGTAAGATACACATAACCATAACGCGTATCCACCTCTAGCCTGACTAGATATGGGCCCACATACGTCACCATGAACGAGGGCTAACAGTTTGGTGGCACATACACCCTTACCACTAAAAGGCGTTTTAGGCATTTTGCCCAATAAACTAGATTCACATACGTCATATGAATTAGGATCAAATTCGTCCAAGTATCCATTCTTCAAAAGTGTGGATATACGAGTCTTGTTAATGTGTCCCAGACGACAATGCCACAGATAAATTTCATCTGTTTTACTCATTTGAGCCTTTTGTTTGTCATGTTATATGTTTGAGATTCATTTATATTCAAAATATAAAGACCATTATTAACATCTACTGTATATATCAAAATGTCATCTTTATATACAAAACACCCAATGTTTCAAAATACAAAGGTCTACCTACATCGGGTTAAACTAGATACAGAGATGATGTTTCTAGTCAAACTAGGTACAAAATAATAGTCACCTAATGTAATTACATGCCCTAAAGGCAGATACAAAACATAGGTCCCAACGGCCAAAACAGCGACTCTCGTCCCATTTTCGACTCGTAGGTCGATCTCGCCTGAAGCCAGTCTCCTGCTAATCAGCAGATCCTTCACATCAGTACATATATGAGTACCACATCTAGTATCAAAAATCCAATTTTTGTAACTAGTAGTGGACATGTTTATAAAAAAATCCAAAGAAAGCAATAAAATAAATATTAGTCCAACTAATATATTTATAACAATGATAAATAAAATAAAAGAGCGTGTGTAAGCAAGTATTAAACAAAACTGCAAATTTAATACTGGCCTCCCACTATTTTTGGCGATCCTCTAACCCTCTGTGGAGTACTCGGGAAACCCAATTTCCTAGTGGGCTAGGATCCCGTTAAATAACACACAACCTTGACTTTGGCCAACAAGCTGTATGAAACTTAACTAGGTAGATCTCTAAGATCAATTAGATCTCATCCAATTCATAGATCCGGTAGGTGGACCTCCAAGTCCAAAACATATATCCAATATATTTCCTAACCTTTTACTCTGAATTAACTAAGCCTTAGCTTTGGCTCAACAAGCTTAATGATTCCAGTTAAGCGTGACCCATTGACAGTGGGAAAGCTTCGTAATCCACGTCGATGTACATAATTGACCTTGACTTTGGCCATCAAATCATAACTGCCTAAGACATGCGATATGTAACAAAGCTTTCATGGTTCAAACACATCCGCGATGGACAATGATCTTGACTTTGGACAAAAAACCAATGCCAATCTTGGATCTTGAGAAAGAACCACTCAATGGAAGGAAAACGCTTAATATTGTAGTGAGGGTTTTTCATGTAAATTGGCAACCAATTTATTATCTTTGATTAGGTCTCATCATACACCCTTAAACATGCATTCTAAAAGCATAATAAGGTGCGATAAAATTTAATAATGATATGCGGATGGATATATAATATAATTTGTTCCTAGAACAAATCACTATCTTTCATCTCTCCCGCTGGCACTTTACATACTTCTACTCAATTACATAACACTAAATGAAACCTCATTTGCATTGAGGGGAATTGGTGAGAAGAGAAATACAAAGAGATAAGGAGTTGAAAGGCTAGACACGCAGGTCCAATTTAAATAAATTCTAAATTATAACAATTTCCAAAATTGCCCCCACCCAACTAATATCCATCCGATATAAATTATTCATACAAATACATCCAAGTATTCACACAAAGCATGCTGTCAATAAATCTAATCTAATTAATTAATCTTTGATTAATGACCATCCAATGTTCATACAATGATTTGATTTGCGCGAGTCCAACTCGTTTAAGAATAAATACTCAAAGTACGTATTCTTGAATTATATCGAACTACAATTTTAAATCCAATTCAAATTGTATCCAATACTAATTCGTGTTTAATTCCAAATTAAACAATTACACTTTTAATAGTGCCTTTTAGACTTGGATTCCAAATCCAATCCAATTGGGTCTCAAAGGCCCAATTAGCATCCAATGCCAATTCAATTAAAGTCCAATGGGTTTTCAATTAATTCTTTAGGCATGGGCTTTGGCCATTAAGGATCCAACCCAAGAAGCCAAGGCCCAAGTTAGGAATCACCATATGCCACAAAATCAATTTTGGCCCATTAGGCCCAATAAAATTGTTAAAGGCCCAAAAGTCATAGTTGGACTTTATGGAAATGGTTTTAGGCCCAATTGGATCCAACCCAATTGTCCAAAACCAAACTTGGCCCAACCAAGCCCATTAGCCCAAATATAACAAATTAGCCCAATCCAATTTTAAAGACTAATTTATATTAACATAGTATTCCAAATATCACATTAATTTTAATTAAAGTGTAAACAACACAATTAATCTATTAATATAATATTTTCAAAACATTAATTAATCAAATTAATCATGCTTAATTATCCAATTCATGTCCAACACAAATTGAAGCAAAATCAACTCATCCAACATGCTTAACTCACGGCAACAACATGAAATTAACATCCAATTTTGAGTTCCAAACTCTTGGGTGAGTTTCCCTATCACCTTTCTGACTCCCAAAGTGCCAGCTTTGTCCAAAATTGAAATAAAAATTGAAAGAAAATTTTCTCTTCCAAAGAGAAATGTATTCGGCCAAAGAGAGAAGTGAGGGAGAGAGTGAATAGTTCCATGTTTAAAAAACAAGTGTGTGTTATATTTGGTTTCCAAAACCAAGTTGTAATAATTGTTTTCCAAATACAAGGTTGGTTAAGAGTAATTGGTTTTGTGATTACTTTTGCCAACTACCACCATCACCTTTGACAAGTGATGTGAGTTGTGGGTCCCACCCAATTTTGAATTCCAAATTCAAGTTGGCTTACACAACACACTTTGGGCCCGGATTCGTTTAATCCGACTAATCGAATTTTCTATCGCGACGTAATTAAATCCAATTTAATTAAATAATAATGCCTAGCAAAATTATTACGAAAGTCGCTTACGAATTAATTCCAAATTAATTCGTTCGCTTGAATTAAAATCCAATTTTAATTCCGTATTGAAATCCAATTTCAATTAATATATCTGATATATTATTTTAGCCCAATTAAATAAATTAAATAGTAAAATCCAATTTAAGTATTAAATTTACTTTGTCGATTAATTCCAATTTAATCGCGTTCTCTCTTCTAGATGAATTAATCCCAGATTAATTCTTACCGCAATTAATCCCAGATTAATTTTCTCTTTCATAATTAATCCCAGATTAATTCTTGCCGTAATTAATCCGAGATTAATTTTCTCTCTCATAATTAATCCCAGATTAATTATGTTCTAGTCAAATGTCTTCAGTGAATTTTTGGGAAGCGACCTAAGAGATCCCTGGATATCTTGGTAGTAGATACGGTCATCGGACTATCCGAACATGTGCGTACCTGGTACCACGTTCTCACTGATTTACAAGACATGATTGGCTTCTAGCAAAGCACTGTGCCTACCCAATTCTCCAGAAATATTCAACGAGGAATATATAATATGTATCAGGCATAGTATACAATGTATTACGTAATACAATCCAGTATCGGATGTCACATGCTAGGCCTAGGGCTGGAATTGTGTCTGCCCTGCACGAAGCATATATCAGATCATCAGCAACTAGTCTCTGTAATCGGATAATCATGACCTAGTCATACTATCCCGATAGCTGCAGCATTTAAGAGTACTAGTTCTGTATCATGCGTGATCATCATCTCCATATGACTGAAGTGATACTTCCATCTTGACATCACACCCAATACACTATGATTCTCAGTATACCCAGAAGAGGCATGCACAGAACCCATTAAATCTCTGGACGACCAAAACCAAAGCGTATTGATTGTCACAAGTATTAGCAATGCAAGTCTCATGTTAATACCACATACACCTACCCTGATTCGGATTCCCATAGACACATAGTCATACTACCAATGGGATTCCGAGGGGTCTATCCAGAGCGAAGCTGTTCCTGGTCCAACGGCTAACAGAACCTCCTATCACACTTGCATAGTATCCAATACTTAAATATATGAGAACTATGTCGTTAAGCTTCCATAACGCTCACAAGTGTAATACTAGTCTATTCCGCATTATCGATTTCCAGTCTCGATAATACTATGACTAGGGATATTTAATGATTAAACCTTTCGTGGATTAATACTATCTCATATCTTATTAATACGGTACTAATCATATGGACTTTTATCATTTATATATCCAAGTAATCCAATTATAAAATTATAAAAGAGCAATTTCCTTTGTCAAATAGTTAATTTGTACAAAAAACACCATTTCTTTTACAAATAGTGATGATATGGGTCATAATTGTCTAACATAAACAAACTGCAAAACCGCATGTAGCTCGTGTGTATTTCTGCACTGCAAAGAATCTGGGCACTGGAAGAAAGATTGTCAATATTTGAAAGGAAAAGTTAGAACCTTAGGTATGTTTTGTATTTTTCCTATTATTGACATCTCATTAGCCTTAGAAGCAAATAAGTAGTATGGTGTTAGACACCGTTAGTTCTACTCATATTTGCAACTCCATAAGAAGGCTAAACATATGAGAGATCCAGCTTAGAATTGGAAATAGCAAGACATTGGATGTTAGAGCCATAAGAACAATTGTTCTAGATCTCCCTATTAATGTAAATTAGATTTGCATGACTGTTAATATATATCCTCTATGATTAGATAAATAATATCTTTACTGATATTAGATCAAAATCAATATAAAATAAACATTAAAGATGATGCTTTATGTTTATATGATAAATGTTGTTTATCTAACAGTCACTATGTTTTGGAAACATATAGAGATATATTTAATGTAGAGGAAAATACAAGTATTAGATCTATATTAAATAATATGAATTATGGCATATCATATTGGGCCACATAGGTGTTAGACGTCTATACAAAATTGGTAAATGATGGTTTGATTGAAAATCTTACCTTAGATCCTTATCCGATTTGTGAGTCATGTTTCCTAGGGAAAATGACATAGGCCTAATATTTGGTGTTGGACATCATGCTGAAAATTTATTGCAGCTAATATACAGTGATGTATATGGTCCATTAAATTATGCCACTCAAAATGTTTCTACATACTTCGTGACTTTCACGAATGATAAGTCAAGATATGAATATGTCTATAAATCAGAAATATTTGACAAGTTCAAAATACTCTGATACGAAGTAGTAAAACAAATCATTAAATTCATCAAGTGCCTTTGATTATATCAAAGTAGTGAATTTAAGAGCAATGAATTCAGAATTTATTTAAGGGAGAATTGAATTCTCGACTGATATAGCTCACCAGGAACTCCTCAACACAATGGTATGTCTGAGTAAAGAAATCATACTTTATTGGATATGGTATGATCTATGTGAGCTATACAGATCTTTCATATTACCTTTAGGGTCATGCTTTGTTGTTGCCCACATACTTAATAGAGTTCCATCAAAACTGTTTTTGCGACCTCATATTAGATATGGTTTCGTAGAAATCCAAGTCTTAGAGATTTGGAATGTCCTACATACATCAGAGTTGCACAGCAGGATATACTAGCACCCAAGGGGTATAAATATAGGTTCGTTAGATATCCTAATAATTCCATGGGATATTAATTCTATGATTCTGAGCAACGAAATTTATTTGTTGTTCACTTTACCACTTTTCTTGAAAAGAAATTTTTGAGAGAAAGTGAGAATTTTAGAAAGATTAAATTTGATGAGTTTGATCCCAACAATAAGGAACCTGAGATGGAACCAGAGATCCAACTAGATCAAGGATCTACAATACAGGATCTACGTAAGTCAAATAGAATATCAAAGCCTCCTAAGAGATTGTTTTTAAACATTCTATGTAAGTCTTGATATTCTCCTATTAGAGGAAACAGATCTGACTACGTATATACATGAGATATTGGATATCGATTCGGGAAAATGGCAGAAAGCCATGAAGTCCAAGATGGATTCTATACATGACAATCAAAGTCTGGGACTTGGTTGTACTTCCTGAAGAAGTTAAACTTATTGGTTGTACATGGGTTTACAAAAGGGAAGCGAGGGTCCGATGGAAAGGTGGAAACCATTAAGCCCGACTGGTAGCCAAAAGTTACACTCAATGTCCTAGGATTGACTATGAGGAAACTTTTCACCAGTAGCCATGTTAAAATCCATTATGATTCTTTTATGCCTTTGCTGCATATCATGAGATATGGCAGATGGATACGAGAACCGCTTTCCTAAATGGATTCCTCTATGAAGATATCTATATGGAACAACCAGAGGGTTTTTATATCTAGTGAGACTTCAAACTAGGTTTGTGAGTTCTAGAAGTGTAACATACCCGATCCGGGAGATGTTATCGGCGGGGAATAGGTGTAGGTACTACATTTTTGCATGTAAGTCCCGATGATGAGCCTCGTGCGGAGGCACTACCTTTTAATTCGTTGAAGTTGCGGGAAATGGACGTCGGAAGGGAAGAGTCAAGAATTGACATATTGTTGGATTTAATTCGCTGGTTTAGCTTCGGGTTTGCTCGTTGGACTTCTGTTTCAAAATTTATCCCCGGCCCAAACCTTAGCACATTCTCTCTCATTAACCCTCCATCTCACGAAAACAACAAACAAAACATAAACAATAAATAAACCATCATAAATTCAACAAATAATAAAACACAAACATATAAAGTCAAGCATCCCACACTCACAAATCACAATTTAATAAATCACAAATAGACAAATCGCAAGCAAACATAATAAACCTTCACACCAAACACCCTCCACGTGAACACACACATACACAAATTCAACATAAACAAATTCAACCAAAGCAATAAATAAAAAAGGACACAAACAAGCAAATAAACAAACACAATAAGACAAAAACCTAAGCCACAAACCTAGCCACCCACTTGAACACACCCAATTTCAAGAATAAACAAACAAACACATCACAAACAATACACAAAACAAAACCCTAAAGCATTAAATATAGCCTCCATTTTCAAAAAGCCAAGACCTAAAATTGCCTCCCAATAAATGATTCAACACTCACCCTTCACCAAATAACAAACACTTAATTGGCCTCACTCTCCACCTACACTCCCTCCATTATAAAAAGAAACACATGCACGTCCCTTGCTCCCTACGGAATCCACGTGAAACCCTCCCCCATTCTCTCTCTACTCACCTTCACTCTCTCGGCCTTCCCCTCTCACTTCCCATCTCTCGGCTTCACACAAAAACTACAAACTAAGCTCTCCACGTGAGTCACACTAACACAGAGCTGATTCACAGCAACTCACGACATTGATGAAAATAAGAAAACCCTAATGGCCTCTCTCTAATCTCTCTCGCCCTCTCTCTTCACCCTCTCTCTCCTTTCTCTCTCTCTAAAAAATAACAAAAAACCCTAAAACTCTCCGCCCCTAAACCCTCTGATACAAACAATATGTTAAACACACTAAAGCACGTTCACGCCTCTCTCTAACCACTCTAAACACTCTCACCCTTCAAGACCCCACAAAAACCCTAGCAAATAAACTTCACAGCCCCACCTCACATCCTAAGCTCATGCACACACGGCACTCAGCACACTACCTTCACATAACAAACACTCAGCTCACTCACAAAACACAGGGCAGCACCCCTTCTTCTCTTCGTCTCTTTCACGTGAAAAACGCTCAAGGCAGAACACTCACCAAATAATCACAAAGCAGCCCTAGACGTGAGCCATGAACCCGTCTGGATGTAAGACTTACAACCAAAATTGGACACCACACACGTAAGCAGTAAGCCAAACGAACCCTCTAATGAACTGCCTCCCCCCACTGAACCAATCACACCTAGCACATTCAGACTCACACACGGCTCAGTCTCCTGTCAACACCTACACACGCACTCACCTTGCACAGAACACCCACAAACCACAGCCTTCAATTGCCCTCAACCGAACAAACCGACAAAGCCAAGTCACATGCACAATGCACTGACACACAGCCCACTTCCTCTTCACATTCGGCTGACACATACACACATTTCCCTTACACATATCCATGACAGTTACATACTCATATGACACACACACAATGAACTAACACATAGTCCCACAAAGCCAAGCATAACACGTCAACAAACAGCCTTTAACGCCAGCCATCCCCTCACAAACCGACAAATAACAAACCCTAACACAAATAAATCAGCCTCTGACCGAACGCAAAAACCAGTGAACAAATTAGCCCCTAAATAGTCCCAAAAACTGCACCCTAAGCCGCACCTTCACTGCCACCAAAATAGTCACAAACTGACCACCGAAACTACTATAAAATCAGCCCATAATACCGCAAAACAGTCACCAAAATAACGACCAGAAACAGCGAGCAAAATAACGACCAAAGTAGCCGAAACCAAGACAGAAAACTACCTAAAAATCATCCCGAAACTGGCCCAAAAATATACTGAAAACTGCAATGAAAACAGAGAAAACAGCGAGCGAAAACCGCGAGTGAATCAGAGAAAATAGCGGGCCAAAACCGTGAGTGAAAACAGACGAAACAGTGAAAATAGTGAACCCAAGAAAACAGCGGGAACAATGAACTAGTGAAAACAGTGGAAACAGTGCACCAGTGAAAACAGTGGAATGATAATCCTTCCGGCACCGTGAAATGCACTCCCGAAAAATGACTTAAAAGGTAAGACCTGAGGGCACCCTTTATTATATTTTATTTTGTTGTCCCGGACACGGCATGCTCGGTTGACGTGGAATACGTCCAACTGGGTATGCGAGGTCCTACATTGAGAACGGCCAAATTCCTTGGTCACATATTTATTCTGCATGTGTTAATTTAAGATATTCATGAATTGTGTGTTTACCGCTTTCCGGACATATTTTTTTAAGCATGCAAACTTAGATTTAGGCCGTATATGAATTTAGATGTAGATTATTTTTGCAAATGTATGTTGCGTAGACTTGGTTAAAATTGCACAAATCCATTCATTACAAGTGACATAAGTAAGGGACCATTCCGAACCCAACGGTTTGAGGTCTTCCCTTGCGAGGGGTGAGTGCGGCCTTAAATCATTTTCCCGGTTCACACAGGGTGGCGACTCCATTTTATTTCTCCGGTTTAGTCCTCCGCGGGCTACTCCGTACTCCCAACCGGGCCGCGAGCCCGGAACAACGTCACCAATTTCTGTGTTCTACAGTCTGGCGACTCCACTGGAGATAGAGAATCGGCCCTGAAATAATGTCTTGTAATGTTTGTGATTTGTGCTTTAAATTAACCATGCCTACTGTGGGTTTAGGGAGTTTAATCAAATGTGTTATTAAAGCTAGGTGATGGTTTAGTGTCTTCCTTCATTCACTACCTTTTCTATAAGGAAAAGCTGCGAAGGCATCTAGATAATCATTACCCGTAGCTCATTGTGACGGACTAATTTGGAGGACTTGTTGTTTATTCCTGTCACCAAGGTGATAAGAGCCTAAGAGGCTCGGGTATTTAAGAGAGCTTGCTCCACCCTCCCTCTGGGGAATCTATAATAGGAAATCTATTTGACAGTTAGTCACATATCGTAACTCGTTGGCACGTACCGTAAGGTATAAAAAGGTGCGCTCACTTGGTCGCTCGAACCCTTGAGTGGGGAGTCCTAATTGTGGGCAATCCTTCGTCAGCGGGAGCCTTTTTTTACATTCCTTTAAACCTACATGTGAACCATAGTGGTATGACCAATAAAAAATTATTTCTTTATGCTTGTGTTTAGGACCATCATCATTTGGATTTAGTTGGACCTTTTGTCAAGAGATATGAACTTGTTGGGCCATTTAAACTGGGACGAGTTCATGTCCTTTGGCAAATGGGCCAAAAGCTTCTAAAATACCGAGGAGCCATTTTGTATTTGGGCCTCTTATCATTTGAAGTTGTTTAGCCATGTTATCGCAAAAGTGTAAACCTGTTGGGCCTTTTCAACTGGGACAAGTTTGCACCACGCAATAGTATGATTGAATGCTTTAAAATGATAATGGGCCAACTAGAATAAAAATCTTGACGGGCTTATATATCTCATGCATCACATGCATACATGCATCATGCTTACCATTTGTCTTAACAGCCATCATAGATATCCGTTGGGTTAGGAAAGAAAGACTTGTCAAGAAAAGTTTAGCAAACATAGATGTCGGAAAAGGAAGCCGAGAAACAGAAAACCTTACGGAAAGAATAGAAAGACCATTGGGGGGCCTTCAAAAAAAATAGAAAAGAAAATGAAAAGAAAAAAAAAAGAGAAAAAAATTGCTTGTTTTTAGTCCTTAATAGTTAGACATAAGTCCGATGATGAAATTGATTGCTTTAGGGTGAAATCTTAGAAATGATAAACTCTTGATGTGCTTTTATCTGATACTTTGAGAGATTGATCTATGTTAGACTCGTAAGCATTTCACTAAAGGTTATTAGCGGTGAAAACCTGAGTAATTGGCAAGGTGACTAGTTGAAGAAATTGTAGGTCAGTGAATGACTGTTTGCTTAGATGTCTATCTTGATTTGCTTATGTTATGATGTGTGGTATGGTTAAAAATGAAAGAAAAGTCTCTAAAGAAAAGAATTGAACCACCTATAACCGATAAGCGTGAAGCTACCCATGGGCGAGTATTTGGACCACCATGAAGAGAAATGCTACCTTAAAGGGTAGGTGTGTTGAAAAAAGAAAAAAAGAAAAAAAAAGAAAAGAAAAAAGAAGTTCAAAACGAAAAGAAAAAAAAAAGAAAGGAAAAGAAAAATAAAATCATACCACATTGAGCACGAAAAAGCAATTGCAGAGCATAAATGGGACATCTAGGTTGGTTTGACCCATCGATCCCGATTTTTGAAACGAAATCATTGAGTTGACTTACTTAAGGATGAATATGCAAATGAACCTTTGCACACACACACTTTGAGTCTGGCTTAGATCATTTATTCAAAGACTTGGATTTGAGCTGCATTGAATGTTTTAAAGGTTCTCTGGTTTAAATACCGAGCATTCTTTGAGGGAAATAATATATGTAACTATTGGGACTATTTCGTAGCATGTGATATAATATGATGATATAGAATGCCATATCATATGATCCATCTTGACCTAATGCAAGCAGCGGAGAGCAGAAAGCTAAATCAAGACTGGGGACGACCAGTCTACCACCCCGCGAATAAATGATATATCGAAAACTTGAGCAATGAGATTAAGGAGAACTGAACAATCACCAGAAAAGAACCGACAGAAGGAAATTATAAGTAGGCCCAGGGGGCGATCAAAGACTTTTGTAGGCAAATGGCACCGCGGAGCATAAGGAAGGCCTAACCCATCGAATAGGAAATACATCCATGCATATATGCATACACGTCACATGCACGTATTTTTTTGTTTGTTTTTGTTCGCAGGTTTTGAAGAAAAGGAAAAAGCGGCAAAGTCAAACTGTTTGGGGAATGAATCCCAGGGTCGAGGCCCAAATCATAAGCAATTTTAGGAATGAATCCCAGGGTCGAGGCCCACATTATCAGCAGCATCGGGAATGAGTCCTAGGGTCGAGGCCCACATCAGTATCAGTTTGGGGATGAGTCACAGGGAACAAAGCCCACCATCAACATAGTTCGGGAACAAAGCCCACATTCAGTACAACTCGGGAATAAAACCCACATTCAGTACAGTTCGGGAACAAAGCCCACATTCAGTACAACTCGGGAACAAAACCCACATTCAGTGAGTTTGGGAACAAAGCCCACATTCAGTACAGCTCGGGAACAAAGCCCACAGTCAACATAGCTCGGGAATAAAGTCCAGGGAACAAAGCCCACATTCAGTACAGCTCGGGAACAAAGCCCATTCTCTATACAGCTCGGGAATAAAGCCTAGGGAACAAAGCCCACATTCAATACATCTCGGGAATAAAGCCCACAGTCAACACAGTTCGGGAATAAAGCCCAGGGAATAAAGCCCACATTCAATACAGCTCGGGAACAAAGCCCATAGTCAATACAGTTCGGGAATAAAGCCCATGGAACAAAGCCCACTCTCTAAAATGTTCGGGAACAAAGCCCAGGGAATAAAGCCCACATTCAGCACAGTTCAGAAACAAAGCCCACCATCAGTTCAGATCGGGAATAAAGCCCACTCTTAGCACGGATCGGGAACAAAGCCCACAATCAGTTCAGGAATAAAGCCCACTCTTAACACAGCTCGGGAACAAAGCCCACTCTCCACAAATTTTGGGAATAAAGCCCACATTCAACACAGTTCGGGAACAAGACCCAGAATCGGGAACAAAACCCACAATCGGGAACAAAACCCACAATCGGGAACAAGACCCGCAATTCAATTTGGGAACAAGACCCACGGGAACAAGACCCACAAATCGGGAACAATACCCTCAACTCAAATCGGGAACAAGACCCACAATTCAGGGAACAAGACCCTTAACTCAAATCGGGAACAAGACTCACAATTCAGGGAACAAGACCCTCATCTCAATTCGGGAACAAGACCCTCACCATAATCGGGAATAAGACCCTCACCATAATCGGGAATAAGACCCTTATCACCTCACGGTAACGGTTCGGAAATGGACCACCACACATCATCAGCACGCCAAAAATGGCACTCCGAGAATGGAACACAGTTCGGGAATGAACAAGCCGGGAATGGCACTTCGAGAATGGAAGCACGGTTCGGGAATGGACCACCTCACACATGGTTCGAGAATGGACCACCTCGCAGTAACGGTTCGAGAATGGACCATCTTATAGTAACAGTTCGAGAATGGACCACCTCACAGCACAGTTCAGGAATGGACCACCTCACAACACAGTTTTGGGGATGAGTCCCAGGGTTGAGACCCACATCAGTATCAGTATAAATCCAAGTCTTAGAGATTTGGGTTGTCCTGCATACATCAGAGTTGCGCACAGGATATACTAGCACCCAAGGGGTATAAATATAGGTTCGTTAGATATCCTAATAATTCCATGGGATATTAATTCTATGATTCTGAGCAACGAAAATTTTTTGTTGTTCATTTACCACTTTTCTTGAAAAGAAATTTTTGAGAGAAAGTGAGAATTGTAGAAAGATTAAATTTGATGAGTTTGATCCCAACAATAAGGAACCTGAGATAGAACCAGAGATCCAACTAGATCAAGGATCTACAACACAGGTTCTACGTAAGTCAAATAGAATATCAAAGCCTCCTAAGAGATTGTTTTTAAACATTCTATGTAAGGCTTGATATTCTCCTCTTAGAGGAAACAGATCTGACTACGTATATACAGGAGCTATTGGATATCGATTCGGGAAAATGGCAGAAAGCCATGAAGTCCAAGATGGATTCTATAAATGACAATCAAAGTCTGGGACTTGTTGTACTTCCTGAAGAAGTTAAACTTATTGGTTGTACATGGTTTACAAAAGGGAAGCGAGGGTCCGATGGAAAGGTGGAAACCATTAAGCTCGACTGGTAGCCAAAAGTTACACTCAAAATCCTAGGATTGACTATGAGGAAACTTTTCACCAGTAGCCATGTTAAAATCCATTAGGATTCTTTTATGCCTTTGCTGCATATCATGAGATATGGCAGATGGATATGAGAACCGCTTTCCTAAATGGATTCCTCTATGAAGATATCTATATGGAACAACCAGAGGGTTTTCATATCTAGTGAGACTTCAAACTAGGTTTGTGAGTTCTAGAAGTGTAACAAACCCGATCCGAGAGATGTTACCAGCGGGGAATAGGCTGTACCATTCCCCTGAGCCTCTGACTCTTCAATTATAAACAATTACTAATACTCTTTTTCTAGTAAAATACCATAAGTATGAGACCGTAGCCCAAGCTTAATAGCATAACATACAACTCAACATCTATAACTGAAAAACTTAATATCACACTTTTACAATGACTACCTCAACATCAAAGACTAATACAGAACTTTTACTTGACTCTGACTGGACTTTTATTCTTTCTGACTTGAATTGGTTGACTTCATACCCTAGTAACTGCATCAATATCCGTCCTTCTGAGCTCGTCCTTCAAGAATACCTGCAAAATAAGGAAACTGGGAGTGGGGAGGTTAGATCATTGTACGATCTATGTGAGTGGACGAAAACTGAAATGCTGATGTAAAATCATTTGATTCTAAAACTAGAGTTCCAGAAATAGCTTTATATAAAACTCTTTTTTCTAAAAACCTTGTCTGAAATCTCTTTTATAAAACTTGTCTTTCTAAAATCTGCTTTCGAAAGTCTGGTTTTGTAAACTTGTATCTGAGAGATCTATTCTGAAAACTGTTTCTGAAATGTCTATTTTTCTAAAAGCTGTTTTCTAAAATCTGATCTCTGAAAACTGATCTGTCTTTTAAAAACTTGACGTATGGGGGCGTTACGTATCCCCGTCCCCCCATACGCCTAACTAGAGCCAGGAGTGAAAATCCATATCTTTGGGGCATTACGTATCGCCGTCCCCCAAAGTATGCCACTATTGTCCCTGAAACTGGTGGTCTTGGGAAGTTAAGTATCGCCATCCCCAAGCCACTGAACTAGAACTGGGGCTACGGATCTATGTTACCCTCCAAGTTCTGAAACTAGGATCCAGGGGCATCTGTCATCCCTAGTCTTGAACTAGGATCTGTGGGCGTTACGTATCGCCGTCCCCTGAGTCCTCTACATGTGCACATGTGCTGTCCGTCAATTCCATGTCTGTGCAAGTTACATACTGAGGTGGTTTTCCCCCCATACCTCGAAAATATAAATCATATGTTGAAAACTTTTTTCTTTCTCAAATATAACTTAAATCATAAAATTTTATGAAATGACTGCAATAAAAATAATCTAACGCCCTAAAGCATAAAAATAAGTCTGATATTTAAAACAATCATAATGTAAAATCAATTTAAGAAAAAGTATGTCCACTCACAGTTTTTGAGTTCCGCTAGTCTTTCTTCACTTCGCTGGTGAAACTTGTGGTTCCTGCGATGATCTATCATCGATAGTTTCGATAAAAAATGGACTAAGAATGGATCAAAATCAAGCTAAAGTTTCCTATTCAAATAAGGGCTATCACTCTGAGGCATATCGTACGTATATCGTGATGTAATATATACATACGGGTTGATACGAGACTCTTAGGGTGGCCTCTAACACGCTGGGGTGAAACTGGAATGAATTAAAAACTGTTTGGGAAATTTTTGATCTTGCATCGTGACGTAAAGTGTTGTGCGTCGCGATGCAAACGTTCCAGAATCGGCTCAAAATTTTCCATTACGCGTCGCGAATCTAAACCTTTTGGCGTCGCGATGCGAACTTGAAGTTTTGATCTCGCGTCGCGATGAAAATAATCCAGAAACTGCCTTAAATTTTCTCACTACGTGTCGCGACATTAAACCCTTTTGCGTCGCGACGCGAACCTAATTTCCAGGTTTCTGCATTAGCTTTCTCAAGCCTATTTCTCCCTAAATGCCTTCTTAAGACTTCTATATCAATTTTTATTGCATAAACCATTCCATTTAGCCTCAAATTAACATCTACAATACTACTAACATCAACTTACATCCATTCTATTAACTCTAGTTAATTCTACCCAAAGTTGAACAAGTTGGGGGTTTTTTTCCCCATCCACTACTTTCTTAGCACCATAATTATTCATTCATCATCACATCCAAGTTAATCAACCTACTATAATCATCAAAACTTAAAAACTCAAAATATAGCAATTAGGATCAAGTCTCCTTACCTTTTTTTCTTTTGATTCCCAACACTTCCAAAGCCTCTAATGGTTGCCAAGTTCTTCCATTCTTTCTCTCTTTCTTCTTTTTATTTCCCATTCTCTCTTTCTTCTTCTTTTCTTCTTCTCTTCGTCTCATTCTTCTCTTTTTCCTTCACATTTCTTTCTTTCTTTTGATTTTTAGGGATTCTTGAATAGTTCCCTTATATACTTGGCCATTTAAAAAAAAATAAAAATATAGAATTTTCAAGAAACTTGTAGAATTACTAGAATGCCCTCAGGTACTATTGATCCAAACTTTTGATCTGCATGTTTAGCCCATTTCTGGTTTGAATTTGAAAAAAAATTCAACTCAACAATTATAGGTCTCAATCTCAGCTTTATGGCGATATAAAATTCATAGAAATCAGAGTTCATATAAGAAAGTTACGGCTCAAATACCAAGGGCTGTCTGGAGTGGAACATCATAGAATCCCGCATCGAAGTTTCAAAGAATTTATTGTTTATCCATAAAGTCATTCCATGAATGTATATATGCTCGGACATAATTTTATATTACGTAACACTCGTTCCGTGATGTAATAGTACTACAATCAACAGTAGTAGAGACCATCGGTCGTTACAAATTCTCCCCCCTTAAATAGAATTCGTCCTCAAATCCTATTTAAACTTGGGATCTTATCTTAGATCACAGGATTTATGGGATCCTTATAAATCACAGACTTAAACTGACTATATACCCATCTTCTTTTATCCACTGTATTATATCATTCCTCAATGATTTCCGAGTGCTCCCAATATGCCACATGATAATGTGACGATCATACTGAACCTAGAATGTCATGACTTGGAAGTTATAATTAGAGTTGTACACTAACTTTTTGGTGTGAACTCTTACTTTGAGGTAACTATTTTGTATCATCGGGGCTGCTAAATTACTTAACAACGAAGGCATTTGCCCAACTGATCATTTACTCTTTATCTTGTAAACATATGAGGTTCTCCATCACTCTTAACATCTAACTTATGCCTCGAACCTTTTGCCATACTTGGGTAAGATGCTTCAGAATTCATGGCTTCAGTGAATATCATTTAAGTTCTTTACTGTGAGGTACAACCTCGTTCTTGCTTTATAAGATCTTCGCTGAGTATTCTTAACCACCTCATTTCTGGACCTCTAGTTGTGCTCAACATTCATTTGACTCTTACTAAAATACTGATGTCTCCATATTTGTACGCAATACTCCTTTTCATCCACTTGTCCAACTTGATCTTAATATTCTTTCTCATCACTTAGCTACTTAATTCTCTATATTCTCCTTACCAAACTTCATCTGCTTATGGTACCACCTAGGGCTTCTTAGCTTACTGTTACTGTTATCGATGATGCTTATACTAAAAATATTGCTTCTGGATAGTTTCTAGTGGTCCTCCTCTTTATTGTTTTCCATATTGTAATAAACTTATTTTCTCGGTTCTATATTATACTACATTTTTTGCAATACTTACTTGGTATTTTCTCCTATTGTCGTTGCGTCATGACAATTTTACTTCCAAACCTTATGCCTGCTGACCTTTCATTTACTCTCATGCTCTATTCTGTAACTGAAACTTCTATGATCTATATCTCTGTCTCATTATCCGAAAGATGTCATCTCTCACATATCTATAGTCATGTTTAACGCTGTTCTTTTTCATCCTCGTTACTGCTTAACTAGTATTTTCTCTCTTCATCGTTTCATCTAGATAACTTTTCTTTCAGATCTCTCACTTATAACTATTTCCTCTTTTATTCTATTCTTGTACTATATCTAAAGGTTTTCTATTTCGATCTCTTCCACTACATATTCTCTTGTTTCTGGGAATATCTTGAGACGAACATCGAAGTTTATCATTGTTGTCGTAGTTTAACGAGGATTGGGAGGGTGGAAACTTATATTGAGGTTTTTCACTTTATGGTGATCCGGTGGCACATATTCTTTATCTATGAGCCTAGGACTCTCGTGTATACATGTCGGAGCCTTTTCCTACACTTAGGGTACTACTGTTAAAACTGTCTGATTTGCTTTCTCCAACTTTACTCCTGATTATATCACAACATCGATCTCTCCACCTTTTCTGCAAAATCACTCTAAAGTCATGCTCTCTAATAACTTTCTTGTACTGTCTCTGTATTAATTCATGTTTAGTCTCTATTGTTTAACCCTCTGACTACATTATTTTCTTCCTCTGAGTACTGCTATAACTCTATTTGATATTCTTCCTTAAAAAACTTTCTCTGCGAGAAAGGTTCATTCCTTGTCTCAGTTACTTAAACTCTTTACTCCTTACTTTCTGAAAACTCTATTTACTTCGATTACTTCGGATATCTTCTACTAAATCTTTGGTTCAGGTGCTACTTTTACCTAGTCCTTCTTTAATTCAACTTATTATAGTTTCAAACCATTCTATCTCATGCTTCTTATCTACGTTTCATTGAACTCATCGATTTGGATATCTAGCCATCTCACAAAACATCTAATCCGTCAATTGCTCTTATTTATTGATCCTTCTATTTACTAGGCTCTAAGTTGAGGAGTGAGCATATACATTCCATAGGAATCTGTGGATACGCATTCTGTTTAACACTCAAGTTCAGTGATGATCTGATTAAATATCTATATGCTTATTGAAATCGTAGTTTCTAGAAGAAAATGTCGTTATTCATTATGCAGGAACCTGGTCGACTACTCTATGTCTTGTGGCCACACAACTATCATCAATTTTCTACACCACTATCTTCTCATTATATTAACTTTATGTCTGAATGTTCTGGATTTCCTTGTTACTTTTCGCATTTCTCTTAATTACTTCCGTATACTAACTATGTGTTCTAATTTGTGCTCTTGCTATAGGCTACAAATTTACCATCTTATCACATTGTCCTCACTGGTACTTTTGTTAAATTTTTAAGTGCCTCTATCTCTGGGGTTTGTCCTTTTATATTTTTCACAGATCTCTACTAGCATTGGGCGGAATTGTAGGTTCAAATACATTGAGTCTATTTTGTGGACTTCTACTAGTACTGTAAGCCTCATCTTGACTTGCTTAGATCTTTGGGCTATGCTAGATTCTTTCCTTTACTTCCTCCAAACTTCTTCTTTTGAGTGATCTATCTTTCTATGGTCTTCTGTCTCTATTCTCAGAGTAAACTTTTATCGGGCTCCCTTACTGTTATTATATCTATGCTGGTAGGGACGAGGGCAAACATCTTATATCTCGATGAGTTTTGGTATCTTTGTTCTGGTACTTTGTGTCCTGGTAGGGTCTATTTCTCATGTAAGGTAGGTATAGGTAGGCTCTGTCAGGACGGCTTCCTTAACTGGTATGACTAAGCGGTTGAAAACTAGATAGCTTAGGGTCGTGTCTACATCAGATTGCTTGGGTAAGATAACTAATCATTTCTGTTTATGACCTTTATTTGCCTGCTTGTGGGTCTGGGTCTGGGTTTAGGGATCTGGGGTAATCTAGATCCTTTTTGACATCTCTCTCTCTGTGTGGAACTCCCTAGACTAGTCTCGATCTCTTGTTTCTTTTATCTTTCTGTCTATTTCTAGTTACTTGGGGAATTCCCTGTCTATATAAGGCACATGAGGCTTTTAAATCTATTTAAAGAAATTTCTGAGAAGGGAAGGAATCTTACGTCTACTGGGCACTTTAATACTTGCTCGGGCTCTTTCTATTCTTTTTACTACTATAGATTCTGGTATTTCTTTATCGATCTGATTCTGTATCTCTATTTTCTTCCCTGACTACTATAGGTTCTGATACATCCTTATTTATCTGTTTCTGCTTCTTTATCTCTTATTAACTCTGGTTACGTGAACCTCTACTACATGTTCTTTTGATCATTTATCTATCCCTTCATACTTTTCTTCTAGCTTTCTAGCTTTCTCTTCCTCTTTCACTTCCTGGGTAGGTATCCTTTGACGTTTACTATTTCTCATTGTCTCCTAACTTTTCTCATCTCCAGCTGGTTAACTAACTATGCATACTTCCTTACTTCTTATAGCTTTTTCTTCCCACTCTCTGGGTAACTTTTCTTAGAATCTTACTGTCTGGTTTCATATCTCGTTTGTACCTCTGGTAATAGGTCAAAATAACTTCAGGAAAATTCTTAACGTGAATCTAGAATGTCGTTGTTCTCGTAAGGAATACTATTCGAATAGTCTGAGAAGGCTTACTAACTTATCTATAGAACTTTGAGGACGTACTCGAGGATCGGATACTGGAGAGGTAGTGCCTTGTATACGGGTATCCCAGACATACTGCATATATTAAGACCTCAGCACTCTACCTACTGCAGTCACTGACTCCATAGACCATGTTCTGATACCATCTTTATAACATCCCCGATCCGGGAGATGTTACCGGTAGAGAACAGGCGTGTACCATTCCCCTGAGTCTCTGACTCTTCAACCATAAACAATTACTAATACTATTTTCTCTATTAAAATACCGTAAGTATGGACCGTAGCCCAAGCTTAATAGCATAACATACAACTCAATATCTATAATTGAAAACTTAATATCACACTTTTACAATGACTACCTCAACATCAAAGACTAATACATAACTTTTACTTGACTCTGACTGGACTCTTATTCTTTCTGACTTGAATTGGTGGACTCCATACCCTAGTGACTGCATCAATATCCGTCCTTCCGAGCTCATCCTCCGAGAATACCTGTAAAATAAGGAAACTGGAAGTGGGGGGTTAGATCGTTGTACGATCTAAGTGAGTGGATGAAACTGAAATGCTAATTTAAAAATATTTGATTCTAAAACTAGAGTTCCAGAAATAGCTATATATAAAAACTCTTTTTATGAAAACCTTGTTTGAAATCTCTTTTATAAAACTTGTCTTTCTAAAATATACTTTTGAAAGTCTGGTTTTGTAAACTTGTATCTGAGAGATCTATTCTGAAAACTATTTTTGAAATGCTTGTTTTTCTAAAAACTATTATCTAAAATCTGATCTCTGAAAAACTGACATGTCTCTGAAAAACTTGACGTATGGGGGTGTTACATATCGTTGTCCCCCTCATACGCCTAACTAGTGCCAAGAGAACAAATCCATGTCTTTGAGGTGTTACGTATCGCCGTCCCCCAAAGCATGCCATTACTGTCCCTGAAACTGGTGGTCTTGGGGCGTTACGTATTGCCGTCTCCCAAGCCACTGAACTAGAACTAGGGGTGAAGATCTATTCTACCCTCCAAGTTCTGAAACTAGGATCTAAGGGCATCTGTCATCCCTAATCCTGAACTATGATCTGGGGGCGTTACGTATCGCCGTCTCCCGAGTCCTCTACATGTGCACATGTGCTGTCAGTCAATTACATGTCCGTGCATATTACATATTGAGGTGGGTTTTTCCCCCATGCCTCGAAAAAAATAAATCATATGCTGAAAACATTTCTTTCTCAAATATAACTTAAATCATAAAATTTTATAAAATAACTGTAATAAAATAATCTAACGCCCTAAAGCGTAAAAATAAGTCTGATATTTAAAACAATCATAATGTAAAATCAATTTAAGAAAAAGTATGTACACTCACAGTTTTGGAGTTCCGCTAGTCTTTCTTCACTTCGTTGGTGAAACTTGTGGTTCCTGCGATGATCTATCATCGATAATTTCGATTAGAAAATGGATTAAGAATAAATGGATCGGAATCAAGCTAATTTTTTCTATTCAAATAATTGCTATCACTCTGAGGCATATCATACGTATATCATGACGTAATATATACATACGGGTTGATATAAAACTCTAAGGGTGGCCTCTAACACGCTGGGGTGAAAATGGAATGAATTAAAAACTATTTGGGGTGAAATTTTTGATCTTGCATCGCGACGTAAAGTGTTATGCGTCACGACGTAAATGTTCCAGAATCGGCTCAAAATTTTCCATTACGCGTCGCGACTCTAAACCTTTTGGCGTTGCGACACGAACATGATGTTTTGATCTCGCATCGTGACGCAAATAATCCAGAAACTGCCCTAAATTTTCCCACTACGCATCGCGATGCTAAAACCTTTTGCGTCACGACGCGAACCTGATTTCCAGGTTTCTGCATTAGCTTTCTCAAGCCTATTTTTACCCAAATGCCTTCTTAAGACTTATATATCAATTTTTGTTGCATAAACCATTCCATTTAGCCTCAAATTAACATCTACAATACTACTAACATCAACTTATATCAATTCTAACTCTCTCCGCCATTTTCTTGAAAGATGTATGTCATATCAGAAAAGTACTTAAGAAGGCATCAACTTATATTCCTTCTTAAGTACCTTTCTGATACGACATACATCTTTCAAAGAAAAGGTGGAGAGTTAGAATTTCTAACTTGTTATATGCTTCTATGATATATTATGTATGTTATGTACTAGACCTGACATCAATTTCGGCTTCATTATGACTGGCCGATATCAATATGATCCAGGTAATGATCATTGGACAGCCATGACACATATCCTGAAATATTTCCAAGGTTACTAAGGATAAGTTTCTGATATATGGAGGAGATGAGCTACAGGTTAAGGGTTATACAAGACTCCGGCTTCCAAGGAAATCTAGATGATAGATAGTCTACATCCGAATATATTTGCCCTTAATTTAGGTGCAGTTATATAGAGATGTTTATAGTAAGACTCAACAACTGATTCCACCACTAAGGCGGAATTTATAGCGGTTTTAGAAGCTGCTAAAGAAGCTGTATATATTATAAATGTTATCACAAAACTTTACATTGTGTCTAGGATTCGATCCTATTGTAATGTGATAATAATGGAGCCATCGAACAGGCTAAAGAGCCGAAGGTGCATTCCAAGTCTAAACAAGTAGATATGAAATATCATGTGATTAGAGATATTATTGAAAGAAAAAACATAATGGTCTTGAAGGTTCAAGGACTTGACAACATAGCATATCCGCTTACTAAGGCCTAGTCTCCTAATTTAATGGATAAATATATGGAGGGGATAGGACTACGGTACCATACAGATTGGCACTAAGAAAGTAGGAGTTTGTTGGAGTTGGTGCTTGGAGCGCCAATCCAGATAATATATAGTACATTATATTTTATTTTTTATTAATAAAATAACTACATTTTCATTTCAAACCATATTAATGGTATTGTCATTATGCATATTAGATTGATGTATAAATATGCTAAGAATGACATCGACCTTAGAATAGTCATATAGTAATATTGGACACTAGGTGGTCCAACATTGGGTTAAGTATTACTATTATAAACTATTCTTAAAGTATTTGTATACAATCATAGTCATTGGTTTTGGAATATGGTCGAATTCTTATAACCTAGAAGACTAGCACATGTCATATATTGGAATTGGAGTTCCAATGGTTTAACCCGATGTACCATGAGCTTTGGAAGCTTGTATAGACATGTGAGTATTGGTTGGACTGAATATTGAATGACTCATAGGTGATTCCTAATAGTTGGAAGTATACACCACCGTCAATAGGAATCTCCTCGAGTCGAGTAGCATATGTGATCCTTTGACTATAGGATAACATTGATTTTGTGTGAGATCCTCCACACTTAGATGCCATGTATGTCAGAAACCTTTCATGGTCTGGGACGAGTTTGTGTCTTATGACGATTGGGCCAAAAGTTTCTAAAATACTGATGGGCCACTTTGTTTTTGGCCCCCCTATCATTTGAGGTTGTTTAGCCACGTTATTACAAAAACGTAAACCTGTTGGACCTTTTTTCAACTGGGACAAGTTTACACCTCGCAATAATATGATTGAATGCTTTGAAATGATAATGGGCCAACTCGTATGAAAACCTTGATGGGCTTAGAAAGTCCAAACATGTTCCAAATATGTCAGAAGCATGAGTCTGATATCTGTTTTGATAACCACATGCATATTATACCTCATACATCGCACACATCTCATGCATCTCATGCATACACGCATCATGTTAATCCTGTGTCTTAAAAGCCATCATAGATATCCGTTGGGCTAGGAAAAATAAGACTTGTCAAAGAAGAGTTTAGAAAACATGGATATCGGGGAAAAGGAAACCGAGGAACAAAAAACTTTACGGCAAGGATAGAAAGACCATTGGGGGGCCTTCAGTAAAAAAAAAAAAAAAAAAAATCATTTGTTCTTAGTCCTTAAATAGTTAGGCATAAGTCCGATGATGAAATGGTTTGCTTTAGGGTGAAATCTTAGAAATGATAAACTCTTGATGTGCTTTTATCTGATACTTTGAGTAATTGATGTATATTAGACTCGTAAGCACTTGATTATGGTTCTTAGCAGTGAAAACTGAGTAGTTATCAAAGTGACTAGTTGAAGAAATTGTAGGTCGGTGAATGACTGTTTGCCTAAATGTCTATCCTGATTTGCTTGTGTTATGATGTGTGGTATGGTTGAAAATAAAAGAAAACTCTATAAAGAAAAGAATTAAACCACATATAATCGATAAGCGTGAAGCTACCCATGGGCGAGTATTAGGACCACCATGAGGAGAAATGTTACCTTAAATGGTAGGTGTGTTGAAGAAAAAAAAAGTTCAAAACGAAAAGAAAAAAAAAAGAAACAAAGGAAAAGAAAAAGAAAATCATACCACATTGAGCTCGGAAAAGCAATTGCAGAACATAACTGAGACATCTAGGTTGGTTTGACCCATCGATCCCGATTTTTGAAATGAAATCATTGAGTTGGCTTACTTAAGGATCAAGCTGTGAAAGAACCTTTGCACACACACACTTTGAGTCTGGCTTAGATAATTTATTCAAAGACTTGGATTTGAGTTGCATCGAGTGTTTTGAAGGTTCTCTGGTCTCATTACTGAGCATTCTTTGAGGACAATGATATGTATAACTATTGGGACTATTTCGTAGCATGTAATATAGTATGATGATATGGAATGCCACATCATGTAGTCCACATTGACCTAGTGCAAACAATAGAGAGCGGAAAGCTAAGCCAAGTCTGGGGGCGACCAGTCTACCACCCAGCGAATAAGGGATGTACCGAGAACATGAGCCATGAGACAAAAGAGAACTGAACAATCACCAAAAAAGAACCGGCAGGAGGAAATTATAAGTAGACCTAGGGGGGACCAGATACATTTGTAGGTGAGTGGCACCAAGGAGCATAAGGAAGGCCTAACCCATCAGAATAGGAAATACATCCATGCATACATGCATACACGTCACATACAAGCATTTTTTTTTGTTCGCATGTTTTGAAGAAAAGGAAAAAGCGAAAAAGAAACGCAGTTTCGGGAAAGAATCCCAGGGTTGAGGCCCACATTGTCAGCAGTCTTCGGGAATGAGGGCTAGAAAGCCGGGAATGGCGCTCCGAGAATGGAGCATAACCTCGGGAATGACGCTCCGGGAATGGATCATAACCTCGGGAATGAAGGCTAGCAAGCCGGGAATGGCACTCCGGAATGGAGCATAACCTCGGGAATGAGGACTAGCAAGCCGGGAATGGCGCTCCGGGAATAGAGCATGGGTCGAGGCCCACATCATCAGCGACGCCTCGGGAATGAGGTTTAGCATGCCGGGAATGGTGCTCCGGGAATGGAGCATGGGTCGAGGCCCACATCATCAACGACGCCTCGGGAATGAGGATTAGCATGTCGGGAATGGTGCTCCGGGAATGGTGTATGGGTTGAGGCCCACATCATCAGCAACGCCTCGGGAATGAGGATTAGCATGCCGGGAATGGCGCTCCGGGAATGGAGCATGGGTTGAGGCCCACATCATCAACGACGCCTCGGGAATGAGGATTAGCATGTCGAAAATGGCACTCCGGAATGGAGCATGGGTCGAGGCCCACATCATCAGCGACGCCTCGAGAATGAGGATTAACATGCCGGGAATGGCGCTCCGGGAATGGAGCAAGGTTTGGAAGGGGACCACAACTATCATAACCGCGACGCCTCGAGGATGAGGTTTAGCATGTCGGGAATGGCTCTCCAGGAATGGAGCAAGGTTCGGAAGGGGACCACAACTATCACAACCGCGATGCCTCGGGAATGAGGTTTAGCATGCCGGGAATGGCGCTCTGAGAATGGAGAAAGTTCGGAAGGGGACCACAATTATCACAACCGCGACGCCTCGGGAATGAGGTTCATCATGCCGGGAATGGCGCTCCGGGAATGGAGAAAGGTTCGGAAGGGGACCACAACTATCATAACTGCGATGCCTCGGGAATGAGGTTTAGCATGCCAGGAATGGCGCTCCGGGAATGAGGCAGGGTTCGGAAGGGGACCACAAATTATCAGCAGTTTCGGGAATGAATCCCAGGGTTGAGGCCCACATTATCAGCAGTTTCGAGAATGAATCCCAGGGTTGAGACCCACATCATCAGCAGTACGGGGAATGAATCCCAGGGTCGAGGCCCACATTATCAGAAGTATCGGGAATGAATCACAGGGTCGAAGCCCACATTATCAGCAGTTTCGAGAATGAATCCCAGGGTCGAGGCCCACAGTCAACACAGTTCGGGAATAAAGCCCATGGAACAAAGCCCACATTCAGCACAGTTCGGGAACAAAGCCCACAATCAGTACAGTTCGGGAACAAAGCCCACTCTCTACACAGTTCGGGAACAAAGTCCACAATCAGTACGATTCAGGAATGGACCACCTCACAGTAACGGTTCAGGAATGGACCACGTCACAGTAATGGTTTGGGAATGCACCACCTCACAGTAACGGTTCGGGAATGAACCACCTCACAGTAATGGTTCGGGAATGGACCACCTCACAGTAACTGTTCAAGAATGGACCACCTCACAATAACGGTTCGGGAATGGACCACATCACAGTAATGGTTCAGGAATGGACCACATCACAGTAACGGTTCAGGAATAGACCACCTCACAGTAACGGTTCGGGAATAGACCACCTCACAGTAACAGTTCGGGAATGGACTACCTCACAGTAACGGTTCGGGAATGGACCACCTCACAGTAACGGTTCGGGAATGGACCACCTCACAGTAACGGTTCGGGAATGGACCACCTCACAGTAACGGTTCGGGAATGGACCACCTCACAGTAACGGTTCGGGAATGGACCACCTCACAGTAACGGTTTGGGAATGGACCACCTCATAGTAATGGCTCGGGAATGGACCACCTCGCAGTAACGGTTCGGGAATGGACCACCTCGCAGTAACGATTCGGGAATGGACCACCTTACAGTAACAGTTCGGGAATGGACCACCTCATAGTAATGGTTCGGGAATGAACCACCTCATATCAGCTCAGTTCGGTAGTGAGTCCTAGAGATCGTAGCATCTTGCAGGGATGAACCTTGGGTTCGAAGCACCTCACCACCTCATATCAGCTCAGTTCGGTAGTGATTCAAAGAGATCGTAGCATCTTGCATGGATAAACCTTTCGGGTCGAAGCACCTCACCACCTCTTATCAGCTCAGTCCGGTAGTGATTCCTAGAGATCGCAGCATCTTGCAGGGATGAACCTTGGGGGTCGAAGCACCTCGCCACCATATCAACTCAGTTCCAAGCAACATGCAAGTCAGACAGCAGCTAGCGAGCTAGGTAAGTAAAAATGCATGCACGACTTTGATAGGATTGTCACTGTCACACATTGCACAAGTCCTATCAAAGTGGGGGCGACTGTAGGCACTGTATTTTTTCATAAGACTTGATGATGAGCCTCGCATGGAGGCACTACCCTTTAAGTTGCGGAAGTCATGGGAAACAGACGTCAGAATGGAAGATTCAAAAATCAATACCTTGCCAGATTTCATTCGCTTGCTTAGCCTCGAGTTTGCTCAACTAATCTCTATTTTAACTGTTAGACTCGCCCCAAAAATCCCCAGTGGAGTCGCCAGACTGTAGGACAAAAAAAATCGGCGACGCTACTTCCGTACTCCCGACCAGGCCGCGAGCCTGGAACACCGTCGTTGATTTCTGTGTCCTACATTGGGATTCTATTTTGGGTTGTAATTTGATTCAAAGAAATGCATATATATATTTAGAATATATATATATATATATATATATATATATATATATATATATATATATATATATATATATATATGTTTATTATATAATAAGTGTTGTAGTTGGTTTTGAAATAAAATTATTTTGGGTGAATTTTAATTAGTGTTTTTGGGTTTTTTTTTAGAAAACAAAATTTAAAAAAACAAAAAAAAAATATCAGCTTTGCTCTCGGCCAATTGCCACTTTGCGCTGCAGCGCAAATGCATGATGCGCAGGCAGCATGTCTGTAAGACACAGAACTTGACGACGTTGTTCTAGGCTCACAGCCTAGTTGGGAGCACGGAATAGTCCGCGGAGGAACTAAACCGGAGATATAACATGGAGTCGCCACCCGGTGTGACCCGGGAAAATGTGATTTAAGGCCGCACTCACCCCTCTCAAGGGAAGACCTCAAACTGTTGGGTTCGGAATGGTCCCTTACTTATGTCACTTGTGATGATATGATTTGTGTAATAAACTAACCGAATCTACTCAACATTCATGCTCAAGGGTAACCTATATCTAGTTTGTACTCATCGAAATAACTCATAATCTAAGTTTGCATGCTGGAGAATAAGTCTTTAAACGGCAAACACATAAAATCACACAATGAGCACATTGAACCATTAAACCAAAATAAACAAATAACTATTTAAACATAACCATAAACTAAACAAAATATCATGCCTAAAATAACGTAATCATGCTTTGAAAATAAATAACAAACTAAGCTAAATCATGCTTTAATAACAAATAAATAACCTACGAACTACAACATGCTCACACACAAGTTTGGATAAGACAAAATACGTGTCTCTTAAGTGGTACGTGGCGTTGTATCCCGAGTACAAAACCGCACTACCGTCCATTTTGAATTGGCTACGGAATTTACGTCCTGGTTTCCATCCTATATACCACAAAAGGGAACACATATCCCGCTCATCCAACAATCACATCATGTCTCAAACGACTCTTATGCGATAATATTTTTAAAATAAACAAAATAAACGAAAGAAAATAAATAAAAATGTGCCCTCAGGTCTAACATCTTTTGTCGTCTCTCGAAAGCGCGTTACACGGCCGTTGGAAGGGTTGTTGCTCCGCAACTTTTCTGGTTCACTAATCCAACATTTTTTTCTCACTGTTTTGTTGTTTAGGCTGCTGTTTTCACTCTGTTTTGCTGCTGTTTTCACTGTATTTTCTAGTCAATGTTTTGAGGTAATTTAGGTTACTGTTTGTGCTGTTTCTGGAGGGTTTGGGGCTGCGGTTTTGTCACTATTTTAGGCATTTTTTTGTGCAGTTTTCAGTGCAGTAGTGGGGTGTTTTCTAGACTATTTTAAGGGGTTTAAGGTGCGGTTGGACTGGGCAGTAGAGTAGGCTTTTTGCGGAAGTTTGAAGGGCTGAATAAGGAGCAGTTTGGGCATGATTTAATGGCTTATGCGTGAGGGTTTATGGCCAAGTTAAAGGGGATAGGCGTGAAGAGGTAGGGGCAGTTTAGCGTGAAGAGGCAAGGGCTGCTGGCGTGGATTATATGGAGGCAGGTGGCGTTGATGCTTTTTTTTTTGTGTGCAGGTTGCGTGGATGGCTTTGAATGTTGATGGCAAGGTGCGTGGAGGGCAGGTGTGTGATGGCTTGAAGTTGAGTTGGGGGCGTGGCGTTAGATGAGGGCAATGTGTCGTGTTTAAGGCTGGTGAGTAGAGTTTATGCGTGAGGAAATTTTTGGTTTGTGCGAGAGGGTGAAAGGCGAAGAGAGAGGGAAGCCTTGAGAGTCTTAGGGTTTATTTTTAGTTTTTTACCGTGAGAGTGAGCCAGGTTGAGAAGGGTAGGTGAAGACCTCTTTTTATAGGCAAATGGATGGAAGTAATCCTAGTTCAAGTAGGAAAGGATCTCCTAATTGATGGTGACATCTCTCTAATTGGTATCTCATAAGGAAAAGATCTCCTAATTTAGGATTATGATTGGCTTTGATTAGGAAAAGGATCTATGAGATTTCTTTTAATTAGAAGGGATTTGACTTGATTTAATTGGATTTGATTTAATTTAATTTGATTTAATTTAATTTTTGTTATGTGTTTTAAATGTTTTAATTATTATTGGATTGGTCTTGGGCGAAATGGGCTTGGTGTGTGGTTTGGTGTGTGGTTTGTGGAGGTTTGGGCTAATGGTGTGTTTTAAAACGGAGGTCCAACAAGCGAACCCGCAGCTACTCCAGCGAATTAAATCCAACCATGCGTCAATTATTGACTATTCCCTTCCGACGTCCGTTTCCCGCGGCTTCCATAATTAAAGAGGCAGTGTCTCCATACGAGACTCATCATCGGGACTTATATGCAAAAATGCAGTGCCTACAGTTGCCCCCACTTTGATGGGACTTGTGCAATGTGTGACAATGATAATCCTATCAAAGTACCTAGGGTGTCGCTCTGTTCTGAATTCTAACCCCCACATGCCGTACCTGGCGTGCTAACCCCGTACCTAGGGTGTCGCTGTGGTCTGAATTCTAACCCCGTACCTAGGGTGTCTCAGTTGCGTCTCCGTACCTAGAGTGCCGCATTTGTCTGAATGCTAACCTCGTACCTAGGGTGTCGCAGTAGTCTGAATGCTAACCATGTACCTAGGGTGTCGCAGTAGTCTGAATGGTAACCACATACCTAGGGTGTCGTAGTAGTCATTAATAGTCCACATGCCGTACCTGGCGTGCTAATCACATACCTAGGGTGTCGCTGTGGTCTGAATGCTAACCACGTACCTAGGGTGTCGCAGTTACATCTTCGTACCTAGAGTGCCGCAATTGTCTGAATGCTAACCCCGTACCTAGGGTGTCGCAGTAGTCTGAATGCTAACCCCGTACCTAGGGTGTCGCAGTAGTCTATAATAGTCCACATGTCGTACCTGGCGTGCTAACCCCGTACCTAGGGTGTCGCAGTTGCGTCTCCGTACCTAGAGTGCCGCATTTGTCTAAATGCTAACCTCGTACCTAGGGTGTCGCAGTAGTCTGAATGCTAACCACGTACCTAGGGTGTCGCAGTAGTCTGAATGCTAACCCCATACCTAGGGTGTCGCAGTAGTCTGAATTCTAACCATATACCTTGGGTGTCGCAGTAGTCCACAATAGTCCACATGCCGTACCTGGCGTGCTAACCCCGTACCTAGGGTGTCGCTGTGGTCAAAATATCGTACCTGACGTGCTAACCCCGTACCTAGCTGATCTGATATCTCCATACCTGGAGTGCCGTACCTGGCAAAACTTATCTAAACCAATGTGGGCCTCGCCCCCAGAATGCCATACCTGGCAGAGGTGATACTGAAACACTGTGGGCTTCGCCCCCAGAATGCCATACCCGGCAAAACTGATACTGTGTCTCCATACTCGGAGTGCCATACCCGGCAAAATTGATCTGATGTCTCCATACCCGCGTGCCATACTGATCTTTGAATGATGATGGCAAGGTGTGTGGAGGGCAGATGTGTGATGGCTTGAAGTTGAGTGGGGGCGTGGCGTTAGATGAGGGAAATATGTCGTGTTTAAGGCTGGTGAGTAGAGTTTATGCCTGAGGCAATTTTTAGTTTGTGCGAGAGGGTGAAGGGCGAAGAGAGAGGGAAGCCTTGAGAGTCTTAGGGTTTATTTTTAGTTTTTTGCCTTGAGAATGAGCCAGGTTGAGAAGGGTGGGTGAAGACCTCTTTTTATAGGCAAAGGGATGGAAATAATCCTAGTTCAAATAGGAAAGGATCTCCTAATTGATGGTGACATCTCTCTAATTGGTATCTCATAAGGAAAAGATCTCCTAATTTAGGATTATGATTGGCTTTGATTAGGAAAGGGATCTATGAGATTTCTTTTAATTATGAAGGGATTTGACTTGATTTAATGGATTTGATTTATTTAATTTGATTTAATTTAATTTTTGACATGTGTTTTAAATGTTTTAATTATTATTGGATTGGGCTTGGGCGAAATGGCTTGGTGTGTGGTTTGTGGAGGTTTGGGCTAAGGGTGTGTTTTAAAACGGAGGTCCAACAAGCGAACCCGCAGCTACTCCAGCGAATTAAATCCAACAATGCGTCAATTCTTGACTATACCCTTCCGACGTCCGTTTCCCGCGGCTTCCACAATTAAAGAGGCATTGTCTCCATACGAGACTCATCATCGGGACTTATATGCAAAAATGCAGTGCCTACAATGTCTAGCCCCGGGAAGTTGATTTTTATCCGGTTTTTTTATCCCGAGTGAGTTTTCTGGATCCAGATTTATTTCTGGTTTTCCCTAAAACACTTGAAAAATAAAATATTATATTTTATTAATTTTAAAAATACATTCATGCTTGATATCCACGGGTTTAATCCACTTCCACTTCGCGGGCCACCGATCTGACCCTAAGGGTTCCACAACTGCCCCAACAGTAGGATATATCATACTCGCTAAGATCAACTAATCATTTACTAGAAGACCCGAGGTCTCAAGTCTATATAGTATTTGTTTATGTGGGTGGTCGGTTTATACCCCGATGGTGTGAGCTTGGAAGTATGGACACAACTTATGCACCGCTATTATTAAAATAAGGCCATTAACTCATGAGCTGAATATCAGGTTTCTACATCTAATATTGCCTTGCTAGAATAGTAAACAAGCCTCTGAATTTTATCTATTTCATGTATCAATACTGAACTTACAGTATGCTCTGAAAATAATTAAGTATAGAAATAACAACTCACCGGGAATTGGCTTGGCCACAAATGGAGGTCGGGTCAGGTATCCCTTAAGTTGTTGGGATGCATTCTCGCACTCGCTCATTCATTCAACTTCTTTCTTTGCTTTCTTGATCAGCTGGAAGAAGACATGACATTTATCAGTGACCTTGGAAATAAATCGGTTATGCGCTGCTACCCAACGGTCAAGCTCTGCACTTCTTTCACTTCATCAGTGACTTCAAGTACACTACCTTGATCTCTGAGGGTTGGCATCAATGCCCATTGCACTAACAATATACCCCTGGAACTTTCTAGAAGACACCCCGAAAGTATATTTTTCTGGATTAAGCCTCATCTTATATCTTCTTAAAAGTTTAAAAGTTTCTATGAGGTCCCTCAAATGGTCCTCGGGAACTACAGTCATTGTTATTATGTCATCGACATAGACCTGTATTGTCTTGCCGATTAGGGGATCGAAGACCTGGTTCACTTACCTTTGATACGTCATCCCGGTATTCTTCAACCCAAATAGCATCACCTTATAACAATACAACCCATGATCTGTAATGAATGTTGTATTTTCTTCATCCATTGGATACATTTTGATCTGATTTTACCCCAAGAATGAGTCCATGAAACTCAGTAGCCCATAGCAGGCCGTTGAATCTACCAGCTGGTCTGCCTTCAGAAGTGGAAAACTATCATTTGGGCAAGTCTTGTTCAAATCAGAGAAGTCCACACACATTCTCCATTTGCCATTGGCCTTCTTTACAAAGACGGCATTTGATACCCATTACAAGTATTTAACTTCCCTTATAAATCTAGCTTTTAGCAATTTGTCTACCTTGGCATGAATGGCCTCATACCGCTCTTGATTAAAAATCCTCATCTTCCGCTTCACCACTTTCTACGCTGGATATATCGACAAGCGGTGACTGATAAGCTAAGATCTATCCCAGACATATCTTTGTGGCTCTATGAAAAGACATCTGCATATTCCCTCAAGAAATCTATCAACTTCTCATTCAAGCTTTGATCCATCCTGGCCCCGACCTTGACTAAATTTTCTGAGCAAAATAGCTCCACTGACTTCAGCTCATATCCAGTTCCCCCATACTGAATGAGGTCTTATTTCTCCTTCATTTATTCCCTGCAACATCATCAGTATACAGGGTCTCCTTCATAGCCTGCAAAAATAACTCATAGCCACCTTCTTACTTCCACACTTTACCCCAACCTCGTCTTTGGTCGGGAACTTCAACTTCAAGTAGTAGCTTGACATAGCAGCCCTTGATTTCATCATGAAAGGCCTCTCTAAAATCACTTGGTAGCTACTCAGGCAATCTATCATGGTGAAGTCCATCATTATAATTCGAGTGTGGGGGAGTTGTTCCAACAGTCATTGTTAATTTTACCCAACCTAGTGGAACAACTGTAGCACCCTACAACCCATACAAGAGTGTTGCATCATGGATCAAAGTGGTGAACTCTACTCCTAGCTCGTTCAAGACTTCCTTAGATATAATGTCCATTGCACTCATGGGATCCACCAATATTCTATCTACCTCCGTCCCCTCCAATATTGGCCTTAATTGTGAGTGCATCTTATTCCTTGAGCATCATCGTCTGTGAATATTATCGGAATCGGTCTGGTCCTCTGAATTCTCGAGGCTTTCTCGGTGGTCATCATCTCGTGGCTGTTGATTCGATTGTAATTTTTCCTTGCCCTATTTGAATCCCCGATCAATATTCTTCCCCCAACAATAGTGAACACGAGCATCTGTTTTCTTCTTTACCTCACCCTCATGGCCTCATGATCAATGCATTCTGTGAGGTAGCCATTTCTCACAAAGTCCTCCACATGTTCCAACAGATCCATGCAGCCCTCAGTGGTATGCCCCATGGTATTATGATGTGCATAATAGTCTATGTTATCCATTCTCTCCACAGAGAATCTTCTGGGGTCATGCTCTGTCAACAGGCCCTTGTTATATATCTCCCGAGCTATTGCGCCAAAAGGCTATTGAAGGCAGTTTATGTAATGCCCTTAGTAACATGTGCGACCTTGATCAGAGGCCTCCTCTCGGCACTGGGTTACCTTAAGTCATTGCCCTAAACTCTCGTTGCCTCGGGCTTGGTCCTATCCATCCACTACTAGTATCCCGATTATTTTTCTGCCTCAGTTTATTCTTCACTCAAGCAACACCCATTCGGGCTATCTTCTCATATTCCTCTAACAATACAAACCTCCTCGCCTTCTCCAGGACAGTGGAATAGTCTGATATTTCCTGGATCCTAAGCTATGACAACAACCTCCCAACCATTGAGGCTCCTTTAAAGCTTTCTAATACATCCGATGACTTGTACGCCCCGACCTCTAATACTAAGCTGTGGTATTTGTCGATGAAGTTTTTCAGCGGCTCGTCACCACGCTGCTTCATCGTCCTCAGTGACATAATTGTGTTCCTTGGTATGTATGCCCCTTTAAAATGACGCACGAATGACTTCCTTAGCTGTGAAAAGCTACTAATACTCTATGGAGCCAAATTTCTGAACCACAAGCTGGCCGATCCTCCAAGGTTAATGGGAATACCTTACAGATCGCCTCTCCGACCATGTCTTGAATCTTCATTAGCATGGGTATGTGCTACCCTTGTAGATATCCATCGTGAGCATGAAGAACCTCCTCGGAAACTCCATCTTCAACACCTCATTGGTGAAAGAGGACGATGTCTCTATATCTTGGTCACCCCTAGCACCTCATCGCGTGCTCTTCTCCCATTTCGTCATCTCCTTCTAAAATTAGTCCTTCAAGTGGCTCTCAGTGTTATCCTACCCTCGACCGAGGGCTTCCTCATACTCGCTTCTCTGAGAATGATACCTCATACCACTAGGAGCTCTACGCCCCCATTCCGGATACCACCTTAAATCACTTTCCCAAAAACAAGGGTTGCTACTGGACGATTATGAGGTTTTCCTATCGTCACCTTCCTCCCATAGATCCTCTACAAGTGCGAAACTAGCCACAACCACTAACCTCACCTTATTAACGTTCTTTCTCCCAGTTTCTTGATCCCCTTCCACACCGGCTATCCTCTTCCTACAAGCAATATCTTCTCTCCTTTTACTAGGGTCCGCTTGTGTCTCCTCTCTTATTTTCCTTTCCAAGTTCTCAATCTTCTCCATCATGGTTTTCATGAAGGCCTGAGTTACCTCTATTTCTTTTCATGCATTCTCCCTTTCCAACCGCAAGTTATCTTACATCTTTTCTATCCACTCTACCTTTGAAGTCTCCAAATCTCTATGGTTTATGTCTCCTGCCATCGTCTTATCGTGTTTGCTATTTTTCGTATTGTTCCCCACAGACGGCGCCAACTGTTGATGAATGTTTTTTTATTCAAATGACAAAATAGGAAATTCACCCCCGAATAATAAATTTATTTGGTTAGTTGGTAACCAAAACAAACTTAGCAAGCAGACATGATAAGTACAAAGTTTACATAGTTCGGTGGAGAGTGGCTCCAACTGACATCCACGTGAGAAATTAGGGTATTTTATTACTGTGTTCGGGGTCAAGACCGACCCGAGCTATAATGGGAAAATGAACTCACAAAGTGATAAAACACATTGGGTCTTACACAAGTCCGGTACAATTCGCTCAAAGGGTCGGGTGACTGACCAGCTTTCTTTTTTTTCTCACTAGTTCTTAAGCTCTTTGCTCTTTACAGGCTGTGAGATTCAAAAAACGCTAACCCTTGAATATGAGACTTCAACCCCTTTATATAGGCTTCCACATTCATTATTCCACCGCCTCTGACGTCATCCCATCTTTCCATCATTGTTGTCGCAACTCTTCTAAACTACCTTAAATTGGCCAATCAAATTAGCCATTTCTCTATCGCTGCATCGGCCTATGGTGACTCTATTCTGCCACTGCACTGCCCTATGGCAGCCTATGGCGATTGGTAGGGGATACTTTTACGATGAATCACTGTTTTTCCATAGTAATCATTGGCCTTCTAGAATGATATATTCTTACTTTATGGCATACGTCACTTGACTCAAGCATAAATTGGTCTGTGGTCTCATCTTCGTTCTTCGGGTCAGTATACCGAGGTGGATGATATTGGTCAAAACTCCATCTGACTTCTTCAACCAGGTCGGATTGCTAAGCAAGGACCCCATCGGGTCGATTTCCACAAATACTCAAATGAACCCAAATCCATCACTTATTCTTTAGGTCGAGTTTGCGTACCAACCCGCTTCATCATCAACAGACTAAGCACTTGCATGAATCCCTTCGTATAATGGGGTTGGGTCCTTCTATCAAATTTCATCCGTCTCTCCGAGCCCTTCCATATTATTTATTTTTGGCTAAATAGACTACCAATTATGTCCCTTCTCAACATTCGAATCTATCTCAGGGTAAAAAATCAACATCAACAATTATATTTTAAACTTAGGAGAATATGAAGAATCTTCGAAAAATGGGTTCGCAAAAAAGACTATGTTTTTGTTGTGAGAACAAATGGGGAATATCCGATTTTATAGAAATTTTTTCAAATTTCGAAGATTTGAAGAATATTTTGGAGATCTGAATCAAAGCTTCGGAGATATAAAGTATTAAATACTTCAAAAATCCGAAGTTTTGATTTCGGATCTCCGAATTTTACACCAAATTCGGTGTGTACATCGGAGAATCCAAATTCTCCAAAGTACACTTCAAAGACTATGGCTGAAAATAGAAATGGTAAACGTTATGGTTTATTTTAGCAAATGAATATATTTTTTTGGTTAGTTTTAAAAAATTCCCTTTAATTTATAAGTTGAGTTGTGGGTTTTTTTCCACATTTTAATAATATTATTTTTGGCGGGCGTTGCCAAATTGATTGGACTTTTGCTTCTCTTACCAATCACCCTTCTGGATTGCAGAATTTTCATAGATCCACTTTTCCTTTCTCCTTCTACTTCTTGTGAGTCCAATTCATCTCTATTTTTCTTTTTTCATTTTATTATTATTATTATTATTATTATTATATTATTATTATTATTATTTTTTTTAATTATAAATAATTACTGTTTTAATTAATTAACTTCGTCTTGTTTGTTTATGTGTTTGAGCAGAAATCGCATCGTTGTTTCATGGTCTGAGAATGGGAGGGCAGTGTTCCAAGGGTTCTAAAGCCAATAATAAGAATAATAGGCATTCGAATTCTTTCAAGTCAAATGGGTTACAGAGTAAATTGAACCCGTCACCATTGGAGCAGGACAAGGAATTTTCTTCACACAAGGTGAAGAACACAGCTCAATCTGATATTTTTTACGATGGGATTCCGCGTTTTGATGGTGGGCTTTCTCAGAAATCTAAGTCAGTCAGGTCTACTCAGGCAGCTGTTGCTAAGGTTTGCTTTTGCAGTTTAGGTTCAAATTTATTTTATTCTTTCAGCTGAATCAGCTCTCTGTGTTAATTCTAGTTGATGAATACATTTGGTTACTATTGTACTTACCTTCCAAGATAGTTTAAAATGAAATAAATAATATTGCTTTAATTGGGTTACATCAGGACCAATGAATGAAGTGGTCGATAGTCCTCACCAAATCAGTTAGTGTTGTTAGGAAATGATTTAGAATTGAATTAGATGTTTAGATCAAACTTAATAGAACATACGCTAATGTTTTCTACAATCTCCTCATATTGTAGCCAAGTGATATGCGAGAAATTTTTCCTCCATCTTGTTGTGAAGTTGAGTTTTAACATATTTGTAGTTTGGAATTGGTGGATTTTGAGCAACAAAGAAAGTGAATTAGTTCAGATGGCTGTTCTTGCTGAAATTGCAAGTAAACAGGAGAGAAAAGTTGAAATTACTACACATATCTGATATCAATGTATCGTTATCACACATGTTGGTTCCTAGGAATTTGTATGGAGAGAATGAATCATGGTTTCTTGGGTTTGAGTTTGCATTAAAATTAGAAACCAAAGTAATAATTCAAATTCATTTTAAAGCTTTTATAGGTGATCAGCAACTTAACCTCTCTATGTTATTAGAAGTTCAAGTTTTGCAAATAACCATGTCACTAAATTATACTGCTTCAATTGCTAATGATGTAGAGAAATCAGTAACGAAGTGCTGTAATGCTGTAGGTTTCAGAGGTAAGTGCACGTTTAGGAAGAGCGGGTACTGTTGGACTAGGAAAGGCAGTGGAGGTCTTGGATACACTTGGGAGTAGCATGACAAATTTAAACCCTAATAATGGATTTACTGGAGTGGGAACTAAAAGCAATGAACTATCAATATTAGCTTTTGAGGTTGCAAACACGATTGTTAAGGGCTCCAATCTTATGCAATCCATCTCTGAAACCAGTATAAGACAGTTGAAAGAAGTGGTGCTTCTTTCAGAAGGAGTGCAAAATCTAGTATCAAAAGATATGGATGAACTCCTGAAGATTTTTGCAGCTGACAAGAGGTAAAGCTACGTAAAATGGGCCATGATAATGCCTTCTCTTTGGATGAGCTTACTTTGATTGCTTATCACCTTGTTGAAGCTTCTTTGAGGTAGTATCTTAAGACTTATGTTTGCAGGGAGGATTTGAAAATTTTTACTGGGGAAGTTGTTCGTTTTGGAAATCGTTGTAAAGATCCTCAGTGGCACAACTTGGATCGATATTTTGACAAGTAATATGATAAAACTTTATACAGTTTGGCTGTCTAGTTCACTATATATATGTGATGAATTGATTTGTTTATCATATGTCTTAAGAAGTGTCTTCTTATTTTATTTTGCAGAATTGTCAGAGAACTCACCCCTCAAAAGCAACTGAAGCCAGAGGCAGAATTGGTGATGGACCAATTGATGACTTTAGTTCAGCATACAGCTGTGAGTCTCATCCTTTGTTCTCATATGCAAAAACCTTAATTGTTGAATGTATGGACCCTTCTATATGTGGAAGGGGGAAAATGTAAATACATAAAATTTTAAACTAGCATGTATTATTCATGTTATGGGTAGCACCAGTTAATACAGTATCATTATGATGCATGGATGAACTATATTGTGGTAGGGATTTGTTTTCTAGCAGGCAATTTTGTCCTAACATTAATTACCTTCCCTATTTTTCTCTGCAAAACCTACTCAAGATCTCCAAATCAAATAAGAAAGTTGAAAGTAGCTCTCTTTGCCTTGGACCTATGGATGTTCTAAATTTGCCGCTCAGGTGGCCATTTATCCTGACCAAGAAATTCGTTTTTCTAATAGCCTGCACCTGATTCCTCCATCTTTAACCAATCTTTTACCTTCAAGCAGATAATCCACAAAGCCTAATCAACATGATCATGTAAAATTTCACCTCTTTTTCTCTAATGCTAAACAATACCAGAAATCAAGGTCTAATTCAAGGGCTCTGCTTGTATCTTTGTGAGCTTGGGTTTCTGGTTGTATAATGTTGAGAGTAACACAAACAAACTATAATGTCAGATTATCTTTAAAATTATCTTTTCTTGTAAATTTGTCATTGCTTGCCATTGATTCATCTCATTTTTGTAAGTTTTCAAGAAGAAAACTACTAATTTTCTGGGGTTCATAGGAACTATACAATGAATTGCAAATGTTGGATAGATTTGAACAAGACTGTCAGCTTAAGCATCAAGAGGAGGATCATTCTGTTGGCAATCAAAAAGGTAATTTGTTTATTCTTTTCTTTATGCACTTTTGTATATTGAGGTGGCCTAGATCATTTCTACTCCTTGATAAACCTTTTTTTATAAAATCAGTAGAGTGTGCTGAAACGGATTAAATATAGAGAAATTTTGTCACTAATTATTGACGGTAATAAAAAAATTATGCAATAAGAAAACAAATAAATAAATAAATAAAAGAAGAAGAAGGATACACACTAGAGAAATAATGACGTTTGCCCCTCAAAGTGAAAAATATAAAAACTTCCAAGTGTAATAACCTTTGAATAAATTACAACTTTGGGTGTACATTTCTTAAGAAAGAAAAAATCAAAATTTCCATAAATCTTAAAAATGGGAAAAAAAAAATTCGAGAAAATAAACGGTAGAAGCAAATCTAGCTAATTCTTTGTGAAGTATTGTCTGTATGATATAATAAGTATTAAATTATCTAAAGTTACATACTTGCATTGATATTCCAAATACAATTATTCATCTTTTAAGTTCTAACATGGTTAAGAACTTTATTCTATTCTGTTATATATGAATATCATAAGAATAAAACTATGGATGGCATACCAATATCTCATATTTATTCTACTTAATAGTTGGGCATAAATCAGATAAGACAAGTTTGCAGTTTTGGCATACTAGAACTTGCCTTTTTACATGACTTGTAGTGACGAATCTGCCTCTTATTTACTACTTCTTTGCATGTGTGATAAATATTTGCATGGTAATTATATACTATATGATTTTACAAAAATTTGAGAAAAAGTCATAATCACTCTAGTAAAAAAATTATATTCATCTTGTTTAATATTTTATGTGTAGGTGAGAGCTGTGCAATATTGAGGGCTGAACTAAAGAGCCAAAGAAAGCAAGTGAAACTTTTGAAGAAAAAGTCTCTTTGGTCCAGAAGTTTGGAAGAGGTAGCTGTAGACTGCATAGGATTTCTTGGGAAATTGTTGAAGTGATACACACACATGCAATGTGTTTGTCTTTTTTTATTGTCGATCGCATCCTTTAAGGGTCCGTTTGGTATAGCTTTTCAAATACTCTATTTCTTTTGTGTTTTGTCTCTAAAATTTGTGGTCCATCTGTGCTTGTGTGCATGTGTTTTTTAATGTCGTAACCTTACAGTTTTCTGGTCAGATAATCTCTTAATATAATGTGTTTCGGTGGATGTGCTAATTTATTAATTATTAATGCCTTGTTAATAAATACACAAATATCAACACATAAACAAACAAAAGTTAATTATCTGAGACTGTAATGCCTCATTTTGGATTGCAGGTGTTGGAGAAGCTTGTAGATATTGTCAATTTTTTATTCCTCGAGATGCATGATGCCTTTGGCAGTACTGGTATGTATTTATACAAAATAAGGATATTTATAGTTGCTTAATTAGGTTAGACGGTCTTTCTTTATTTCTGGTCTAAGGTTTTATGCTCCTGGTTCAGCTTGTGTTTTCTTTTGTTTTAAGGAGTCAAGAGCCTTATATCATTTTGATATCTACTCGAATGGGTGCACTGTTGGCCCATGAATCTTGGTCTAGATTTAGTTGTCTTATTGGTCCTCTATGTTTAGTGTACAGTTGTTCCTTCTTCCTCAAAATCTCTATGCTCTTATCTTTACTTTCAAGTCTTATTACCATTTATTGATTAATAGAATTTTGGGGATTACGACTGTATTTTTTTGGGATCGGAGCTTTTTTATTTTCTTTTACTGGATAAAGATTCTTATCTATAGTGTTTTTGTAACTTTTGGTCTTTGGGACTTCTTGTCCTTGTTTTTTGCGGAGCATTTTCCATTATTAATGTACTTGCTTTTGTTTCTGAGTGCAAAAAAGAAAAATAAATGAAAAGCAAACATAACGCTGCCTATATTGGTAGAACTTGGCAGCCATAGTTCTCGTCCAGAAAGAAGAGAGTAAATGTATTAGATTTCCTGTTCATCTTCATTTTTCTTTGTACGTTTATCCTTTTTCAGTATTGACCCTAAGAATTTGTTCAAAACATAATAATCATGGATTAACTATTAAGTTCTGTGTTGTGTTCTCCATTGGCTTCTGACAGATGATCATATACCATTTAAAGGATCTATGAGCAATCATCAAAGACTGGGACCTGCCGGCCTTGCTTTGCATTATGCAAACATTGTTCTGCAAATTGATTCTCTTGTGAGTGTATTATTTAAATTCATTGTCTTCCTTCTTTTTCAACATGTTCTTTGGTTGCTATTTTACTGAATCTTCGGTGTCTATGAACAAATCAAAAACCAACGTGTTCTAATACCTTTCTAGTTCTACAAATAGGAAATCAAGTCATAGAAGTTAATCTGCATCATGAAACTTGAGAACTATGTTCTCTCTAACCATGGGAGAATGGTGTAGCCAAAGAAAATGATTTTATTATTAAATTAAAATATAATTATGAGTTTCAAGTAATTTAGGATTTTATCTTGTTTTCCCAATCCGATGCCCAATATATGTACCTACGTGATATTGAACATTGTTTTGTAATTGCACTACAGTTCAATCAGTTTCTTTATAAAGTAGTATTGTTTTTCATTAGTCTTTGAGCTGTAATTTTATTAATTCTGAGTTTAGTCCAATTATTTGTATACTTTGATATTTTATTAGGTTTCAATAAATGGAATCTAAGCCCGTGTCCTCCCTAATTCCTGTTATCTCACGCTCTTTATTTGCTAAATTTGTGCAGTTTAAAATTTATTACTTGTCATCCTTCAGTTATGTATAATTAATTAGATTTCATCAAGTTGTGAATCTTACAATATATATGGCAATATATTAAATAGAAATCAAGATTACTTGTCTTTTGATTTTATTTTACTCTGGCTCCTTAATTGAATTGCTTCGTTATGATCTCGGCTGAATTAAAATTAAACGGTCCATTTCCTTTATGACCTGACTGATTATGAAGCTGGGTCATCAGTCACATATTCTGCTTCGTATACTTCATAAGCCTATCTGTCTGTTTTCTTCTAAATTATGTCTCCAAGATTTCAATTCTGTAAGCTTCTGCTATCAGGTTGCCCGATCAAGTTCTATGCCACCAAGTACAAGAGATGCTTTATACCAGAGCTTACCTCCAAGCATAAAATCAGCTCTACGTTCCAAATTACTGTCGTCTAATGTCAAAGAAGAGGTATTGTTTTGATCACTTGAATTGTTTGCAATGATACATACATTTTCACTTCACAGAGGAAGTTGATAAAAGAGGATCTAAACTGGAGTTCTTCCTCTACTTGGTCTTTTTCAGCAACCAAGTATTGCTTTGAAGAGAATTACAATGTCATTTTAAAGTCCTTTTGTCGTTAAATATTGTGCCTGTCATTTCTCGATGCAGCTCACTGTTACAGAAATAAAAGATGAGATGGAGAAAACTTTGCAGTGGCTTGTTCCAATTGCTACTAACACAGCCAAGTAAGATGGCCAATTTTTTTCCCAATTATATTTTTAACCCCTTACCTCCTCAAGGCTCAAACCCGTGTGGCAAACTTTATTAAGATGCTTGAAAACCACCTTCACTATGCCCATGGGGGGCAAGATAGCCAACTATTCTGCATTTATTTCAGTCCATTTCTTTCTAACTAGTGTATATATCCTTATTTCATTTCCTCTCTTTTTATCTAATATTCATGTTGCTGTTTTTGGTTGCAAATAATTTGATCCAGAGCGCATCATGGTTTTGGTTGGGTTGGCGAGTGGGCTAACGTAGGGTGAGTTGCAATTTTCATCTTCACTCCTTTTGTTTTAGTGATTCAATTATAGAAGAAATAAAAGCATATGCAAAAATAAAAATGTGTATTATTATTCATGATTAAGGTCTGATGTAAACCGAAAAACGGCTGGGCCAACTGATGTGATTCGCATTGAGACACTTCACCATGCCAATAAGGAGAAAACAGAAGCCTGTATTCTCGAATTACTGCTATGGCTTCATCACCTGGCCAACAAGGCCAGATTTGGGGTCACCGGTGGCGGCATGAAGTCAGCCGTCAAACATGCAGTTGACACAAATAAGCACACCAAACATGAGCCCTCTAGGTTTCCACCACTAACCTCTGAAGAACAGGAGATCTTGCAGATGGTAGAGAAGAAAAGACGAGCCCCAGGAATTAGTAAAAGCCAGGACTTCGACAAGATCAGGTTGAAAAAGTACGATCGGCTGAGCAAGAGTAGCGGGCCCTCCCCGCGAAGGGGAAGCAATGAATTAGCGACCGTCAAGAGGCTGCCTTCTCATGTTCCCATAATTGGTTTCGGTGTAGACAAGGAGAAGGCACTGGATGTTATCGACAGGGTTGATGTCCTTAGATAATTAACCGGATGATATTGCGATCATTATTGGGAGTGAACCAGCGTAACACACAGGGAAAAGAGGCATTGTCATGTGCCACTCGCATTGCTTTACGTGTCTCAGACCCTGATCTTCCATCTTTTGCTTCAGGCGTTCCATATTTATGAAACGCCAGCCGAGTACAGTAAGTACTATCACAGAGTGATGCCAAAAGATTTCTGGATTTCAAATCATACTTTAAAGGTAGAATAAGTATAGTAATAACCCGTCTCTGTTGCAGATGTTTGCATTTCATAAATTTGGGAGTAGCAATTATATTAGAAGCTTTCTTAAATGGAAAATTTAACTAAATTTTATATGCAGAATTGCGTAATCTTTGTACTGGAATTGACCTATTTTATACCTTTTGATTGAAGGAGTTGGTTCAGATTTATGCGGACATTTCCAATAAAAGAAAAATAAATAATAGCTAATTTCATGGAAACTTACCAGGAACTCGAGCATTTGAGAGAAAACCAAAAATTTTTACTATTTGAAATGAATCATTACTGAATTATTGTGGCTTAAACAACCCAATATGGAAACTGCAGAAAGATTCCTCTTGCTAGAGTAACTTTTTAAATTTGTTATTTGTTTCTTTTCTTCAGCCTGGTAATAAATATATGGTTTGTTTCTAACAAATTGAGATAAACTGAAATTATTTTGCAGTATAATAATTCTCCATGCAGTTTTACTGAATGGGATCTTCCAATACAAGAGTAAAAGCATGCTGAAAATGTAAATTCTGTTTCACTGCTAGAACTGTATTATTGAATTGAACTGTGAAATTTTAGTAATTCAGTTGACATTGCCTTCAATCTCAATCACATCATGTTTTAGAGTTCTGTTAAACTCCACCCTGTAGTTTTCCATACAAACCAATAAGCGGAACACAATATTTTAAAAAACGGCCTAAACTGCGCTTGACCGTTCCAATTATGTATTAAATTTATTTTCCGCTGATAAAAGGTTTAATATTTCCGAAGTTGAATAACCATTCTGAAAATTGAAAATATGATCTCTTATCATCTATATATAATATAAACAAATTCTGCCTCTGTGCAAAAAACCTAGACTGATATTAGCATCAGCACACGGGTCCATGGAACTTAGGCTGACATTGATTAGGAAAGTTAAATGAATATTGTTGATGGTGGTTTTTCATCATGAGGAAGGTGGCCCAATGGCTTGGAGATATAGACGGAGTTTGATAGAAGGACTCAACCTTTTGATAAAGAAGAGTTCTCTCAGGGGTAGAGTATGTTAGGGATGAGTGATCATGCCGACCCGACCTAATGAAGGAATTATGGATTTGTGGTTATTAGAGAATTTGTTGAATCCGACCCGATGAGGTCTAGAGGGAGCTTTGACAAGTATCATCTGTCTCAGTATGCTAACCCGAAGAGTGGCGGTGGGATCTCAGTCCAACCTGCATTGAAGTCATATGACGTATGCCCTAAGTGAGGAGATGGGCTTCTAAAGGTCTACGTCATATGATGTATGCCTTATCTAGGAGTTTGGGCTTCTAGAAAGCTAATGATGACAGAAGTTGATCGACGGCTCTCATTGGAGGAAGACTCTGTCAGCTAGACATAGGACGAAACAGTATCGGAGCAGTTGAATCATAGGCAGTCGCATCAACAAAGTGTGTAGCAGTGGTTTAAAGGTTATAATGATGGGTTTCTGCTGACAGAGATGTTTGAACCCAATGGCAGTATATCTGTTTGTTGAGTGGTTGAGGAAAGCAGCATAGGGGCAATGATGGCCTGGTGACGACTGCTGACATCATGGGTTGGTAGAATAGTGGATTTGAGAGCCTATATAAAGGGGTTGAAGTCTCAAATTTATGGGTTAGGAAATTTTGTCTCTCACTACTTCTAGAGAAACTGAGAGTTGCAGAGTTAATGATAGAGAGAGAAAGCAGTTCAGCACCCGATCACCTGAGGGATTTGTACGGGGCTTGTTGTAAGACCCGAGGTGCTTATTTTTGTATTTTTGTACCCCCACTTGTAGCTCGGGTTGGTCTTAACCCCGAGCGAGAAATAAAATACACCCAATTTCTCCCGTTGACGTAAGTTGGAGCCACTCTCCGCTGAACCACATAAATTTATGTCTCTGTATTTTTCTTCTCTACTTGCCAAATTTATTTTTGATTCCATATTAATCAAACAAATTCATTGTTGAACGAGGTTTGTTCGATGGGTTAATTTTCCATATATCATTGGAACGAAAAACAGCCGTCAACAGATATCAAATTTTCAATTTAAAAAAGATGTAAATCCTAGTTAACAAATTAAAATTTATTAATAATAATTTATCATATCCATTAGACAATAGGCGTATTTCAGTTCTATTCCCAAATTTTTATCGCATTTTTCTTTCTGATCTCTTCTTTGGAAAGCATAAAAGAATATAGAATATAACAAAAAAACAAAGAAAGTGAGAGAATTTCCCTTTGCAGTTTTCACTTAAAACATTATGATGGACAAGAAGTTGAGCAACAATTAGGTTGGCTATGATTGGAGGCTTCCCATGGTAACAAGCATTAGATTGAAGACAAAGAGCCCTATTTTGTACTTCAATGTGTCTGCATTTGGGAGCTGTTCCCACTTTCTGCTGCTATCCTCACATAACACCAAATTAATACAACTGTAATTTAATTTAAATTTTTTTTTTTTTGCAATTAAAACAACAAAAATGACTGACAAGGTAAAACTCTCACTTTAGAATTTCAGACCCGGAAGTCAAAAAATGAGATGTGAGTTTTAAGCATGGATTATGAGGTGGGACTCACTTTAGGAATGAGACTAAGAATATAAATTATCCAAGATTTAACGGCCCCCAAATGAACTAAAAAAGATAAATTATGATATTAAAAAAAATGAAATAGAAACCATGGGTTGCGAGTAAGAGTGGCAACGGGCTGGGCCGGGCCCGAAATTTACCAAGCCCGGTCCGGGTCCAAATTATGTCGCGTCGGATAGGGGTCGGGCTTGGACCGGGGCCCGGTTTTTTGAAAATAATAATTTTATTTTTTAAAATATCAATATTTTTAATTAAAAAATTTTGGATTTTTTGAAAATAATAATTTTATTTAGCAAAATTTTAATTTATATAATTTAAAATATATTTCTATCTATAAAATCATACGTGAGCTGGGCTCAAGCTTTTTTGTCAAGTCTGGTGCAAGTCCGGAAATTAAAAATTTTACTCTCAAAATCGAACTGGGTTCCTCCAATTAAGTAATATTATGGAAAAATGAATTATTCATTTTCATGAATCAGACATAAATATGATCTGGATTGGCGCTCCGAGCACCGACCCTAACAATTTCTTCCACTTACTCTAGTGTCAATCCACGATATCATATACATATCTCAATATGTATCTCCTCAAGAGCTCACTGGCACTCAAGAGGTAGGAAATAACGAATAGGTTCGCTATAATATATTGAGTTTGTCCAACAAACCCAAACGTTTCCGTTAGCTAGCATCATTCATATTTTGTAGAACCTAAGTTTTACATCAATATGACTCAGATGCGACATGAACATTGTGCTACAGCTATTGAATTGTCTATGTATGTAGGGATCAAATCCAAAATACTATGCAGACCACCGCAAACACAACACTAATATCAAAACTTCTAAGTTATAAGGTCACTTTGCAACTTCATAAGTTACAATTAATTCCACTAACATAGTAGAATCATCTGTGACACTTCCACTGCCTCTTTTCTGACTCTATATGATATAGACCATCTAACGTCATAATTAGACTCAAAACTAATCTGACCATAATGGTTGCGGACTATATTCTCCATGAATAAGAAAATCATTCTTAATATTTCAAAGATAACAAAGAACATGTTTCAAGACCCATCATATGGTCTACAGGGTATCAAAAATATCTAGTAATAATTATAATTAAATTGATATCTTTAATCGCACATAATATAGTATTCATTATGACATCATCCTATGATGCATAAGATTGACTAAACATTCAAATAAATTTCTCTTTCGACAAAGGAATCATCATTTACGAAAGATGAATATTATATACAAGAGACACACTAACTGTCAAACAGTTATACTTGTTGTGTCTTTTATTAGATCATATCTAATTCACGACTAATGGAAGTATCTCACAAGTCTATTAGTTTTATATCATATATAAAACCTTATATCGAATATAACAGAGACCACTCTCACTGCTATTATGGATAAAAAAAAGACTTAGGTAAACCTTTTACCTTATAAACATCTCATTATTACCTTAATAACGATAATATCGTTATGATATATATGTTAGGGTTGGTGCTCGGAGTGCCAATCCGGATCGTATTTAAGTCCGATTCATAAATACATGCAATTATATTTTCCATAATATTACTAATTTAACAGTAGCACCATTGTCTTTATACGCTTATTCGATCTAATTGCGATTAGATATCTGATTACGATTAGATCGAAACTGAATCTGGTTCAGTGATACATGTATATTAGACAAAGACCCTAGGATTTACAATATAGTATGCAATTACAACGTAGTTTGTAATTGACATTGGGAAGCGTACTATTAGTTGTATATCCTTAAATAAAGTTTATGGTCAAGATTTACTAATACGGGTCGGTTAGTAAATCCGCTGAGACCAGTACATGTCTTATATCGTGACTTGGTCCGATGGTTTATCCCAGTGAACCATGAGTCTCGGGAGACTCGTATAGACATGTAGGTGTTTATTTGATAAGACACTAAACGATTCACTGAAGGTTTCCTAATAGATGTAGTAATCGTTTAGGTTTCCTAATGAAGGTTTCCTAAAGTTTAGGGTCAAGATTTACTAATACGGGTCGGTTAGTAAATCCGCTGAGACCAGTACATGTCGTATATCGTGACTTGGTCCGATGGTTTATCCCAGTGAACCATGAGTCTCGGGAGACTCGTATAGACATGTAGGTGTTTATTTGATAAGACACTAAACGATTCACTGAAGGTTTCCTCGGGAGACTCGTATAGACATGTAGGTGTTTATTTGATAAGACACTAAACGATTCACTGAAGGTTTCCTAATAGATGGTACACCAACGTCAATAGGAACCTTCTCGAGTTGAGCGAGCATAGTGGTCCTTCGACTTGAGATACCACTGTGGATATATGAGCTATCCTCCACACTTTGATGGCAGTCACGTCAACGATCTAGCCATGATCAGACCTCCGCCTGTTCGTTGGGTGTGGACTGATACTCATGATATCATGTGCGTATCAAGATATGATCTGTTAGTCCTATGTACAAGGCATATGCATCCTCACGTGTTTACGATCTAGTAAATCCATGGCCGTGGTATAACTTCAGAAACCAGTTCCGAGTGTTATTTCGTGATCGTAAATTGAAAGTCGACTGTATTATACCGAACGGATTTGACATTCTGATCTATATCCCAGGTATAATACAGATAGCCTGTGACGGAGGGATTATACGTATGTTATGACCTCGACTTACATAGTTTAGCGAGATTATCTGTGGTCGTCATAATCCATGAGTGGGTGGATTATGGACACGAAATTAGATTTCATGACGGATAAACCTAAACTTAGAGAGTCTCACAATATGAAGTGTACTCATTGAGCACTTGAGCAACTCGATATGAATAATTCGGATTATTCATAATTCTTCACCAGATTAAATGAGTTAATTCGAATAAATTAATCGGTTAAACGATAACACATGCAATAGGGGATTTTGTCCGATAATAATTATTGTGTATTTGTATTTGATATATAATACGAATAGATACACATTAATTATTCGTCAAATGAGATTTTGACACATGCCAATAATATATATGTATTTGTTATTTAATGTAAATAAAATACATATATATGTGTGTAAATTAATAGTTTAATTATTTAATAGTTAAATAATTAAAATTAAAGCTTTATCCTTTTTATCATAATTGTTATGAAAAATGGTGATAAATAATTGGTAACACTTGGCATGTTTTAAATCAAACCTTGTTTGTCCAATTTTGATTGGTTAATACAAAGTTTGATTTGATTTATATTTAATTTAATATGATTAAATTATAAAAGGACCAAAATGCCCCCAATTTTCGTCTTTCTCCTTTAAAAGTCAAAAATTATTTTCTCTTTCTTTAACTTGTTTCCATCAGCCGAGAGCCTCCACCAAAATGGGTTTCATGAGTTTCAAAATTAGTTTGACAAGTTCATGAAGAATTTTGAAGGAAATTCAAGGAAAAATCTTGGGAATTTTGAGATTAATAGGTAATCCTTCATCCTCTTGAGCTTAGAAAGTTATTTCTCGTTTCTTGAATTATTAGATATGATCTAGGGTTCCTTAAATTCTGAAATTTTGGGGCTTTTGATGTTGGTTGATGGATTAGGAAGATTGATGCATGTGTGAAGTTATTTTGGATGAAATTAGTGTAATTTACATCCAATTTTGTTCAAATTGTTGTTGGAAAATAAGTTGTCATTCTAGAGTTGTTGATCCACTCTAAGATAGCCTAGAATTTTTCTTGGTTGCTTCATGTGTGGTGGCTTTGATTTGGTGTTAAGATCAATTGATTTAGTCTTGAAAAATTGGATTTAAAGCATGATTTTTTGGCAATTTCGTTTACTGTTTCAGACCTAGAATATCTGGAAATTTTGGGATGAAATTATTGTCTTATGAATATTTTGGATGTAATTTGGGGTTCGGCACAATTGCCGGAAAGTATTTCCGACTTGAAATAAGCGAAAACGGCCAAAAACGGCGTTACTAGGTGGATTTTGAGCCAACCGGGTGACGGCTATCCAAACAGTGAATCCGTCACTATTCGAACAGCCCATGAACTTTCCCAACACTATTGGATCTGACCTGGGCAGTTTTCATAAGTGTCGGGTAGTCGGTTCGGTGAAAAACGCGTTTTAGGCAATTTTGCGGAAAAATGATTTTCGTAAAAGTTTCGCGAGTTTTCAACATTATTTATGTTAATATTTGATATTGGATAAATAGGTTTAGGTGAAATATGAATAAATTATTCATATTAGATATTGAATAATTTATTCGATATTTTGAAAAAGTTTTAAAATACGATTTTGCCCGACCCGCGCTTCCGCTGCGCCCCATCGCCCAAAACCTCAACAAAAATGGTATCAGAGCGGGTCTGATGCTTCATCCATTACATTATTCATGCTTGATATATGATATATAATCCAATTTTAATGTTCGCACATGCTTGTAATCTAGATATGTTTCTTAACTGTTCGATTTTACGCTAATTGAAAATGTAACAGAAATTTAATAGTTAAATTAAGTTATGTTTTCTTAGGTAGAATTGAAATATTTAGAAAATGATTTAGATTAAAAATCTCCATTAGATGTAGAGTATGGCTTCCGTAGGAAAATCCCCGCTTTTAAATATGGTTGTAAAGTAACCTATATTGGATACATGTTTCTTGGTCCGCCTTGTCAGTATGGATGCAAATGATTTCCTGATGCTATAGCTGTATCGTGACAAAGCTGTGCAGTTATGGTTGATGGTAGTTCCTTTGCGCCGGTAGAACTTATATGATAAGAGACAAATTCAAGTGAAAGTGGAAATCCTAAACGTGCCAAAGTTGTCAAGACTACACCGGTAGCTTGAGTTTGTCATTGAAAAATGTAGCCTTGATACGCCTCCCTGTGAACGTGCCAAAGTTGTCACAGCGAGAAACGGTCAGGACCAAAACCAAGAGTCACTGATGAGTGATTGACAATGAGTTGTCTACCTAATGAATATACGTAGGCGAGAACGTGCCAAAGCTGTGAGTCGAAATATATTCATGGGATCCTACTCTCACTATGGAATTCGATTTAATTATTGAATTCTTGTTGTCCGTTGGGGATTACGGTATAACATAAAGTAGTGGGAGACACTGCTGAGTTTAAAATCCATAACTTAAGTAGTGCGTAATATTTTGGAATTTACTGTTTTTTTTTCCTTTATTCTATACTATTTATAGATTTATACTTCTAATCCACTGCGTAGTATATTACTTGAATATATATATTTTCTGACTTTACTTATGGTTGCGTAGTTCTAGAATAGGTTCTAGAAAGACAGTAAACTTAGATACTGTTAGATTAGTTTAAACCATCGGGAATTATTGTTCCGATTTTATTGAAAATCGAGATGGTTTGTGACTTAGTTACTAAGTCACGATTAGGTAATCTAAATAGGATATCTGCTTTAGGATATAATAGTCTAGTTAGAACTATTTCTTATGCAGTAAGATTTGACACGAATCAGTTCATGTCTGGAGATTCTTGACTGGCATTAAGAAAACCCCTTAAGTGTTTGTTTATCTTTTAATGACGTTTCTTAGCTTTAGTGACTTTTAGAAGTCAAGTGTCTGACACAATTTGCTAATCAATCATTTGTAATTATTGTGAATAATTAAACGCAAATTATAAAGCTCAAGAAATGAGATGTGTATGGTTGTGTATAGAGAATATCGATTCTCACAATACGACAACTGTAGGTATTGGATACCGGATCTCCCGTCCAGTTATTTAAAATAATGTTTAATAACTGTTTTGATATTTGAAATCAGAACTTGTGACTATTGGATAGCTACTTGTTCTGTATAAACAGTTGTTACATATTTTAAAGTGACTAGTAGTGTCATTAATGAAAGATAAACATTAAGAAAATATTCGGTAAAATAAATAACTTAGTATTGTGCATTATGAGGATTTATCATAAAAGCATTGGATGTTTATTCCTTATGGTAAATGATGGTCTGATATGAGATCACACCATATATCCTTATCCATTTAATGAATATTGTATTCAGGTTGTATTTACATCTCATTTAACCAATGATCGTCATTGGACCACAGATTTATTAAACTAATACATTGGATGTGTGTAGTTTAATGAATTAGAAATTACCTTAGATAGTTTTCTTTACTCTGTAACTTAGTTAATGAATTGTCATGACTTAGTTACGTGTTTCTAATAGAGATCATATTGAATGTCTTGAATTGTTCAAGAACTATCAATATGTTTCTAATGAAACTCGGATAGAATATTTTGAATAGTTCAAATATATTTTATCTATAGTGTTGAAAACTGTATCTTTAGAAATTCATTGCGCGTTTTTGAATTGTTCGAAGATGTTTGATTTGATCAAACACATGAATTTAAGGCAATTAGTTCTAAGGTTATTTATTGAATATGATTCTTACTCAATATTAAACTTCCGCGAATCCATTTTGATGGAATTGGTCAGTGGGAGTAATCGAATCTTATATGATTTGATTCGTCGATATTGAGTGTTACCGAATTGGTTTTCAATACTCTTTGGGGTTATGCTCCATTAACGCTATTTCGTCTCTTTAATTTAGGTTCCATTTGTTTCTACAGATATATATATGATATGTATAGTAGAAAATTTGAATCTTGAAAAGTTTAAGATTTGAGACTTTCTTTTGTATAATTATTATATAATTGAAAGTACTTGTGCCTCAAAGGTACGAGTGATAGGTTTATCATTTATTCTATTTAATAGAATATTGTATTCTATTTGATAGAATATCTTTTCTACGATCCTGAGTAATAAAATTATTTTGTTACTTGGTGGTTGACATTGGATGTTGACGATTGTAGAAAAGATTTGACTTTGTGAAGTCAAATGTGAAAATGATAAACTGTAATGGAACAACATAATTAATAAGATGAAAAGACCCTTAGACAACTTATGTATAAGTCCAATAGGATGTCGGAATCATTTACAAAGTATTTGATACTTAATGATTCTGTTGTTTTCTTATCGAAGAAAATTATCCTATAACTTATAGTGGGAGCGATATTTGATATCGATTTCGGAAATTACCTTTGAACCATAGATCTAAGATTGTTCATGGCTTACGACGATCAAGTTTTGAACTTGATTAGGCTTTCATTATGAATAGTTCATAAAATGTGAAAATTATTTGCGCAGCAAAAACATAGTGAGCTTGATAAAGGTTTGACTTTTATAGTATGATAATGAGAAAGTTATACTCAGTAGTCTATTGTAGATTCTGAGGAAACTTGTCTCTAGTCGTACTAATTGAACAATTAGAGATTTTTTGGTTAATGTTGATATTAAACTATGAATTTTGGCTAAAGAATGCAAAGTGGCGTTCTTGAGTGATTTTTTCGAATGAGAGATCCGTTGTGATTTCTTTGTTTGAAGAGTTCATTCTAGAATGGCCTTAGAGTTTGTATTCTGCTAAGATCACAGTTTGATACACTCGCTTATAGAGCCTATTGTAGACTCAGATAAGCTTTCCGGAAATTCATGTTCTCTGTTTTTGATATTAGTCAGATTGTCTGCTTTTATCAAAGTATAGAGAATGCGTATTTGTCAGTAGGGTCAGTGGGAGCGTACAATTTTCTTTCTAGTATTATATATCCTAAGTCTTCTTTTCTCAGTGGAGGCAGTGGATGTAGTCTCTGTTATATTTGATATAAAGTGTTATATAAGATATAAAACTAAGAGACTTGTGTAAAACTCCCATTAGTCGCGTATTAGATATGATCTAATAAAGGACACAATAAGACTATCTGTATGACAATTAGTATAACTGTTTGACAGTTAACGTGTCGTTTATGTATATAGTATTCATCTTTCGTAAAGGATGATACCTTTGTCGAAAGACAGATTGATTCGAATGTCTAGTCAATCTTATGCATCATAAGATGATGGCGTAATGAATACTATATTATTTGCGATTAAAGATATCAATTTAATCGTAATTGTTACGAGTTATTTTGATATGCAGCAGACCATATGATGAGTCTAGAAACATGTTCTTTGTGATCTTTGAGATATTAAGAACGAGTTTCTTATTCACGGAGAATTTAATCAGCAACCATAAGGTCAGATTAGTTTTGATTCTAATTATGACATTAGATGGTCTATGTCATATAAAGTCAGAAAAGATACAGTGAGAGTGTCACCATTGATTCTACTGAATTAGTGGAATCAGTTGCAACTTTTGAAGTATTGACTTATGAAGTTGCAAAGTGACCTCATAGATTAGAAGTTTTCATATTAGTATAGTGCTCACGGTTGTCTTACAATATTTGGATTTAATCTCTAAATACATAGACAACTCAGTAGCTATAGCATATTACTGATATAACGTCTGGGTCATATTGATGTGGAATTGGATTCTACAAAATATGAATGAAGCTGGTTAAGGAAAACAGTTGGGTTTGTTTGACAACTTGATTTGTTAAAGCAGACTTACTTGTTGGTGCCTACCTCTTGAGTGCTGGTGAGCTCTTGAGGGCCATGAGTATGTGATCCACATTGAGATGTGTATATGATACCGTGGATTGACACTAGAGAAAGTGGAAGAAATTGTTAGGGTTGGTGCTCGGAGTGCCAATCCGGATCGTATTTATGTCTGATTCATAAATACGAGCAATTACATTTTCCATAATATTACTAATTTAACGGTAGCACCATTGTCTTTATACGCTTATTTGATCTAATTGCAATTAGCTATCTGATTACGATTAGATCGAAACTGAATCTGGTTCAGTGATACGTGTATATTAGACAAAAACCCTAGGATTTACAGTATAGTGCGCAATTACAACGTAGTTTGTAATTGACATTGGGAAGCGTACTATTAGTTGTATATCCTTAAATAAAGTTCCTGGTCAAGATTTGCTAATACGGGTCGGTTAGTAAAATCCGCTGAGACCAGTACATGTCATATATCATGACTTGGTCCGATGGTTTATCCCAGTGAACCATGAGTCTCGGGAGACTCGTATAGACATATAGGTGTTTATTTGATAAGACATTGAACGACTCACTGAAGGTTTCCTAATAGATGGTACACCAACGTCAATAGGAACCTTCTCGAGTTGAGCGAGCATAGTGGTCCTTCGACTTGAGATACCACTGTGGATATATGAGCTATCCTCCACACTTTGATGGCAGTCACGTCAACGATCTAGCCATGATCAGACCTCCGCCTGTTCGTTGGGTGTGGACTGATGCTCATGATATCATATGTGTATCAAGATAGGATCTGTCAGTCCTGTGTATAGGGAATATGCATCCTCACGTGTTTACGATCTAATAAATCCATGGCCGTGGTATAACATCAGAAACCAGTTCCGAGTGTTATTTCTTGATCGTAAATTGAAAGTCGACTGTATTATACCGAACGGATTTGACATTCTGATATATATCTCAAGTATAATACGGATAGCCTGTGACGGGGGATTATACGTATGGTATGACCTCGACTTGCATAGTTTAGCGAGATTATCTGTGGTCGTCATAATTCATGAGTGGGTGGATTATGGACACGAAATTAGATTTCGTGACGGATAAACCTAAACTCAAAGAGTCCCACAATATGAAGTGTACTCGTTGAGCACTTGGGCAACTCAATATGAATAATTCGGATTATTCATAATTCTTCACCGGATTAAATGAGTTAATTCAGATCGTTTAATCAGTTAAACGATAACACATGCAATATGGGATTTTGTCCGATAATAATTATTGTGTATTTGTATTTTATACATAATACGATTAGATACATATTAATTATTCGTCAAATGAGATTTTGACACATGCCAATAATATATATGTATTTGTTATTTAATGTAAATAAAATACATATATATGTGTGTAAATTAATTGTTTAATTATTTAATAGTTAAATAATTAAAATTAAAGCTTTATCCTTTTTATCATAATTGTTATGAAAAATGGTGATAAATAATTGGTAACACTTGGCATGTTTTAAATCAAACCTTGTTTGTCCAATTTTGATTGGTTAATACAAAGTTTGATTTGATTTATATTTAATTTAATATGATTAAATTATAAAAGGACCAAAATGCCCCCAATTTTCGTCTTTCTCCTTCTTTAAAAGTCAAAAATTATTTTCTCTTTCTTTAACTTGTTGCCATCAGCCGAGAGCCTCCACCAAAATGGGTTTCATGAGTTTCAAAATTAGTTTGACAAGTTCATGAAGAATTTTGAAGGAAATTCAAGGAAAAAGCTTGGGAATTTGGAGATAAATAGGTAATCCTTCATCCTCTTGAGCTTAGAAAGTTATTTCTTGTTTCTTGAATTATTAGATATGATCTAGGGTTCCTTAAATTCTGAAATTTTGGGGCTTTTGATGTTGGTTGATGGATTAGGAAGATTGATGCATGTGTGAAGTTATTTTGGATGAAATTAATGTAATTTACATCCAATTTTGTTCAAATTATTGTTGGACAATAAGTTTCCATTCTAGAGTTGATGATCCACTCTAAGATAGCCTAGAATTGTTCTTTGTTGCTTCATGTGTGGTGGCTTTGATTTGGTGTTAAGATTAATTGATTTAGTCTTGAAAAATTGGATTTAAAGCATGATTTTTTGGCAATTTCGTTTACTGTTTCAGACCTGGAATATCTGGAAATTTTGGGATGAAATTATTGTCTTATGAATATTTTTGATGTAATTTTGGGTTCAGCACAATTGCCGGAAAGTATTTCCGACTTGAAATAAGCGAAAACGGCCAAAAACAGCGTTACTAGGTGGATTTTGAGCCAACCGGGTGACGGCTATCCAAACAGTGAATCTGTCACTATTCGGACAGCCCATGAACTTTCCCAACACTATTGGATCTGACCTGGGCAGTTTTCATAAGTGTCGGGTAGTCGGTTCGGTGAAAAACGCGTTTTAGGCAATTTTACGGAAAAACGATTTTCGTAAAAGTTTCGCGAGTTTTCAAAATTATTTATGTTAATATTTGATATTGAATAAATAGGTTTAGGTGAAATATGAATAAATTATTCATATTAATTATTGAATAATTTATTCGGTATTTTGAAAAAAAAATTAAAATACGATTTCGCCCGACCCGCGCTTCCGCTGTGCCCCATCGCCCAAATCCCCAACAATATAACACCAGAAAGAAATATGTACGCTCCCACTAACCCTACTATCACATTTGTATTCTCTATGCTTTGATAAAATCAGACAATCTGACTATTATCAAAATTAGAGAACATAGATTTCCTGAAAACTCATCTGAGTCTCTAATAGGCTCTATAAGCTAGTATATCAAATTGTGATTTTAGCATAATACAAACTACAGGGCATTCTAGAATAAACTCTTCAAACAAAGAAATCACAATGGATCTCTTATTCAAAGAAACCATTCAGGAACGCCACTTTGCATTCTTAATTAAAATACATAGTTTAATATCAACATTAACCAACATATCTTTATTTGTTCAATTAGTGTGACTAAATATAAGTTTCCTCAGAATCTACAATAGCCTGCTGAGAATAACATTTCTCAAGGTCAAACCTTTAATAAGCTCACTTTCCTTTTGCTGCGTAAAATATTTGCACATTTTATGAACGATTCATAACGAAAGCTTAATCAAGTTCAAAACTTGATCGTAGTAAGCTATGAACAACCTTAGATCTATAGTTTAATGCTAAATTCCGGAATCGATATCAAATATCGCTCCCATTATAAGTTATAGGATAATTTTCTTCGATGGGAAAACAACATAACCATTTAGTATCAAATACTTCACAAATGATTCTGACATCCTATAGGACTTATATGGAAGATGTCTAAGGGTCTTTTCATCTTATTAATTATGTAGTTCCATTTATAGTTTATCACTCCCACATTTGACTTCAATAAGTCAAGTCTTTTCTACAATGGTCAACATCTGATGTTACACACCAAGTAATAAAGTAATTTTATTACTCGGGATCGTAGAAAATATATTCTATCAAATAGAATATAATATTCTATTAAATAGAATAAATGATAAACTTTTACTTGTACCTCTGAGGCGTAAGTACTTTCAATTATATAACCATTATACAAAAGAAATATTCAAATCTCAAACTTTTCAAGATTCAAATTTTCTACCTATACATATCAAATATGTAACTGTATAAACTAATGAAACCTTAATTAAAAGGATGAATTAGTATTAATGGAGCATATTCCCAAGAGTATTGAAACTAATTCGATAACACTCAATATCAAACGAATCAAATCATATAAGATTCGATTACTCCCCTTAAGCTATTCCATCAAGATGGAATCATAGAAGAATAATATTGAGTAAGAATCATATTCATTGAATAATCTTAGAACTAATTACCATAAATTCATATGTTTGATCGTATCAAAGATCTTTTAACAATTCAAAAACTCACAATGAATTTTAATGATACAATTTTCAAAACTTCAGATTGAATATCTTTGAACTAGTCAAAATATTATATCCGCGTTTCATTAGAAACATGCAACAAAGTCATGATACCTCATTGACTAAGTTACCAAGTAAAGAAAACTACCTTATGCAATTTACAGTTCATTAAACTACATATATCTAATATATTAGTTTAATAAATCTTATGGTCCAATGACAATCATTGGTTAAATAAGATTTATTCACATTCCTGAATACAATATTCATTAAATGGATAAGGATATGTGGTGTGATGTCGTATCAGATCATTATTTACCATACAGAATAAGCATCTAATGCTTAAGTGATATAATCTCATAAAGCATTGTTATAAGTTATTTACTTAACCGAATATTTTTCTTAATGTTTATCTCTTCATCAATGACAATACTAGTCATATTAAAATATGTAACAACTGTTTATAAAGAACAAGTAACTATCCAATAGTCGCAATTTCTGATATAATATGTCAAAACAATCATTAAATGATATTTTAAATAACTAAATGAGAGATCTGGTATCCAATACATATAGGTGTCGTATTGTGAGAATCAATATTCTCTACACACAATTATACACATCTCTTTTCTTTAGCTTTATAATTTGCCTTCAATTATTCACAAAAATTACAAATAATTGATTAGCAAACTGTGTCAGACACATTACCTCTAAAGGTCACTAAAGCCAAGAAACGTCATTATCAGATAAACAAATACCTAATGGGGTTTTATTATTACCAGTCAAGAATCTCGAGACATAAACTAATTCATGTCAATTTTACTGCACAAGAAACTATTCTCTCTAGAGAATTATATCCTAAAAAAAATATCTATTTAGATTACCTATCGTGACTTAGTTACTATGCCACTAACCATTTTGATTTTTCAAGAAAATCAAAACAGCAGTTCCCGATGGTTTAGATTAATCTAACAATATCCAAGCCTACTCATAATCTATAACCTATTTTAGAAAATTGCAACCATAAGGGAAATCAAAAACATATATATAAAATATGCATGTAGTGGATTAAAAGTTTAATTCTATCAACACTATAGAATAAGGAAAACATAAGCGGCAATTTTCATAATATTACACACTACCTTAGTTATGGATTTTTAACCCAGCAGTGTCTACCACTATTTTACGTAATACTGTAATCCCCAACGGAAAATGAGAATTCAATAATTAAATTGAATTTCATAATGGGAAGTGGACCCCGTGAATATATTTCGACTCACAGCTTTGGCACGTTCTCGCCTACGTATATTCACAGGTAGACAACTCATTGTCAATCACACTCATTGTGACTCCTGATTTTGGTCCTGACCGTTTCTCATTGTGACAGCTTTGGCATGTTCACAGGAGGTGTATCAAGGCTTCACTTGTCAGTAACAAACTCAAGCTACCGATGTAGTCCTGACAACTTTGGCACGTTCAGGATTTCCATTTTCACTTGAATTTGTCTCTTCTCATATAAGTTCTATCGGCGCAAATGAACTACCATCAGCCATAAATGCACAGCTCTGGCACGATATAGCTACAACATCAAGAAAATACTCGCATCTGTACTGACAAGGCGGAGCAAGAAATAAATATTCTTAGTACTAGTTACTTTAATGCCTTATTTAACGGGGATTTTCCTATTACCAAACAATCTGAAAGTAATCAAATTAATCTCACATGCATGTGGAAATAATAAAACTGGATTAAATATCATATATCAAGCATGATAAATTCAATGGATGTAGGATCAGACTCGCTCTGATACCATTTTTGTTGGGGTCAGGCGCATCGGAAGCGCTGTTCGGGCGAAATCGTAACTTTAAAAACTTTTAATTTACCAAATAAATTATTCAATATCCAATATGAATAATTCAATCATATTTCATCTAAACATATTATATTTGTTATCAAATAACAATATCGACAATTTAGAAAATATTACGAATCTTTTACGAAAATGATTTTTCTGTAAAATGCCATGAAACGTGTTTTTGCTCGAACCGACCAACCAATACACATGGGGCCTGCCCAGGTCAGCTCCAATAGTACTCGGACAGTTCATAAGCTGCCCGAACAGTGACCAATTCACTATTTGGACAGATGTTATCCGGTAAGCCCAAAACTCATCCGGTAACGCCGTTTTTCATCGTTTTCACATATTTTCACTTCGAAACACTTTCCGGAAATTATTCCAACATCCAATACATTTAAATAACATATTTTTCATCACCAAAATTCCAGGATTTTGAGATCTGATCTGGATTCCAAAAATATCAATTTTCATGCTTTATATCAAATTTTCTCAACATTAATCATATTAATATTTACACCAATGAAAGCCACCACCAATGAAGAACTCAAGAAAAATTCTAGGAGTTATAAGAGTGGTCATAACACTCTAGAATGGCAACAAGTCATCAAATGATAAAATTGAACAAATATTACATTAATATTACTCAATCTTACTTCACACATGCATCTAGCCTCTCAATTCATCCTCCAAATCAAAAAGCCCCAAAATCCAAGAAAGAAAGAAACCATAGAACTATTCTAGATACTCAAGAACAAGAAACAAACTTTCTAAGTTAAAGAATATTGAAGATTACCTCAAAATCTCCTAATTTCCTTAAGCTTTCTTCTTGATTTCTTCACTTTCTCTCAAGTTTCTTCAAGAAATATTTTTGGGAGCTTTCTCTTTGAGAGGATTTCGACCATGGAGGACTTATGAAAGAGGAAAAATAATTTTTCACTTTATATACTATGGGTAACCTAACTTGGGGGTAATTTGGTCATTTTTCAAAATTATTTAATAAGCTTTAAGTTATCAAATTCAAATTGATAACTACAAGCTTTAAACAAATCATGCCACTTGTTACCAAAAATAATTAAACATGTGTAATAATAATTATTACAAATGAATCTTAATATAATTAAACATAAAGTTAAAGTAGACAAATTCAAATTGAATACTTCAACCTTAACGTTTAATATTATTAGTAACCAATAATAATTAAACATATTACATAACAATTATGTAATATTGATATTATTTAATTATTTAAATATTTAATATTCAAATATCTAAATAATTAATTAATATAGTTATTAATATATATGTATTTTTATTTACACTAAATAAAAAAATACATATACTAGTGACATGTGTCAAAATCTCTTTTGACAATTAATTAATATGTATCTAATCAAATTTTGTATCAAATACAAATACATATTAATTATTAATTGACCAAAATCCCCTAATGCATGTATTTTCGTTTAACCGTTTAAACGATTCGAATTAACTCATTTAATCCGGTGAAGTATTATGAATAATCTGTATTATTCATAATGCATTGGCCAAGTGCTCAACGAGTACACTTCATATTGTGGGACCCTCTAAATTTATGTTTATCTGTCATGTAATCAAATTTCATGTCCATAATTCGCCCACTCGTAAATTATGACGACCACTAATAATATCGCTAAACTACGCAAGTCGAGGTCATTGCATACATATAATCCATTTGTCATAGGCTATCAATATTATACCATGGATATAGATAGGAACGTCAAAATCCTAAGGTATAATATAGTCGACTTTCAAATTTACGATCTCTAAATTACACTCGGAACTCGCTTCCGAAGTATACCACGACCATGGATTTACTAGATCGCAAACACGTACAAGAACATATGCCTTGAACACAAGACTGACGAATTCTGTGTGATACTCACAGGATATCATGAGCATCAATACACACTCAACGAGCAGACGAAGATCTGATCTAAATAGAACGGTGACGTGACTGTCATCAAAGTGTGGATGATGTCTCATATATCCACAGTGGTATCGCAAGTCGAAGGACCACTATGCTACTCGACTCGAGAAGATTCCTATTGACGTTGGTGTACCATCTATTAGGAAATCTTCGTTGAGTCGTTCAATATTTATCAAATAAACACATGTCTATACGAGTCTATCAAGATTCATGGTTCATTGGGATAAACCATCGGACCAAGTCTCAATATGCGACATGTACTAATCTCATCGGATTTTACTAACCGACCCGTGTCAGTAAATCTTGACCCTAAACTTTATTTGAGAATATACAACTTATAGTGATGCTTCCCAATGTCAATCACAAACTATGTTGTAACTGCGCACTACATTATAAATCATGGGGTCTTTGTCTAATATATACATATCACTGAATCAGATTTAGTTTCAATCTAATTGTAATTAGATCGAATACGTATATAAAAACAAGAGATGCTACCATTAAGTAAGTAATATTATGGAAAAAAGAATTGTTCGTACTCATGAATCGTACATAAATACGATTCGAATTGGCGCTCCGAGCACCAACTCTAACAAGACTCACTTTAGGAATGAGACTGACTATCCAAGATTTAACAGCCCTCAAATGAACTAAAAAAGATAAATTATGATATTAAAAAAAAATTGAAATAAAAACCATAGATTGCGAGTAAGAGTGGCAACGGGCTGGACCTGGCCCGAAATTTGTCAAGCCCGGTCCGGGTCCAAATTATGTCGCGTCGAATAGGGGTCGGACTTGGACCGGGGCCCGGTTTTTTGAAAATAATAATTTTATTTTTTAAAATATCAATATTTTTAATAAAAAAAAATTTGGATTGTTCGTTAAAAATAAATTTATATAATTTAAAAATATTTTTCTCTCTATAAAACCATACCTGAGCTGGGTTCAAGCTTTTTTGTTTGGTGCAAGTCCGGAAATTAAAATTTTACTCTTAAAATCGAATTGGATTAAAATCCGCTGGACTGGACAGACTTAGACGGACCTCAGATTTTTCTGCCTTCCCTTGCGACCCGCATCATTTTTATTAGGGGGCTCCGGTATTGGCTAATTGACGTCAATAGAATAAAAATAAAAATAAATTACATCACGCTGGCCCAACAGTTGTAATTTGACTTTTTTATATTAAAAAAAAAAACAAAAAAACAAAACTACAAAATGTAGCTCTCAATTACCTCCCTGTTACATTATATATGACAGTGAGCGAGAGATTATAAAAGAAAAAAAATACATCTCAATCCATAATAAAAATTTCAAATTTTTATTATTATTAAACATATCTTACATTTTTTTTTTTTATTTGTTCAAAAATTATTGATTTTCTTTTTCATGACCCCAGCCCCCAGCTAGTATTGAATAAGCTATAAATAAAATAAATAACATGAGACACACCAATGGTTTCCATTTGTACCTAAAAATGCCACAATGTGATTGTGAAGGAAAGTTAGAGACAACAACGTGAGACAATGTCAGGTATGTTGATGATAAATAATCAGTTCTAAATCCAATCACAATCTAAGGCCCCCAGGTTATGATCACCACATCGATATGATAATATTTTTATTTGTTTGTTTATAAAATTGAATCAGATTTTCTTTTCTTTTTTTATTAATTTGATTTTAAAATGAAACATAGACCTCCACCCATTAACATCATAATTTTCATAACTTTCGACATATATCGTAAATAAATAAACAAATAAGTTGTAAATAAATGATAATTCACTTAATCAATACACTCATACTTCATATAATAGGTTTTGGATTTGATCATGAGTGGATAAATAATTAATATAATTATTAACCTTTAAGTTTGATTCTATTAGTTTCTGGGGACATTCTTCCCTCAGTCTCTAGACATGGTTCTATCAGTTCCATGACTTTGTTCTCATCTTTTTTAAGACTAAATCAATGGCGATCCACCAATCGAAAACTAGTATTTATAAAAACGATAGAAGCATTCAGATTCTTTTCTTTTTTGTGATGAAAAACATAATAGAATATAGTGGTGTGTGTATAAATAAGATACTTCAACATTCTTAAACTTGTGAAAATAAAATAAAAAACCTAGATTTTACCGAACTTAATGAAATATTGATTTCAAATATAATAAAAATGGGGTAAAAAAATATATGTAGCCGATCACACATAACTAAAAAAAAAAAGTTATTTAATTTGATTAAATCACTCTCAAAAACATTTCCCTAGGTAATCCTTCAACATCTCCACAAGAGATTTCAATTTCCTTGTTTTGTACAGTTGCTTAGACTTGCTTGTTCTTGGTATTGTTCAAAAGAAGCAAAAAGAACATACCAGTTGCATTATTGATTTATTGTTACTACACTTTTTCAATGGAGAGAGAGAGAGAGAGACAAAGAGCCAAGCCTAAGGGGGGAACAACCCCACATCTTTCTTGTGCTTTTCTCTTCTTTTCATGTTGTTTAGTGTTTACACACTGCAAAAAGCAAAAAATAATAATAATAATAATAATAATAATAATAATAATAATAATAATAATAATAATAATAATCAATCCATTTGAATCCACAGTGATTAAGAGTCCCCTTTTCTTTTCTTTTCTTTTCTTTTCTTTCTTTCTTTCTTTCTTGCTCAACAGGTTAACCATCTTTTCATAATTTTTAAAGCGTCATGCCATATAAAGAAAAATGAAAAGAAAAATAATAATTCATTTCATTCAATTCCATTATCCCATTTTCCTTTGACTGTACAGTTACTCATCCCATCCCATCCCATCCCACTCCCATTTCCCATTTTCTCTTTTCACTATAATCTCTGCTTCTAGAGATTCTAACACTTGGGGCTGCCCTCCATTTTTCTAAGATATACAAAGATTGTCACAAAACCATAGCGCCATTGCCCATTATCACAATTGTGTCTGTAAAATACACACATATGCTACACACCCTCAATTCTCCCACTTATCACAATTGCCTTGAAAATTTTTGCATGGAAGGGGGGGCTTGAGACCCAGATTTCAATTACTGGGCGTTTCCTTTTCTTTTTTTTTTTTACCCCACAATTATCCCTCCATTCCCTTCATCTCTTGTCCTCTATAAAGATTCTGTGTATGAAATCCCGGAATCTTTTAGAGTATAGCTTAGGGTCAACAGCTGAGATGGAAGAGGGATCCACTTGTAAGGACTTGTATGCATGTTCTAGCTTTTTGCTAATATCGTAATCCTGGAGAATATCAATGATACCAAAATAAAGGACCACGTCAAATGTCTCACCACCACTCTGTGAAGGGGTTGAGTGGTTGCTTCCACTTCCCAAAAACTGATCTATTTCAATCTTTGATACTCGCTGTGCTCGTGCTGGCATGTTTGCCCCTAGCCGAATTAGTGGCCCCCTGGAATATTAGAAGGTGGAGACAGAAAAATTATTACACTAATCATTCAAAGAAAAATATATGTGTGTGTGTGTGCGTGTATCAACCTTAAACATAACATCATTCCAACTCATAAGCATCATATACATATGGCTGCAATTTTGGAACTCCGGTCTTGAGGTTTACTGATATATTAATTCTAGTCAAAGGCAGTTAAGAGTGTTAGAAATATACAAACCATCAATGTGACCACATAAAAATTCATTAATACTTCAGATTGTCAACAACAAAAACAATTTTCAAAGTTCAACCAGTGAACGGAAGAGCTCTCTTGAGAAACAAGAAGACCCCACATGAACCTATTGTCAATAGAATCACCTACAATTTTGCCACAACTCAAGTAATTTTCAGTCAATCCAACCTATAAAAATGAAAACATACCGGGCTGAGAAGAAAATAATTTTGAGAAAGCAACATATCATGCAACCTCAAATTGTTGGTTACTTTTTTAGTGAGTTCTGATCACGTTCTCTTGGTTGTGTCCACATGAAAGTTGATACTTGTTTGACTTTGAGGCACTCATTCATTTCTACTTGTCTAAACTAAACCCTGGGTCCATTAGCAATAAAGACTTACAAGTGGCATAGGCATAGGCGCATAGCAGTAAAGAAGATGCCATAGCAAGCCCCAAATTTTGAGAATTTTAAAGCACAAAATATTATGTATTTGTTACATTAAAGTTAGATCATCTGATTTCTACCCACATTTTCTCAGGCAAAATCAAGAATCTAGAATTGGAAATATAATTTAGTTTACAGTATTCTACAGCTCTTAGCCCATATTTTGGTCTAATCCATGAGGAAACCATTGATTAAACAGTTAATAGAATAATGGACACTTATGGCAAGTAAACCACATACCGGCCTTCCATAACCCAGTCCATATCTGGCAGCAAGTGATATCCTCGCATAAATGTACCATCCACATCCAAATCTCTTTTTCCTGATCAAAGCATACGGCATATTTATGCTCTAAGATAAGGTAAAACCAAATTTAATCATACATCCATACTAGAAGTCTAAGGACCAAGTTAATTTACCAAGATGGTGCATATCATTTGGAGACATATTCATCTCATCACCTGAGTAATCATCACGAAAGTGAAGACCAATCAAAAGACTGTAATCCATTATTCCTTCGGCTTCCAAGAACTCACAATCTCTATCAATTTGCCTGAAGGGGATATAAAATAAGCTAAGATCAAGGCTAAACTAGCTTCAGAGGGCGGGAATGTGTGGGCAGGTGCATGTGTGCAGGTAAGAGAGAGAATCATTTATCTAGAGTGAGTGAGTATGAAGAAAGAAAATGATATCGCAAGTATCTGCACTTTACCGGATAATTTCTTGAAACCAGAAGCGTTCCAAGTGAAATACAAAATCAAGATCAAGATCCTTTAATGTAGTTGTCTCATCAATTTCCCCCTCAGGCTTGTCAGTTATGCGGCCATAAGAAGAACCCTTCAGGTCAAAACGTCTGTGAATACGGTACTCCGAACAGAACAGATTGCCCATCACAATAAACCGAGTCTGGTACCATGAATAGCAAATATTAATCACATTTAACAAACTTCTCTTAAACAATGCATTAAAATTCCAATCTTGACTATCTAATCATACCTTTTGACCTCCCACTGGTTTAACACAATTTACGCCGAAGAACTTTGTTACCAAGGTATTTTTGTACTGACAAACATGGTGGTAATAACTTGGAAGCATCCTAATAAGCACCTGAACATGGTTACCAATCAGTGGTGAGTCAGAGAAGAAATATCGCTTACATTTGGAATTTGAAGCATCAGAGCGAAGGATTGATAACTAACCTTGACTTCAGATTTCTTCACAGTTTTTATCATAAAACGGTCATCTTGAGTTAGGTAAAAGAAGCTTCCACTCTTCCCAGGTGAAGACAATTCCCTAAGTGCATCATTTCCACAAATAGCTAGCATGTAATCCGCCGGGTCTATTGCAAACAATTCCCTCAAATGTCTAAATACCAAACGAAGTAGCCCACCATAATTTAGAAAATTCCCACATATAATTGACACTTGATATTCTAATAAACCCGTAAGAAACAAGCATGAAAGACAACAAAACCAAAATCTGCCGAGTTCCAACTGAGTTGTATTTATATTTGACTAATACCTGAACACCATGGGACAATAATCCTTCCATCTAAAGTCTAGTGACTGATGCGGCGGAGTAAACTTTGATCCCTCCGGTGGGAACCTCGTCCAAAACTTCTCCTTTGGCTCAAAATCACTCTGCCTAAGTTCCCGCATTACAGAAGCATGTTTACCAACAGAATGCCTACCAACAAAACACCAATTATTATAACAAATAAGAAAAAGAATAAAAAAACACAAAACACGAAACATTTGACAGAAAAGGAACAAAAGAACAAAATTTACCGGATACCCAGTTGGAGATTCAGCATCAACTCATAGTTCTTATGACCTTTAGAAATGGTCTGACCAGGTTTCTTAACCTCGCCATCAGCAGAGCCACAAGGACTATTCTGAAACTGCCCAATTCCACCAAACTGGTTCCTGTACAACACCGATGCAGCCTCAGCTTTATCAACAATATCACAAGTAATATCACCCGCCTCACCATCCAATTCCCATATATATAATCGAGGGGGACGAGAAGGATCAACAGATGATGATCTTTTTCGACCACCCATTACCTCAAAATTATCTTTTTGTTCCTTCTTCATATTCCCATTTGACCATGTAAACACACCTTTACCTTTAGGCAACCCATTTTCCCAACAACCCTCATACCTATTCCCATTAGCCCAATTCAATGTTCCTTTACCAAAAATCACTCCGTTTTTCCACTCACCTTCATACACATTCCCATCACTCCATGTATATTTCCCATAACCATCCATCAAATTGAACCTCCATGAACCTTGATACACATCCCCATTAGCATAACGCTTCTCCCCATAGCCATGCTTACGGTCGTTACTCCAACAACCTTTGTAAGTATCCCCATCAACGCCGACGAAAGTGCCTTCACTGTCCATGTGGCCGGACTTGAAATAGCCTTCATACGTGGCACCAGATGGCCACGAGAACTTTCCTCTGCCACAAGCTTTGCCTTTTCTCCATTCGCCTTCGTACATGCAACCGTCCGACCAGACGTATTTGCCCTTCCCGTGAGGGGCATTCCCGGAAACACCTCCCGTGTAGAGGTCGCCGTTGGGGAGGATTTTCTCGACCACCACGCCACCTGCGTCGCGCGTGGGAGTCACGCGCCTCGAGTTGGGTTTGTGCTGCTGTTGCTGTTGTTGTTGTGGTGGGACTATCAGTTGAAGTGTCTCTTGCATTCTTTTTTTTTTTTGAAAAAAAACAAAAACAAAAACAAAAACAAAAGAAACAAAAACAAAAAACCTTGAGGCTTATAAAAATATAATATTATGAACATCTCAATATGATCACCGGAGAATGAACGGAAGGCGGCATTATGATGAGAGACTCGTATTGGGTGTTTCTTTTTCTTTTTTTATTAATTTGATTTTAAAATGAAACATAGACCTCCACCCATTAACATCATAATTTTCATAACTTTCGACATATATCGTAAATAAATAAACAAATAAGTTGTAAATAAATGATAATTCACTTAATCAATACACTCATATTTGATCATGAGTGGATAAATAATTAATATAATTATTAACCTTTAAGTTTGATTCTATTAGTTTCTGGGGACATTCTTCCCTCAGTCTCTAGACATGGTTCTATCAGTTCCATGACTTTGTTCTCATCTTTTTTAAGACTAAATCAATGGCGATCCACCAATCGAAAACTAGTATTTATAAAAACGATAGAAGCGTTCGGATTCTTTTCTTTTTTGTGATGAAAAATATAATAGAATATAGTGGTGTGTATAAATAAGATACTTCAACATTCTTAAACTTAAAAATAAAATAAAAAACCTAGATTTTACCAAACTTAATGAAATATTGATTTCAGATATAATAAAATGGGGGTAAAAAAATATATGTAGCCGATCACACATAACTAAAAAAAAAGTTATTTAATTTGATTAAATCACTCTCAAAAACATTTCCCTAGGTAATCCTTCAACATCTCCACAAGAGATTTCAATTTCCTTGTTTTGTACAGTTGCTTAGACTTGCTTGTTCTTGGTATTGTTCAAAAGAAGCAAAAAGAACATACCAATTGCATTATTGATTTATTGGTACTACACTTTTTCAAACTTTCAATGGAGAGAGAGAGACAAAGAGCCAAGCCTAAGGGGGGGAACAACCCCACATCTTTCTTGTGCTTTTCTCTTCTTTTCATGTTGTTTAGTGTTTACACACTGCAAAAGCAAAAAAATAATAAAAATAATAATAATAATAATCAATCCATTTGAATCCACAGTGATTAAGAGTCCCCTTTTCTTTTCTTTTCTTTTCTTTTCTTGCTCAACAGGTTAACCATCTTTTCATAATTTTTAAAGCGTCATGCCATATAAAGAAAAATGAAAAGAAAAATAATAATTCATTTCATTCAATTCCATTATCCCATTTTCCTTTGACTGTACAGTTACTCATCCCATCCCATCCCATCCCACTCCCATTTCCCATTTTCTCTTTTCACTATAATCTCTGGTTCTAGAGATTCAACACTTGGGGCTGCCCTCCATTTTTCTAAGATATACAAAGATTGTCACAAAACCATAGCGCCATTGCCCATTATCACAATTGTGTCTGTAAAATACACACATATGCTACACACCCTCAATTCTCCCACTTATCACAATTGCCTTGAAAATTTTTGCATGGAAGGGGGGGCTGAGACCCAGATTTCAATTACTGGGCGTTTCCTTTTTTTTTTTTTACCCCACAATTATCGCTCCATTCCCTTCATCTCTTGTCCTCTATAAAGATTCTGTGTATGAAATCCCGGAATCTTTTAGAGTATAGCTTAGGGTCAACAGCTGAGATGGAAGAGGGATCCACTTGTAAGGACTTGTATGCATGTTCTAGCTTTTTGCTAATATCGTAATCCTGGAGAATATCAATGATACCAAAATAAAGGACCACGTCAAATGTCTCACCACCACTCTGTGAAGGGGTTGAGTGGTTGCTTCCACTTCCCAAAAACTGATCTATTTCAATCTTTGATACTCGCTGTGCTCGTGCTGGCATGTTTGCCCCTAGCCGAATTAGTGGCCCCCTGGAATATTAGAAGGTGGAGACAGAAAAATTATTACACTAATCATTCAAAGAAAAATATGTGTGTGTGTGTGCGTGTATCAACCTTAAACATAACATCATTCCAACTCATAAGCATCATATACATATGGCTGCAATTTTGGAACTCCGGTCTTGAAGTTTACTGAGATATTAATTCTAGTCAAAGGCAGTTAAGAGTGTTAGAAATATACAAACCATCAATGTGACCACATAAAAATTCATTAATGCTTCAGATTGTCAACAATAAAAACAATTTTCAAAGTTCAACCAGTGAACGGAAGAGCTCTCTTGAGAAACAAGAAGACCCCACATGAACCTATTGTCAATAGAATCACCTACAATTTTGCCACAACTCAAGTAATTTTCAGTCAATCCAACCTATAATGATTAGCCTTAGAAGGAAGAAATGAAAACATACCGGGCTGAGAAGAAAATAATTTTGAGAAAGCAACATATCATGCAACCTCAAATTGTTGGTTACTTTTTTAGTGAGTTCTGATCACGTTCTCTTGGTTGTGTCCACATGAAAGTTGATACTTGTTTGACTTTGAGGCACTCATTCATTTCTACTTGTCTAAACTAAACCCTGGGTCCATTAGCAATAAAGACTTACAAGTGGCATAGGCATAGGCGCATAGCAGTAAAGAAGATGCCATAGCAAGCCCCAAATTTTGAGAATTTTAAAGCACAAAATATTATGTATTTGTTACATTAAAGTTAGATCATCTGATTTCTACCAACATTTTCTCAGGCAAAATCAAGAATCTAGAATTGGAAATATAATTTAGTTTACAGTATTCTACAGATCTTAGCCCATATTTTGGTCTAATCCATGAGGAAACCATTGATTAAACAGTTAATAGAATAATGGACACTTATGGCAAGTAAACCACATACCGGCCTTCCATAACCCAGTCCATATCTGGCAGCAAGTGATATCCTCGCATAAATGTACCATCCACATCCAAATCTCTTTTTCCTGATCAAAGCATACAGCATATTTATGCTCTAAGATAAGGTAAAACCAAATTTAATCATACATCCATACTAGAAGTCTAAGGACCAAGTTAATTTACCAAGATGGTGCATATCATGTGGAAACATATTCATCTCATCACCTGAGTAATCATCACGAAAGTGAAGACCAATCAAAAGACTGTAATCCATTATTCCTTCGGCTTCCAAGAACTCACAATCTCTATCAATTTGCCTGAAGGGGATATAAAATAAGCTAAGATCAAGGCTAAACTAGCTTCAGAGGGCGGGAATGTGTGGGCAGGTGCATGTGTGCAGGTAAGAGAGAGAATCATTTATCTAGAGTGAGTATGAAGAAAGAAAATGATATCGCAAGTATCTGCACTTTACCGGATAATTTCTTGAAACCAGAAGCGTTCCAAGTGAAATACAAAATCAAGATCAAGATCCTTTAATGTAGTTGTCTCATCAATTTCCCCCTCAGGCTTGTCAGTTATGCGGCCATAAGAAGAACCCTTCAGGTCAAAACGTCTGTGAATACGGTACTCCGAACAGAACAGATTGCCCATCACAATAAACCGAGTCTGGTACCATGAATAGCAAATATTAATCACATTTAACAAACTTCTCTTAAACAATGCATTAAAATTCCAATCTTGACTATCTAATCATACCTTTTGACCTCCCACTGGTTTAACACAATTTACGCCGAAGAACTTTGTTACCAAGGTATTTTTGTACTGACAAACATGGTGGTAATAACTTGGAAGCATCCTAATAAGCACCTGAACATGGTTACCAATCAGTGGTGAGTCAGAGAAGAAATATCGCTTACATTTGGAATTTGAAGCATCAGAGCGAAGGATTGATAACTAACCTTGACTTCAGATTTCTTCACAGTTTTTATCATAAAACGGTCATCTTGAGTTAGGTAAAAGAAGCTTCCACTCTTCCCAGGTGAAGACAATTCCCTAAGTGCATCATTTCCACAAATAGCTAGCATGTAATCCGCCGGGTCTATTGCAAACAATTCCCTCAAATGTCTAAATACCAAACGAAGTAGCCCACCATAATTTAGAAAATTCCCACATATAATTGACACTTGATATTCTAATAAACCCGTAAGAAACAAGCATGAAAGACAACAAAACCAAAATCTGCCGAGTTCCAACTGAGTTGTATTTATATTGACTAATACCTGAACACCATGGGACAATAATCCTTCCATCTAAAGTCTAGTGACTGATGCGGCGGAGTAAACTTTGATCCCTCCGGTGGGAACCTCGTCCAAAACTTCTCCTTTGGCTCAAAATCACTCTGCCTAAGTTCCCGCATTACAGAAGCATGTTTACCAACAGAATGCCTACCAACAAAACACCAATTATTATAACAAATAAGAAAAAGAATAAAAAAACACGAAACACGAAACATTTGACAGAAAAGGAACAAAAAAAACAAAATTTACCGGATACCCAGTTGGAGATTCAGCATCAACTCATAGTTCTTATGACCTTTAGAAATGGTCTGACCAGGTTTCTTAACCTCGCCATCAGCAGAGCCACAAGGACTTTTCTGAAACTGCCCAATTCCACCAAACTGGTTCCTGTACAACACTGATGCAGCCTCAGCTTTATCAACAATATCACAAGTAATATCACCCGCCTCACCATCCAATTCCCATATATATAATCGAGGGGGACGAGCAGGATCAACAGATGATGATCTTTTTCGACCACCCATTACCTCAAAATTATCTTTTTGTTCCTTCTTCATATTCCCATTTGACCATGTAAACACACCTTTACCTTTAGGCAACCCATTTTCCCAACAACCCTCATACCTATTCCCATTAGCCCAATTCAATGTTCCTTTACCAAAAATCACTCCGTTTTTCCACTCACCTTCATACACATTCCCATCACTCCATGTATATTTCCCATAACCATCCATCAAATTGAACCTCCATGAACCTTGATACACATCCCCATTAGCATAACGCTTCTCCCCATAGCCATGCTTACGGTCGTTACTCCAACAACCTTTGTAAGTATCCCCATCAACGCCGACGAAAGTGCCTTCACCGTCCATGCGGCCGGACTTGAAATAGCCTTCATACGTGGCACCAGATGGCCACGAGAACTTTCCTCTGCCACAAGCTTTGCCTTTTCTCCATTCGCCTTCGTACATGCAACCGTCCGACCAGACGTATTTGCCCTTCCCGTGAGGGGCATTCCCGGAAACACCTCCCGTGTAGAGGTCGCCGTTGGGGAGGATTTTCTCGACCACCACGCCACCTGCGTCGCGCGTGGGAGTCACGCGCCTCGAGTTGGGTTTGTGCAGCTGCTGCTGCTGTTGCTGTTGCTGTTGTTGTGTTTGTGGTGGGACTATCAGTTGAAGTGTCTCTTGCATTCTTTTTTTTTTTTGAAAAAAAACAAAAACAAAAACAAAAACAAAAGAAACAAAAAACAAAAAACCTTGAGGCTTATAAAAATATAATATTATGAACATCTCAATATGATCACCGGAGAATGAACGGAAGGCGGCATTATGATGAGAGACTCGTATTGGGTGTTTTTTTTTATTTTTTGGTATTTGCTTTGAGAAATGGAATGGAGATGGTCAGATGGTGGTGGGAGGGAATCCTACAAACAGAAGAAAGTGCTGTGTCACTCTCCATGGGCCGGCTTTATTTTGTGAGCTTTTGAAAAGACAGAAATACCCTTGGTCTTTTTGTTTCTTTGTTTTTGATTTGTCAAATCTTGGTCACTGTTAGGGTTGTAATAATTCCACCAGACCTGACCAAGTTTGTAGGTATGGCTATGGTTGGATGGATGGAAATGGATGAAATAAAATGGAATATGTTGATGGTGTTTTCAGGACCTATGTTATTTAAAGAGTACGGCAGGGGTAAAAAGGGTAATTCCCTTATTGGGCGAGATCATTAAAGCCGACCCGGCCACTATACAGTAAGAGACCGAGCATTTGATGATAGGTGACCGACCACTTGAGATCGGATGACCGGGCATTATCAGATCGACAACAACATTCTCAGTTCAAATGGCTATCATGACCGACCTCATGAAGACCGAGCACATGACGAGGCGTGCTCAGGAAGATAAAGCATCATATTCTTGCGGAAAAGGGATAAGTTGTCCTACTTTAATGGGGTAAAGTAATAAGTTAATATCCTAATAGGATAAAGGAAGTAAATGTAGTTTTGATTAGGAATCCTTATGGGAAAAGGGAATAGTTTTGACTAGGAATCCTGATAGGAAAAGGAGACCATCTCCAATTGGGAATTCTTGTACAAATAGGAATCTGATTTCTTCACCATTATAAATAGGAGGGTAGAGTGAGTATAGAAGGACAAGTTGAAGGCATCATCAAAAAATTAGTGATCAGAATCATCAAACTCTGATTTGTAAAAACAAAGAAGAGACCTGAGAAGCTTATTGAAGTAATAAAAAGTACCATCCAGTTCTCGTCAGTGGACGTAGGTCGGATCCAAAATCCACCGAACCACGTTAAATCTCCTTGTTGATTGGTTTGTTTATCTGTCTCTCGCTAAATTTGCTTTTGGTCCCCCATAACCAAACAAATTCACCGTTGAAGGAGGATTCCCTCGGAGGTGATATTCCCGTATTACCCTGAGACCAAAATCCACCGTCAACAGTTGGCGCCGTCTGTGGGGAACTCAACAAAAAGCAACTCGCGTAGTGAGACAATGGCGGAAGACGGAAACCACCAACCATCAGGGAGCTCGGCTGCAGATTGGATGGAGAAGATTGAGGAGAACCTTAGGAAATAAAGGGAGGAAAGCCAAACTCTGCTAAAAACCATAGTAGACCGGTTGGAAAGGATAGAAGGAGCAGACAATGGAAAATTCGAGGCCGGGACTAGCCGACGAAGGAACGACATAGCAGAAGGAAAAATAATTGTCGATACAAGTGAAGACGACAGACCCCGGAGGAGGGAACCGTACAGGGTGAGATCCGTGGTAGTGCAGAGAGATTCCCAGACCGAGGACACATGGGAGGGAGAAGATGACAAATCGTCACCAGACTCCTCCTACGATAGCCCTCACAACACTCGGAGAAGAGGAAAATAATATAATGAAAAAGTACGAGAAGATACCGACCCCGAGAAGCACCATTCCCGAGATAGCAGAAAGAAAAGAAACCACAGGGGGCGGCATGGAACCAAAGACAGCAGCATGAAATCTTGGTTACGGGAGGAGCTGGTCAAATGAGGAGTATACCCCAATGCAAACAGAGGGGATGTCCAGGACGACAAAGATGAGTCCCCCCTCACAGAAGAAATAAAATCAGAGAAATTCCCAAAAAGATTCAACATGCCGACTATGACACCGTACAAGGGCCATACCGACCCTAAAACCCACATTGAAAGTTTCGTCCTGCTAATGGAGGTACAAGGGGTAACAGGGGACGCCATCTGCAAAGTGTTCCCCCTAACTCTGGCCGGACCGGCCATTCTATGGTACAGAAGCTTAGCCCCAAAAAGCATCAGCAGCTTCACACAACTGAAGAAGTCATTCATACGACACTTCAAAGGGGCTTGTGTCCCCAGAAAGACGATTGGAGAACTCCGGCTTATAAAACAAGGAGACGATGAATCTTTGAAGATATTTATTGAAAGATACCATAATATGGTACTCGAAGTCGGAGGGTATGAATCCCCCGAGGCCCTGGAAAGCTTGAAGGGAGCCTTGAAAGTCGGGAGGCTATGGACCCACCTAAGGATCCAAGACACCCCGGACTACGCAACCGCCCTGGAGGTAGCCCGAAAATTCGTTCTATTAGAAAACGATGAGAAAATATCCCGAAGAGGGAACACCATCAGAGAAAGGACCACAACGTAAGGGGACATGCCACGAATTGGTGCAGAGACTTGCGGGAGCAGGTGGAAGACTTGGTGGAAGAAGGCTATCTCAGTATGTACATAGACCATTCGGTTTTTGAGGTCGACCAAGATGATAGCGGAAGTCATCCGGTCGGATGCGTGGAATGCTGAGATGCAGAGAGGATGTATTAAGAAGAGCCTTGCTTGTAATGACCCTCGTAGAGTTGCAAGAAAGGCAACGGATCCTCAAAAAGGTGAGTAAAACTTCTTCTAACTTAGGTTAACATTTGATTATGCTTGTTTGTTATGGCTCACACAATGGTTTTTGATATTTGTTTTCCGGCTCGGGTCTGCTCTTGTACCGCCGAGACCGATGTTTCTTTCCGGCTCGGGTCTGCTCTTGTACCGCCGAGACCGATGTTTCTTTCCGGCTCGGGTCTGCTCTTGTACCGCCGAGATCAATGTTTGTTTCGGCTCGGGCCTGGATTTCGTTCCGCCGAGGCCACTTGATTATTCAGCTCGGGGTCGGGTTACGTCCCACCGAGTCATGCTCATTGGTCTGGGGACGGGACATTCCCCCAGAGCCAAGTACCTCTTTCAGCTCGGGGTCGGTTACGTCCCACCGAGTCATGCTTATTGGCCTGGGGACGAAACATTCCCCCAGAGCCAAGTACCTCTTTCAGCTCGGGGTCGGGTTACGTCCCACCGAGTCATGCTTATTGGCCTGGGGACGAAACATTCCCCCAGAGCCAAGTATCTCTCTTAGCTCGGGGTCCTCAGGGGCATACTCGATGCATAGGATCCGTGAGAAGCATAGCACAGGGAAGGATGATACCCCCGTGGCGATTGCTTACTCCAGTGTTACCGAACATAAGGAGGAACATGCCCTTAATGTGTCGAACACTCTTTTGATCCTCACCTACCCGATGTAATGGATCCGTGGGAAAGCATAGCACGGGGGGTGATGACACCCCCGTGACGATTGCTAGCTCCAGTGATGCCGGAACTAAGGAGGAATATACCCTTAGTAGTCCAGACACTCTTTGATCCATTCATCATCCGGATCCGCGAGAGACACAGCACGGGGATGCGTTGTGCCCCTGTGGCGTGTGCCTACTCCAGCGTGGTAAGGAGGAGCCCTCATACAATACACAGGCTCCCCAGTGAACCGACGTGTAAAGGATGTGCCATTACCATTCAAACGCTCTTCTGATCCGAATCCTGGTTCGCCGGGACACTGAATTGAAAGATTCAGAATTGTGTTTTGGAGACCTCGGGCGGGACGCTGTTTTGAGGCATCCATGTTGTTGTTTATGCTTGCGAAACGTTTTTGTCTTGGGATAAGTGCTAAGTCACCCCCACCTTTTTATTTTATTTTCCAGAATCTTGTTTTTGTTTTTCGCCGGTCTGGCAGAGGGACGCCCATGCCAGATTCGGTAGGGCTTCAAAGGTGGATACACTTCCCATCTGAATAAGTCCCAAGGATTAACCAGTGCTCGGGGCTGGATTCGTTCCGCCGAGGCCACTTGGTTAATCGGCTCGGGGCTGGATTTCGTTCCGCCGAGGCCACTTAGTTATTCGACTCGGGGTCGGGTTACGTCCCACCGAGTCTACCTCTTTGGACTGGGGACGTAACATTCCCCCAGGTCCAAGTGTCTTTCTCAGCTCGGGGTCGGGGTACGTCCGGCCGAGTCAGCCCTTCGGACTGGGGACGTAACATTCCCCCAGGTCCAAGTGCCTTTCTCAGCTCGGGGTCGGGGTACGTCCCACCGAGTCAGCCCTTCGGACTGGGGACGTAACATTCCCCCAGGTCCAAGTGCCTCTCTTCATTCGGGGTCGGGTTACGTCCCACCGAATCAGCCCTTCGGACTGGAGACGTAACATTCCCCCAGGCCCGAGCATCTCTCGCGGCTCGAGACAGGATCACATGCCACCGAGCACATCATCGATAGTTCAGAGGCAAAATTTTCTCCTCACAATCGAGATTGGATCAGTCAGGGGTCAGGACCTCTAAATCTCTGGTATAGATATTACAGAGGATGAGTCATTTTTAGTTTGGACAACAAGAGGAACTTCATCTCCTGATGGAACGACCCAAGTAAGCAATTTACTTTGAGGTGGAGAATCATTCTGAATAGGGTCATCATCTCTAATAACCGAGGATATGAAGATAGAAACAGAAGACTTAGTTGATGGCGAAGGCAATTTCTCTGTGATTTCTGGAACGACCACCAGCAAGACGATCAGCACACCATCTTTTTTTATAGTTCCCGGCATCAACTCGCAAACTCGTTGTTACCGAGAACTAGGGGACAGATGTTGATGGTGTTTTCAGGACCTATGTTATTTAAAGAGTACGGCAGGGGTAAAAAGGGTAATTCCCTTATTGGGCGAGATCATTAAAGCCGACCCGGCCACTATACAGTAAGAGACCGAGCATTTGATGATAGGTGACCGACCACTTGAGATCGGATGACCGGGCATTATCAGATCGACAACAACATTCTCAGTTCAAATGGCTATCATGACCGACCTCATGAAGACCGAGCACATGACGAGGCGTGCTCAGGAAGATAAAGCATCCTATTCTTGCGGAAAAGGGATAAGTTGTCCTACTTTAATGGGGTAAAGTAATAAGTTAATATCCTAATAGGATAAAGGAAGTAAATGTAGTTTTGATTAGGAATCCTTATGGGAAAAGAGAATAGTTTTGACTAGGAATCCTGATAGGAAAAGGAGACCATCTCCAATTGGGAATTCTTGTACAAATAGGAATCTGATTTCTTCACCATTATAAATAGGAGGGTAGAGTGAGTATAGAAGGACAAGTTGAAGGCATCATCAAAACATTAGTGATCAGAATCATCAAGCTCTGATTTGTAAAAACAAAGAAGAGACCTGAGAAGCGTATTGAAGTAATAAAAAGTACCATCCAGTTTTCGTCCGTGGACGTAGGTCGGATCCAAAATCCACCGAACCACGTTAAATCTCCTTGTTGATTGGTGTGTTTATCTGTCTCTCGCTAAATTTGCTTTTGGTCCCCCATAACCAAACAAATTCACCGTTGAAGGAGGATTCCCTCGGAGGTGATATTCCCGTATTACCCTGAGACAAAAATCCACCGTCAACAGAATATACTTTAAATTATTTAAAATTTATGATGAAATTGAGTGTAAAAAGAAAGTAGGGTTTTGAGGTATTAAAAATTAACCATATAAATTGAGAGTTTGGAATGAAATGTAATTTAAAAAAAAAAAAAATTATCTGTAAAGATAAATTTCTCCCTTGAAAATTAACATTAAAATATTTATATTTTTTAACTTTATAATATAAAATAATACAATTGTCTTTAAAATATATTTAGTCATATTTCATTCAATTATTATCTATTTATCAAATAATATTTTTCAACATTGTATTATAAATCTCTCATTTTTTTTCCCTAAACAATTTTTTAGTAAGTTTATTTATATTCCATTCCATTTAATTACATTTTTATAACTCATTTTTTTCCATCAATCTAAACATAACTTTAAGGGGTGATATTGGGATAGTCCAAACAGACAATTTATTAAAATTTTAAAATTTGAGTTAAAATTAAAAGCTCATGAATCAAAAAATATATATATATATATATACACATTATAACAAATAAAGAAATTAAAAAAATTCTAATATTTTATTAATAAAATTATATATTTTAAAATATTGTAGGGCCGGGCTTGTGATCTTGCTTGATCTGTGTGATGTATTGTCAAGAACAAGAATACAAGATCCGAATAACTGTTTTGAATCTTTAGAATTTGCAATGACATGCCTCCCACGAACAAGAAGAAACCTTTCATGTCTCAGTTTCCTATTCTTGCGGGCTGCCGAATTAACCGAAAAATGATATGTTTTTCTAATTATTATTTTTTTAATATCATTGACTTAAATAGTTATTGTAACACTTTGTTTTGCTTCCATGTAGTATGTGATATTTTATTTGAGTTATTTTAAAATATCTCGTGTTGTTTGAGGAAGTGCTTGCGTTGTTACTGAACTCAACCATTACGTTCGATTGAGTATGCTCCACAATTCTGAGTCTCAATAATTATAATAATATTTGATATTATTGATGCTGATTTTTTATCCCGAAAAAGACTCGAATATTGAGGGGTGGAATGAGTATCTTACTTAGTCAAAAATGGATAATATGGGCTCAAGGGTTTGGAGAGACTGATGAAATTTGACAGAAGAACCCGACCCTAACACACGGAGGGATTCATGTAAGGGCTGACTATATTGATGATGAAGTAGGTTGGTACGCCGACCCGACCTAAAGAAGAAGTGTTGGATATGGTTTTATTTGAGTATTTGTGGAAACCGACCCGAAGGGTTCCATGCTTAGCAACTCGACCTGGTTGAAAATGTCAGAGGGAGTTTTGAGCAGTATGATCCACCTCGGTATGTTGACTTAAGGAACGAAGATGAGATCACAGGTAGGGATGGCAATTTTACCCGCAAACCCGCAAAAACCCGCCCGCACTGGGTAGGATTTGGTAAATATATTAGTGGGTGTGGTGCGTGTTTGGTAATTTAAAGCCGAACCCGCTACGAATGCGGTGCGGGTTTGGTATTTAAGAAAAAAATGCGGGTATCCGCATACCCGCAATATTATTTTTTATTAATTAATATTTTTAGGACAATATAAAAAACCTTCATATAAAAACAACTAACAAAACCTAAACCTAAAACACTAATCCACAGTTCCACACTCTCACTCAGCCGCAGCCCGCAACCTGCCCAACTGAAGATTTTTTGCATGACTATTATTGTTTTTTTTAATCACGCTTGTTAATAAAATTATAATACAAAAATTTGGATTAAGTTCACATGATCAGTGTAGGCATTGCATTTTTCGCATGTGAAACCCGATGATGAGTCTCAATTGGAGGCACTAACTTTTTAGCTAAGGATATTGCGGGAAACGGAGGTCGGAAGGGGAAATTCAGAATAAGTACGTCATCTAGTTCATTTCATAAGTTCACTGTCTTCGTTAGTGCTGCGTTCGTTACTTCGTTCGAACGTCAGGCAGATTGCGGACGTTCGTGCCGCGTTCGAATTGGCGTTCAAACGGAGTCGGTATTTCTGGTTTTGCTGCTAGCCTCGCACCCCAGCCCAATTAGCCCCCCAAAGCCCATAAAACACATCCCAATTTAATTAAATTAAACGTTAAATATTAAATAAAATATTTAAACCATTTACCAATTAAATAAAACATAAAATATAATCATACCTAATAAAGATAAATCAAATATATTAACTTCCTAACTAAACAAATCATATACTAAATTAAAAAGATGTCATGCCTAATTAAAATCAATCATAACCAATTAAATATTTTGTATTCCTAATCTAGCCAAGACATGTCCCCCAATCAAATCCGTCGCTTTCCTTGTGTAATACTAAATCATATCCTAATTGAATGCCAAAATCCCTTCCTTGTGAGACAAGGTGAAACCTTAGCCCTTCTCTATATAAACAACCCCTAACCTAGCCACCCCTCCTCTCGAAATCTCTCTAGCTCATACACTACTCACACGCAAGTCACAACAAGAAACCTTAAGACATCACACGCCAATCACAAGAAAGATAGTAAATCATTCCCTTCATCCTTACCCCCACACCACCGAAAATACAGTAGCCATTCACACCCCTAATCACCACCAAAAATCAGCCCCATAAACCTCCACACATCACCGAAAATCACACCAAACACAGCAGCCCAAAATCCCTTAAAACAGCAACATAAATCACACTTATAATCCTTGAAATAACCACACAAAACCACACTAAAAGAACCACGAAAAATACCCGAAACAATCCACTAAAATAGTAAGCAGAAATACAGAGGAAATGGCAGCGAAACCACAAGGAAACAGCAGCAAAACGGAGTTGAAATAGTAGCTTGAGTGGTCGAACAGCGAAGGAAAAGGCAAACCAGTGAACCAGAAAAGTTGCGGAGCTTTACCCCTTCCGATCTTCGTGAAACGCGAGTCCGAGAGACGGCTTAAAAGGTTAGACCTGAGGGTACTTCCCACACTCATCTTCATTTGATTTTTGTTATTTATTTTGACTGTGTTTTACCTATTTGTGGAATATTGTTTGTGTATGATGTGTGTTGTGGGTATTGGATGAATGAAAGAGTGTCGTCTCTTGTGGTATATAGGATGGAAACCCAGACGTAAATTCCGTAGCCGAATCCGAATGGACGGTAGTGCGGTCTGTACTTGGGATACAACTCCACGTACCACTTGAGTAAACGACACCTTCTTTTGTTTCATGTTGGATTGATTTATCTATGTTTTTCGTTACTTGAATTTTGCATGTTGCTTATTTATGTATGATTCAATCGAGCGTATGGGCTTAGTAAGTGGAACGAAAGATCCCATATGGGGAAGGGTTAAAGCCCTTTACCACGATGCTTCGCCGCGCCGGTTGATGTGTGTTCGGTTGAATGCAAGACACGTTCAATCGGGCATACTAGTTTGATATTATTGATTTCAATTCTTTGTATGCATGATTCAATCGAGCGCATGGGCTTAGTAAGTGGAACGAAGATCCGCTATGGGGAAGGGTTAAAGCCCTTTACCACGATGCTTCGCCGCGCCGGTTGATGTGTGTTCGGTTGAATGCAAGACACGTTCAATCGGGCATACTAGTTTGATATTATTGCTTTCAATTCTATGTATGCATGATTCAATCGAGCGCATGGGCTTAGTAAGTGGATTGAAAGATCCCATACGGGGAGGGGTTAAAGCCCTCTACCACGATGCTTTGCCGCGCCGATTGATGTGTGTTCGGTTGAATGCAAGACACGTTCAATCGGACATGCTGAGCTTGACATTGTTGTCTTTATTCTTTGTGTTACATGCATCAGGTCTGGTTCCGTTCGAACGCATTCTCGAACGCTACACGAATGCGAACCTTCTGTTTACCGTTCGAACGCGTTTTCAAACGCTACGCGAAAGCACGCGCACTTCCTTAGTCTCATCATGCATCAGGTCTGGTTCCGTTCGAACGCGTTCTCGAACGCTACACGAACGCGAACCTTCTTTTTACCGTTCGAACGCGTTCTCGAACGCTACGTGAACGCACACGCACTTTCTCAGTCTTATCATGCATCAGGTCTGGTTCCGTTCGAACGTATTATCAAACTCCATACGAACGCGAACCTTCTGTTTACCGTTCGAACGCGTTTACGAACGCTACACGAACGCGAACACATTGAACTGAGACATATTCATCACATGCCATGTATAATTATTTCTTAGGTGATTTTTTTTTATGAAATCCCATATAGTCATTCTTATCTTTGTGCACATCATAATGAAAAGCATGTTTATTCCATTATTTGTGTCATTTGCCTTAGTCTTGATTTAACGCATTACGATTCATGCACCTATGTCATGATGACTTTGGAGTATTATTTCTTGTGGTATATAGGATGGAAACCCAGACGTAAATTCCGTAGCCGATTCCGAATGGACGGTAATGCGGTCTGTACTTGGGATACAATTCCACGTATCACTTAGAAAAGTGCTCACATGTATGCTTGTACGGTTATTATGTATGCTTGTGTTTTTTTTTTTGTGAATGTGATATGCTGAATGAAGTTGTATGTTCGTTGTTACTTTGAGGATGGTCCACAAAGCTTCTGAAATGTTGATGGGCCATTTAAACTGGGGCGAGTTCGTACCTTATGACTATTAGGCCCAAAGCTTCTGAAATGTTGATGGGCCATTATGTAGAAATTATTACGTTATGTTTGCATTATCTTTCTTCCATGCTTGTGCTTGGGAACATCGTCGTTTGGATCCATTTGGACCATTTGTCATGGGATATGGGCTTGTTGGGCCATTTAAACTGGGACAAGAACATATTTCATGACGATTGGGCCAAAGGCTTCTAAGTGTTGATGGGCCACTTTGTGCTTGTGTTCGGAACATTATCATTTGGATTTAGTTGGGCTCCTTGTCATAAGATGTGAACTCGTTGGGCCATTTAAACTGGAATGGGTTCACTCCTATGACAATTAGCCCGAAAGATTCTAAAATGGTAACGGGCCGATTTGTTTGAAAATTTTAAATTGATTTAATATCTATGTTACATGCATCTCGTGCACCTCATGCATACATATATCATGTTAACACCGTCTATGTCTCAAAAAGACAACATAGATACCGTTTGGGTTAGAGAAGGGACAAGACTCACTAAAAGAACAAGTATGAGTGAATCCGATAATGAGGTGTCCCGTATGGATCAGTTAGAGAACGGTCTCGCCAAGATCACTGAACAGTTGCAAGCTTTGACTACTGCTATGGCTGGTATAGTTGGGTCTCGTGCTGGGTTTAATTCTAGGGATGTGAGGCAAGAGGAATCTCCGAACAGATTGGGGGATGATACCCCCGCTTTTGATGATGATATGGCAGAGTATGCAGCGGGCAGAGTATCTGGGTCTCAGGCAGAGTTACAGAAACTTCGGGATCAGGTTGAGTCGGTTACCCGCAAGATGAGGGGTAAGAATGAAGATTTGCTGGATTATGACACACTGACTTTCGAGGAATAGTTGCCGGCACAGTTCAAGATGCCAGATATGGCTAAGTTTAACGGGAATGGGGATCCGAGGGTGCATCTCCGACAATTTGTATCAGTCATGAGTTCAGTTGGCTTATCTCAGCGCCAAGTGCAGAAAATGTTTGGAATGTCGCTTGAAGGAGCTCATGTGGTATGGTACCACAGTTTGGAGAAGAAAGTGAAGGAAGATTGGAGGGAGTTGGCCGATGCTTTCCTGAAGCAGTATGTCACTGACTTAGAGATCGATCTGTCACTCCGTGATCTGGAGAATGTTAAGCAGAAAGCGGATGAGAGTTTTAAGGAGTATGTGGACCGGTGGGGGGGTCAATTATTGAAGATGCAGACTAGGCCTTCGGAGAAGGATCAGATTAAGATGATTATCAAGGGCACCAAGCCCTCCATTTACAGCAAGTTGAGGAGGATGACCTCCATGATTGCAGACTTTCGGCAGTTGAGGGAAACTGTCATGGATATTGAGGAAGAGAAGGCTGAGAACAGAAAATTCTATGGTCTGAACAGGAGGCCCATTGGGGGAACATCGGGAGCAAAGCCTGTTTCTGCTGAGATTGCCGCTATCCGGAACCGACAGTTTTCCAACTTGGGAAGGCCTCTGTCCAAGGTGCTAGAGAAACTGAAGAGGCAAGGGCTCTTAAAACCCTTGGAAGCCAAACCATTACCCAATCCCTTACCATCACATTATAACCTAAGCCTTTACTGTCACTTTCACCAACAAAAGGGCCATGACACTGACAATTGTGCCCGAATCTGCCATGAAATCCAAGACCTGATGGACTCCAAGAAAATACCTGACCCAGAAACAGAACAGCCTAACACACACAAAAACCCCTTACCCAATTACCGTGCCGTACCACCACCAGCCTATATGATCAATTCTGGCCTCCCAGAAGACCTTGTCCTAAAATCCTTTCACCCTCAAGCCTTTTGCCTGGGAATCTGGGATAGTGCTAGTGAAGATGAGACTGAGCAGGGGAAAATTTTTTAGCTTGATTTCTCTAGCAGTGACGAGGAAGAAGTAAGGGGAATGACACGCAGTGGTCGTTTTTACAATGATGTGGCGGAGAAGGGTAAGGAAGTTTTGACAGATGGTAGAGAAGTGGTTGAGAATACAGAAAACACTGAGGGGGATATAGTGCTGAGGCAATTGAGGAAGACTAGAGCACAAGTGAGTATCTGGGAACTGTTATGTGCATCTCGGGAGCATAGGCAGGCTATGGTTGAGGCCTTGAGCAAGATTATGGTATCGGAAGACGCCAACCCTGCAATGTTTGTTGGGTCAGTTCAGAAAGAAGCTTTGCAGATATCTTTTTCTGAGGATGAACTCCCGGCGGAAGGAAGAAATCATAACAGGCCTTTATTTATCAAGGCCGAGGTGAGGGGCAAGAGAACTTCATGTGTAATGGTGGATGACGGTTCGTCCATCAATGTGTGCCCGTTGAAAATTCTGGCAAGATTGGGTATGAAAGCAACAGACTTGGACCCCTCCAGCATGACTATCAAGGCTTATGATGACAGTAAAAGGGGGGTTGAGGGTACTTTTATGGCTATGGTCAAGGTAGGGCCAATTGAAGATGAGGTTGAGTTCACAGTGCTAGACATCCCAGCCACTTTTGCCTTATTGTTGGGAAGGCATTGGTTTCATAAACTTGGAGGCGTGCCTTCCACTTTGCATCAAATGATCAAGTTCCCGTATGAGGGAGAAGTTGTTACTATCTGGGCTGAGGTAGATAATGCCGTGGCTGCCTTGGAGATACAACCTTTCACAAGGTTTCAGGTGTCAGCTACTTTTGAGGAATGGGTGGATCCTAGGGTGGCTAGGATCATGGAGAAAATGAAGTTTGAGCCCGGTAAAGGTTCGAAATTGCCAGATTTCAAAGGACAAACCACTCGGAAAGGTTTGGGGTACAGATCTGATGAAGAAAAGCCAAAGGTCAAGAAAAAGGGCCTGAAACTGATGGAATGTTTTATGAAAGCTTCAGGATATCAAGGGGAGCCTGAACCTGTGGAAGTTAATGGGATTTTGGTACCTGGATTTGAGATCTTCCAGGATTTGTTGGGTGAGAAACCGCTGATTAAAGAAACTGTGGAAGCAGAGAATTGGGAAGAAGAATTGATGAAGTTGGAGAGCCTGACTCTGTGAGAGGATGAAAAGCCTGAGGAAGACCTGATTGCAGAGGAAGAAGTGTCTATAGATGATGAAGACATTTACCTTCCTGATTTGTTTGAATGTACTTCCGCATTATCCAATAATAAAGACATTTCTTTTGCTTACTTGCATGAGTCATTTCCATTTACTCTGCACGAATCAAGCATATTTGATATCAGTTCGGCCAGAACTACTGTATTTAACTTGGGCACACTTGAGAACCCCAAAGAAATTCTGATTGCAAGTGAAGTTACCTCTGAAGAGAGGAAAAACTAGAAGCAGTGTTGGTCAGATATGCCAAAGTGTTTGCTTGGTCCTATGAGAACATGCCTGGGGTAGACAGAAACATTGCCCAACACACAATCCCAACTTATCCGAATATGAGGCCAGTAAAACAGAAACTCCGACGGATGAGACCAGAATGGGCTGAGAAAGTCAGAGAAGAGGTTAAGAAACATATAGATGTGGGGTTCCTGGAAGTAGTAAAGTATCATGAATGGTTGGCTAATATAGTACCGGTGCCGAAGAAAGACGGGAAGGTCAGAATATGTGTAGACTACATAGATCTCAACAAGGCTTGTCTGAAGGATGATTTTCCTCTGCCACATATAGATGTTTTGGTTGATAGTGCGGCTTTATCTGCTATGTATTCATTTGCAGATGGGTTTTCAGGTTACAATCAGGTTCTCATGGCTGAGGAAGATAAATATAAGACTGCATTTGTTACTGAGTGGGGTACTTATTGTTACAAGGTAATGCCGTTTGGGCTTAAGAATGCAGGAGCTACTTATCAGCGGATGGCCACTACATTATTCCACGACTTGATGCACAAAGAGATTGAGGTGTATGTGGATGACATGATGGTGAAATCAGAGACAAGGGTTGGGCATATTGAAGCACTGGAAAGGTTCCTTCAGAGGGTTGACAGATACAACCTGCGGCTAAATCCCAAGAAATGTGTGTTTGGGGTGACATCAGGGAAATTGCTTGGTCATACAGTGGGGATGGGTGGAATAGAGGTAGACTCCGAAAAGATCAAGGCAATCACAGAAATGCCTGCACCGAAGACAGAGAAAGAAGTCAGAGCATTCTTGGGGAAGATTCAGTACATCAGTCGGTTCATTGCTAAGTTGACATCGGTATGTGAGCCTATCTTCAAACTGTTGAGAAAAGATCAGCCAGTGAGATGGAATGAACAGTGTCAGACAGCCTTCGACAGAATCAGAGAGTACTGGTAAAGCCACCTGTATTGAAACCTCCGAGACGGGGCATACCTTTGATATTGTATTTGGCTATAGAATCAGAAGCATTGGGGGCTATGATGGTACAAGCAGATGAGACAGGGGTAGAACATGCAGTCTATTATCTGAGTAAGAAGATGCTCCCGTATGAGGCTTGATATCAGGAAGTTGAGAAGATCTGTCTTGCAGTGGTATGGGCTTCCAGAAAATTGCGACATTACTTCCAGTCATACAAGATCCAGGTAGTGGCAAAGGAGAATCCTCTGAAGTATCTTCATTCAGTGCCTTCACTAGTGGGAAAATTGGGCAGATGGTTGGTATTGTTGACAGAGTTTGACATTGAGTATCTCACCTCCAAAGTGATCAAAGGGCGAGCAGTAGCGGAGTTTCTGGCAATGCAACCTGTTGAGGGGGATCAGTATAAGTTCAAATTTCCAGATGAAGAGATCCAAGCAATAACAGTTCAGAGATGGAAGATGTACTTTGACGGAGCGGTGAATAACAAGGGAGCCGGAATCAGGATCGTGATAGTAACCCCCGAGGGAGAGACTTTGCCTTTGGCCAAGAGGTTGACATTCAGAGTGACTAATAACATGGCCGAGTATGAAGCATGTGCTTTCGGTTTGACAGCATTGATAGCCTTGAAGGCCGAGAGTGTAGAAGTCTACGGAGATTCTATGTTGGTAGTCCAGCAGATGCGAGGAGAATGGGAATTGAAAGAAGAACGGTTGAAGCCTTACCTCTTTCACCTCAGAAAGTTGGCACAGGTTATCCCCGAGTGTAAGTTTCAGCACTTACCGAGAGAAGAGAATCAGATGGCAGATGCATTGGCTACACTGGCAGCGACTTGGGAAAATCCAGAAAAGTTAGTGATGAGACCGTTGATACTGACAACGGCAAGTAAACCTGTTTATGAGATAGAAAGAATTCTGGAAGTTGAAGTTGACGACGGTAAACCTTGGTATTATGACATTCAGAGGTATCTAGAACATGGTGAACTCCCGGAGGGAGCAGACAGAAAAGACAGAATAGCTATTCAGAAGTTAGCTTCCCAGTATGTGATTTTGAAAGGGGAACTGTACAAGAGACATGCAAACGGTATTCAGTTGAAGTGTTTGAGAAAAGAAGAAGCTCGGCATGTAATGGAAGAAATACACGCCGGGGTATGTGGTCCGCACATGAACGGGTTGAATCTGTCCCGCAAGATAGTGAGACAAGGTTTTTATTGGTCAACCATGGAAACAGATTGCGCGAAGATGGTGAAGCACTGTCATGACTGTCAAGCACATGGTAATTTGAATCACTTACCACACACAAAGTTGCACGGGTTGTCAGAGCCGTGGCCTTTCTCAGCATGGGGAATCGATATGATTGGGGAAATTCGACCAAATGCATCAAATGGGCATCGCTTCATAGTAGTGGCGGTAGATTACTTCTCGAAGTGGGTGGAAGCCGAATCATTCCGCAATGTTACAGCAAAGCAGATGGCAAAGTTTATAGCTCGGAACCTCATTTGTCGGTATGGTATGCCGCATCATGTAGTGACAGACAACGGGGTTCAGTTTCAAGGAGAGACGAAGACAATGTTACAGAGGTATGGGATAGGCCACCACAAGTCATCACCATACAGGCCGCAGGAAAATGGGGCAGTTGAGGCAGCCAACAATACTATAAAGACGATTCTAGCCAAGATGACAGAAAATTGCAGAGATTGGGCCGAGAAATTACCGTATGCTTTGTGGGGGTACAGAACATCAGTGAGAACAGCAACAGGGGCCACACCTTACTCTTTGGTCTATGGAATGGAAGCAGTATTGCCGGTAGAAGTGGAAATACAGTCTATGAGGGTATTAACAGAGGCAGAATTACCGGAACAGGATTGGGCCGCACAGAGGTTTGATCAGTTAGCACTATTGGATGAGAAGAGAACGAAGTCTTTGTATCACATGCAGCTGTATCAGAAGAGACTAGCTCGGGCATTCAACAAGAAAGTGCGTCCTACCAAGATCAGAAAGGGTGATTTGGTACTTAAGCAGTCGAGGCCGTCGACGACAGATCCGAGAGGAAAATTCAGACCAAATTGGGAAGGACCTTACATAGTGCAGAAGGTAATGGGAAATGGAACAGTGAAGCTATCAGACTTGGAAGGAAACGAGTTCACCGAGCCGATCAACGTAGACAGATTGAAGCAATACTTTGCTTGAGGGGGAGAAGACCGAGCAGTTACCACGAGAATTAGCAGAAGACCTAACCCAACGGAATAAGAAAATCATTCATGCATACACGTAACATTGCATTCTCTTCGTGTTTGTTTCTGTTTTATGTTCGCAGGTTCGAAGAAAGGAGAAAGCGGCAGAAATGAGCCAAGCAGCGTCAACGCAATTTCAGTTTTTGGGATGATTCCCAAGGGGCGAGGCCCATATCAGCTTGGGGGCGAGGCCCATATCATGTCATCTCCGGGTATGGAGACATCATCAGTTCGAGGGCGAGGTCCCTATAGTCAGCGGTGTTGGGTCGAGGTGCCCAGGGTCGAGGTGCCCCCGTTGTCAGTTGTAGTTCCGGGTCCAGGTGCCCAGGGTCGAGGTACCCACTACATCATCAGTTCGAGGGGCGAGGTCCCTATAGTCAGCGGTGTTGGGTCGTCAGGTGCCCAGGGTCGAGGTGCCCGGTGGTTGTCAGTTGTAGTTCCGGGTCGAGGTGCCCAGGGTCGAGGAACCCACTACATCATCAGTTCGAGGGCGAGCCCCTATAGTCAATGGTATTGGGTCGAGGTGCCCAGGGTCGAGGTGCCCCCGTTGCAGGATGCAGTTATTTGGATGCGTCCCAGGATCGAGGTCCACTGCAGCACCAACTCAGCTCGAGGCAGCATCCGAGCCAGGTAAGTGAAAATGCATTGCATAACTTTGATAGGATTGTTCAAAGTCACACACTGCATAAGTCCCATTAAAGTGGGGGCGACTGTAGGCATTGCATTTTTCGCATGTGAAACCCGATGATGAGTCTCAGTTGGAGGCACTACCTTTTTAGCTAAGGATATTGCAAGAAACGGAGGTCGGAAGGGGAAATTCAGAATAAGTACGTCATCTAGTTCATTTCATAAGTTCACTGTCTTCGTTAGTGCTGCGTTCGTTACTTCGTTCGAACGTCAGGCAGATTGCGAACGTTCGTGCCGCGTTCGAATTGGCATTCGAACGGAGTTGGTATTTCTGGTTTTGCTGCTAGCCTCGCACCCCAGCCCAATTAGCCCCCCAAAGCCCATAAAACACATCCTAATTTAATTAAATTAAACGTTAAATATTAAATAAAATATTTAAACCATTTACCAATTAAATAAAACATAAAATATAATCATACCTAATAAAGATAAATCAAATATATTAACTTCCTAACTAAACAAATCATATACTAAATTAAAAAGATGTCATGCCTAATTAAAATCAATCATAACCAATTAAATATTTTGTATTCCTAATCTAGCCAAGACATGTCCCCCAATCAAATCCGTCGCTTTCCTTATCTAATACTAAATCATATCCTAATTGAATGCCAAAATCCCTTCCTTGTGAGACAAGGTGAAACCCTAGCCCTTCTCTATATAAAAAACCCCTAACCTAGCCACCCCTCCTCTCGAAATCTCTCTAGCTTATACACTACTCACACGTAAGTCACAGCAAGAAACCTTAAGACATCACACGCCAATCACAAGAAAGATAGTAAATCATTCCCTTCATCCTTACCCCACACCACCGAAAATATAGTAGCCATTCACACCCCTAATCACCACAAAAAATCAGCCCCATAAACCTCCACACATCACCGAAAATCACACCAAACACAGCAGCCCAAAATCCCTTAAAACAGCAACATAAATCACACTTATAATCCTTGAAATAACCACACAAAACCACACTAAAAGAACCACGAAAAATACCCGAAACAGTCCACTAAAACAGTAAGCAGAAATACAGAGGAAACGGCAGCGAAACCACAAGGAAGCAGCAGCAAAACGGAGTCGAAATAGTAGCTTGAGTGGCCGAACAGCGAAGGAAAAGGCAAACCAGTGAACCAGAAAAGTTGCGGAGCTTTACCCCTTCCGATCTTCATGAAACGCGAGTCCGAGAGACGGCTTAAAAGGTTAGACCTGAGGGTACTTCCCACGCTCATCTTAATTTGATTTTTGTTATTTATTTTGACTGTGTTTTACCTTTTTGTGGAATATTGTTTGTGTATGATGTGTGTTGTGTTTATTGGATGAATGGAAGAGTGTCGTCTCTTGTGGTATATAGGATGGAAACCCAGACGTAAATTCCGTAGCCGAATCCGAATGGACGGTAGTGCGGTCTGTACTTGGGATACAACTCCACGTACCACTTGAGTAAACGGCACCTTCTTTTGTTTCATGTTGGATTGATTTATCTATGTTTTTCGTTACTTGAATTATGCATGTTGCTTATTTATGTATGATTCAATCGAGCGCATGGGCTTAGTAAGTGGAACGAAAGATCCCCTATGGGGAAGGGTTAAAGCCCTTTACCACGATGCTTCGCCGCGCCGGTTGATGTGTGTTCGGTTGAATGCAAGACACGTTCAATCGGGCATACTAGTTTGATATTATTGCTTTCAATTCTTTGTATGCATGATTCAATCGAGCGCATGGGCTTAGTAAGTGGAACGAAGATCCCCTATGGGGAAGGGTTAAAGCCCTTTACCACGATGCTTCGCCGCGCCGGTTGATGTGTGTTCGGTTGAATGCAAGACACGTTCAATCTGGTATACTAGTTTGATATTATTGCTTTCAATTCTATGTATGCATGATTCAATCGAGCGCATGGGCTTAGTGAGTAGATTGAAAGATCCCCTACGGGGAGGGGTTAAATCCCTCTACCACGATGCTTTGCCGCGCCGATTGATGTGTGTTCGGTTGAATGCAAGACACGTTCAATCGGACATGCTGAGCTTGACATTGTTGTCTTTATTCTTTGTGTTACATGCATCAGGTCTGGTTCGGTTCGAACGCGTTCTCGAACGCTACACGAACACGAACCTTCTGTTTACCATTTGAACGCGTTTTCAAACGCTACGCGAACGCACGCGCACTTCCTTAGTCTCATCATGCATCAGATCTGGTTCCGTTCGAACGCGTTCTCGAACGCTACACGAACGCGAACCTTCTGTTTACCGTTCGAACGCGTTCTCGAACGCTACGTTGACGCACACGCACTTTCTCAGTCTTATCATGCATCAGGTCTGGTTCCGTTCGAACGCGTTATCAAACGCCATACGAACGCAAACCTTCTGTTTACCGTTCGAACGCGTTTACGAACGTTACACGAACGCGAACACACTGAACTGAGACATATTTATCACATGCCATGTATAATTGTTTCTTAGGTGATTTTTTTTATGAAATCCCATATAGTCATTCTTATCTTTGTGCACATCATAATGAAAAGCATGTTTATTCCATTATTTGTGTCATTTGCCTTAGTCTTGATTTAACGCATTACGATTCATACACCTATGTCATGATGACTTTGGAGTATTATTTCTTGTGGTATATAGGATGGAAACCCAGACGTAAATTCCGTAGCCGATTCCGAATGGACGGTAATGCGGTCTGTACTTGGGATACAATTCCACGTATCACTTGGAAAAGTGCTCACATGTATGCTTGTACGGTTATTATGTATGCTTGTGTTTTTTTTTTTTTTTTTTGTGAATGTGATATGCTGAATGAAGTTGTATGTTTGTTGTTACTTTGAGGTATTTCCAAGCATGCAATCTTAGATGTGAGATATATGTGAAATGTATGTATGAGTTTTATTTTGTATATGTGAATTTAGAAGCATGATACCCTTGGAAATAAGTGTTATTTAAGCCTGATTAAATTATTACATAAATCCTTTTATTACAAGTGACATAAGTAAGGGATCATTCCGAACCCAACGGTTTGAGGTTTTCCCTTGCGAGGGGTGAGTGCGGCCTTAAATCTCATTTTCCCGGTTCACACCGGGTGGCGACTCCATTACTCTCCGGTTTAGTCCCTCGTGGCTACTCCGTACTCCCAACTAGGCCGCGAGCCTAGGACAGAATACGTCGTCCAGTTCCTGTGTTCCCACAATCAGAAACGGGAGATGAGCAAAATAAGCTAGTGTTTGCTGCAATTTCAGTAGCTTTCTTGTTTCTTCATTACACTTACACCACTTGAGCCTTGTAAGCATCACTTTCATTACACTTAGCATAAAAAATATGACCAAAGGTTGGTGATTACTTTTTAGCTTATTGTCGATTGAGTTGACTAACTTAGATCATTATAATTATGAAGGGAAGAACTCGTTTTAATTATGTTTATATGAAAAAATAAACATATGGTACTGAGTCTTTCATACATTATGTTATCTATGTACTATATATACATACATTGCATGTTGTATATGTCAAATGAAAAACAAATGTGAAAATTACAGCTAGCAATTAAAAATAAATTATTTAATTAAAAAAAGTTATATTATTAAGAACACAAAGCAATTCAATATTTTAAAAACCTGCAAAAAATCTGTTGGGTACCAATGCAGGTTTGGTAATTTATTTTTATATGCAGTGATGGTTTGGTAATGAAAATTAAAACCCGCAACGGGTATGGTGCGGGTTTGGTAATTTATTTACATATGCGGGTGCGAGTTTGGTAATGGAAAACACGCACCATACCCTACCCACTGCCATCTCTAATCACAGGCCAACCTGTGTTAGGGTCATATAACGTATGCCTCATTTGAGAGGATAAATTTCTAGAAGGCTAACGATGACTGTGGGAGAAGTAATGATTTTCAATTGGAAATAGTCTATGCCAGCCGCTATAAGGCAGTATAGTGTCAAGAAGGTGGCAGAGCAGAGCCGCCAGAGGCCGGTGCAGTGACAGGAAAATGGGCCAATGTGATTGGCCTAATTATGGGTAGTTGAGAAGAGTTGTTACTGCAATGGCGACAGAGTGACATGAGGCGTCATGAGCGGTAGAATAGTGAATTTGGAAGCCTATATAAAGGGGTTGAAGTCTTAGATTAAAAAAAAATTAAGTATCTCAACATAAAAGAAGTGACCAAGAGCCAAAAATATAGAGATAAGAAAAAAATCGGTCGATCGTTTGACTATTGAAAGAATTGTAATGGGCTAGTGTAAAACCCAATGAGTTATAAACACTTTGTAAGTTTGTTACCCAACTTGTAGCTCGGGTCGGTCTTGACCTCTAGAAGGAATAAAATACACCATCATTCTCTCATGGACGTAGGTTGGAGCTACTCTCTGCCGAACCACATAAATTCTTGCCTATGTGATTTATCCGTCGGTCTATTGAGTTTGCATTTGGTTCCCTACTAACCAAACAAATTCACTGTTCGATGGTGGTTTATTCGAGGAGTGATTTTTCTGTTTTTCCTTCTGAACGAAAAATAGTCGTCAACAGTTGGCCATATATGTGGGGACCAGTACGAAAAGCAGCAAACACACTAAGAGAATGGCAGGAGACGGAAACCATAGAGCTTTAGAAACTCCAACAGCGGAATGGATAGAAAAATGGAAGAAAATTTACGGTTGGAAAGAGATAATGCACAAAAAGAAATGGAGGTAACTCAGGCCTTCATGAAACCATGATGGAAAAGATTGAGAAGTTGGAGAGGAAAACATGAGAGCAGGCATAAAAGGGGCCCAATAGAATGAGAGAAAAGATTGTCAATGGGAAGAGGATAGCCGGTGTGGAAGAGAATCGAGAAATTGGGAGAGATAACGCTCATAAGGTGAGATTAGTGGTTGTAGCTAGTGCCACACCGGTATAAGAGCCCTGGGATAATAGGCGAACCCCAGAATCATCCAGTAACAGCCCTTATTTATTGGGAAAATGATTTGGGGTGGTATCCAGAACGAGGGCGTAGAGCTCTCAGTGGTATGAGATACCATGCTCGGAGAAGCGAGTATGAGGAAGTCCCTAATCGAGGGCAGAAGAACACCAAGAGCCACTTATGAGACTGGTTTCAGAAAGAGATAAGGAAATGGGAGAAGAGCACCCGAGGAGGTTCTCAGAATGACCAAATTATGGAGACATCGTCCCCTTTCACCAATGAGGTGTTAGAGGTGGAGTTTCCAATGAGGTTCTCCATGCTCACGATGGACATCTACAAGGGTATCACATACCTTAAGACTCATGTTGAAAAGTTTGTCTTGCTAATGAAGATTCAAGACATCGTTGGGGGTGGTCTGTAAGGTATTCCCATTAATCTTAGGGGGATCGACCTGCTTGTGGTTCAGAAATTTGACTTTTGAGAGTATTAGTAGTATTTCACAACTAAGGAAGTTGTTCGTGCGCCATTTTAAAGGGGCATGAACACCAAGGAAGATAGTCGAATCACTGAGGACGATGAAGCAGTGTGACGACGAGCTGCTGAAAGTTTTCATCAATCGATACCGCAATATGATATTGGAGGTCGAGGCGTACGAGTCCCCAGAGGCATTAGAGATCTTTAAAGAAGCCTAAAGGGTTGGAAAATTATGGTCCCACTTTAGGATCCAGGAAATACCAAACTATACTATGGTCCAGGAGACTGCGAGAAGGTTTGTATTATTGAAGGAAGATGAGAAGATAGCCTGAGGGGGTGCTACTCGGGTAGAGAAGGAACTAAGGCAGGAAAATCGTCAGGATACTGGTAGTAGATGAAGATTATCAGGCCCGAGGCAACGAAAGTTTAGGCCAATAACTCAGGGTAACTCAACACCCAAGAGAATACCTCTGATTAAGGTCACACATGTTACTAGGGGCACAGTGTACACTTCCCTCAACAGACCTTTGGTGCAGATAGCTCAGGAGATACTGACAAAGGCTTGCTGATAGAGACCGACCCCATAATATTTTTGGTAGAGATGAAGGACAACATGATTTATTGCTCATATCACAATACAAGCGGACATGCCACTGAAGGTTGCAGAGATTTGCAAGAATAAATGTAAGACCTGGTAAGGAATTGCTACCTCGAGTAGTGCATTGATCATGAGGCTATGCGGGTTAGGTCATGAATGGAGCAGAGGCATTATTTACTATAGTTGGAGGAAGAAAGTTGGTCGGGGATTCAAACTGGGCAAGGAAGAATTACTATTGGATCAATAGCTGCAAGGTAATGACTGTAGAGAGGGGCCCCAATGATTCATAAAACCAGGTCAGTGCCAATAATATTTACCGAGGAGGTGTATGGTTCTCTAAAATCTAGCCAATGATCTAATAAGCATAAAATTGTGTGAATAAACTATGCAAGATTGCGGAAAAAAATACTTATATAGATCGGCAATTGGATGTGAAGATAACAAAAATTTTCCAACCTTTGTGTAGTGCTCCAAGATCCTCTTTGTATGAATTATTTAGCTCCAAGCTTGAACTTAGAATTCCAAACTCTTGGATAGGTTTCCCTAACACCTTTGAATGACCCATTTTGTGTGCCAGCACTTAAGATTTTTGAAGCAAAAATCAAGTAACAAGAACCCTAGGTTCACGCCCAAGATGAGAGAAAAATGGGAGGAGGTTCACGCCCAAGTTGATGAAAGAGAGAGTGAAGAGTTTTTGATTTTCCAAAAATCATATTACCAAATACCAAAAGTTGGTATTATTCTTTCACACATCAAATAAAATAATAGAAATGTGTTTTACAAGTTAACAACTACTAACGAATCACAATATGATGTGACTTATGTGTGGGCCCCACTTTAATTCAAAATCCGAGTGGGCCCGCAAACACGTTTCAGGTTCGGGTTCGTTAATTCCGAATTAACGAATTTTCCGTTGCGACTTAATTAAATCAAATTTAATTAAATAATTATGCCTAGCAAAATTACTATTAAAGATGCTTGCGAATTAATTCTAAATTAATTCGTTCGCCCGAATTAAAATCCAATTTTAATTCCGTTATGAAATATAATTTCATTTAATATATCGAATATATTATTTTATCGATTAATTCCAAATTAATTGTTCTCTCTCTTCCATTTGAATTTTATCCTAGATAAATTCTTTCAGCAATTAAACCTAGATTAATTCTCTCTCATAATTAATCCTACATTAATTATGTTCGAGTCAAACGTCATCGGTGCATCTTCGGGAAGCGACCCATGAGATCTCTGGATATGTTGGCAGTAAATCCGGTTATCAGACTATCCGAATACGTGCGTACCCCGTACCACGTTTTTACCGATTTACAAGACATGGTTGGCTTCTAGCAAAGCACCGTGCCTACCCAATTCTCCAGAAATATTCTTTTAAGGAATATGTAATTTTTTTCAGGCGTAGTATACATAGTATTGCGTATTACGATCCAGTATCGATATCACATGATAGGCCTAGAGCTTGAATTGTGTCTGCCCCGTACGAAGCATATATCGGATCTCTGGTAACTAGTCTTTATAATCGGATAATCATGACCTAGTCATATTATCCCGATGACTGCAGTACTTAAGAGTACCAGTTCCGTATCCTACGTGATCATCATCTCCATATGACCGAAGTGATACTTCCATCTTGACATCACACCCAATACACTACGATTCTCAGTATACCCAGAAGAGGCGTATACAGAACCTGTTAAAGCCCCGGACGACCAAAACCAAAGTATACTGATTGTCGCAAGTATTAGCGATGCAAGTCTCTGGTTAAGACCAAATACACCTACCCTAATTCAGATTCCCATAGACACATAGTCATACTACAAATGGGATTCCGATGGGTCTATCCAGAGCGAAGCTGTTTCCGTATCATCGGTAAACAGGACCTCATATTACACTTGCATGAGTATCCAATACCCAAATATACGAGAACTATGCCGTTACGCTTCCATAACACGCACAAGTGTAATACTAGTCTATTCCGCATTATCGATGTCCAGTCTCGATAATACTACGACTATGGATATTTAATGATTAAGCCTTAGTGGATTAATATTGTCTCATATCTTATTAATCTGGTACTAATCATATGGACTTTTATCATTTATATATCCCGGTAATCCAATTACAAATGATAAAAGAGCAATTTCCTTTGTCACATAGTTAATTTGTACAACAACATTATGTTTTGTACAAATAGTGATGCTATGGGTCATAATTGTCCAAAAATCTCCCACTTGGCCTATAGCCAATCACTCTAGTGTCTTACACATGAACTATGTACGGGTCGCTCAAACTTATGCTGAGAAAAAACGGAACATTATAATATTATCGTCTGATGCGATTTATTCGATCATCACATCGCCACGATGTATGATCAAACGAATTAGATGAATTAGTCGAAGTATATACTTGGATCATTGATGAGACCGCGGTTCCTTAACCTGCGTTGTAGCCTAGCTCAGCTGCTAATAGAACTACTCCTAATCCAATTAGGATTATATAGATCCAAAATGCTTCTTTTGCTGCCTCAGCTGCAGCAATGTTCCGCTTTTTATTATTTATTCGGCAACAGTATCTTGCTTGGAAGATTTCCAGCTCACTGTTCTGTTATTCAAACTAAATATGTACCCTTATTCTGACTTAAAGTCTTATTTGTCGGTTTGGAAACTTGTAGTGGTGAACCTAGTCACTTCAAGTTCTCCTCCTCTATAACTTAAGAAAGCATCCTTAGTTCGTCTAAGATACTTAAGGATGTTCTTAACATCAATCCAGTGACCATCACCTGGATTGGCCTGATTGTGACTCCATATGCTCAAAGCATATGAGACACCAGGTCGCGTACATATTTTTAATGTACGAGTTCTCGGAGAGGGTCAACAACTTATAGATCTATCCCAGTAGATCCTTATTCTTAGAATAAAGGTTGCCTCTCTCAAGTATTCCATGGAGAATTTTAATGAAAGTCAAGCTTTCACCGATTATTTAATATGGGAATATCATTTCCAAGAAATAATATGTCATCAACGTATAAGACAATCATTGTCAGTGCGCTCCCACTAACCTTCTTATATACACAAGAATCTTTACCGTTTTGAATGAAACCATATACCATTATGATCTTATCAAAACGTTAGTTCCAAGAACGCAATGCTTGCTTCAATCCATAAATGGATCGATTTAACTTGCAAACCTTGTTTTCTTGTTTTGGTACGACAAAACCATCATGATGTTGTAAACATCCTCTAAAAGGTTTCCGTTAATGAAAGCGGTTTTGACGTCCATATGCCATATTTCATAAATGAAATATGTAACATTACCAAGTATTATCCAAATGGATTTAATCATGGCAATAGATAAAAGGTTTCGTCGTATTCGACACTATGTCGTTGATGATACCCTTTCTGTACAAGCGTAGCTGTGTACATTTGTATGTTTCCATCCATGTATGTCTTCCTTGAAGACATATATAGTACCAATAGGCACAATGCCTTCTGGTACATCAACCAGTGTCCAAACTTAGTTGTATACATAGAATCCATTTCGGACTTCATGGCACTTTGCCATAAAATGAGTCGATACCTTGTATCACTTCCTCATACATAGCCGATTCATCTTCCTCAATAAGATTGATATCTACATGAGGTGAGATCAGAAACCCATACCTCCCAGGTTGTTTTCTGACTCTCTCCGACCTACACGGTTCTTGTGTATTCGAATATTATTGGTATAGTTTCATCCCTGATGAACTGTTGATGTTCCATGAGGACTCGGTGCCTGGAACAGTATTACTCTGATTTTCATCGAGTTTTACTTTCCTCCCACTTACCACTGCATATAGAAATTCCTCTTAGGAAAACCACATGGAGAGCAACAATTGCATTGCTCTCTTGTGAGTTGTATAAGTATTATACTTTGGTTTCCCTAGGACAACCTAATATTAGACACTTATCCGATTTGGGTTCTAGTTTGGTACCATCCAAACATTCAATTATATGCCCAACATTCCAAATCTTCAGGAATGAGAAACCCGGTTTCTTTCCTGTTCATATCTAATATGAAGTCTGTCTAACAGATTTACATGGAACCTTATTCAAAATAAGTATTGCGATGTTCAATGCATATCCTTAGAAGGAAATTGGTAGCTCAGAGCGACTCATCATTAACCTTACCATGTCCAACAAAGTTCAGTTTCTCTGTTCGAACACACCGTCAAATTGAGGTGTCTCGGGAGGAGTCCACTGTGAAAGAATACCATACTCTTTCAAGTAATCGAGAAACTTATATGTTTAAGTACTATCCACCACGGTCCGACCGTAATATTTTAATACTTAGCTGGTCTGTTTTTATACTTCGTGTTGAAACTCTTTGAATTACTCAAAAGTTTCTGACTTGTGTTTCATAAGATACACATAACTGTAACGCGATGCCACATCCGAAAAGCTTACGAAGTATTCATATTCACCTCTAGCCTAGCTAGACATGGGCCCACTTACGTCACCATGAACGAGAGCTAACAGATCGGTGGCATTTGCACTTTTACCAAGTAAAAGGGTGTCTTAGGCACTTTGCCTAATAAACTAGATTCGTAGACATTATTTGAATTAGAATCAAATCCATCCTAGTACCCACTCTTCGAAAGTGTGGATATACGAGTCTTGTTAATGTGTCCCAGACAACAATGACATAAATAAGTCTTATATGATTAATTCAGTTTGAGCTTTTGTTCGTCATATTATATGTTTGAGATTCATTTATATTCTAAATATAAACATCGTTATTCACATCTAATGTGCTTATCTCAATATCATATTTATAAACAAAACACTTAGTGTTCTAGAATATAAAAGCATACCCGCAATGGGTTAAACTAGATATAGAGATAATGTTTCTGGTCAAACTAGATACATTGTAATAGTTTCCTAATTTAAGTACATGCCCAAAGGGCAGTTCCAAAACTTAGGTTCCCACAGCCAAAACAGCGACTCTCGTCCCATTTCCGACTCGCAGTTCGATCTCATCTGAAGCCAGTCTCCTGCTTATCATCAGATCTCGCACATCAGTACATATATTTATGTACCACATCCAGTATCTAAAATGCAATTTTAAAACTAGCAGTGGATATGTTTATAACAAACATACCTTAAGTCGAAGCCTTGCCCATCTTCACTTCCTTCATGTCTACCTTGTCCATACGGCAGTCACGCTTCCAGTGACCCCGTTTATCACAGTTTAGGCAGACATCTTGGGATATGCCATTTGTCTTCCTAGAAGACTGTGACGATTTTGCCTTTGCCCCTTTTCACATCCCTAGAAGACTTCGGCCATGCCTTGACCTTCTGGGATGTTGAAGTAGGATGTGCCTTGCGCTTCTTACCCCTTTTGCAAGCTTTGGCTCTGTCCCATTGAGCATAGCCATTAACTATCTAAGAGTTTTCTTTTGTAATTAGTACTTCTAAGATCTAAGAATATATCTATGAAGATCCTTCAATTTCAACATCATGGTTTAAGGATCTAATCCTTAGTTCTGACGAAGAAATTAAGGAGTCATTGCGAAAAGCATAACAGATTGAGCACTAAAGTTATCATCACGATGAGTCTTCCAAAACTCATGCTCTACTATTTGCTCAACTCCGGGCTTAGGCCCGAGAGGTCGCTCTATCAAATATATTAACTTCTCAATTCCCAGGACTATCCTGAGATTCATTTCCCATTCTAGAAAATTATGCCGTTAAAGACATTTTCACCTAGGATTATGTTCTCTGACGCTAATCTTTCAAGTTATCTTGATTGTTATAGTCCAACTATCCAATCAACGATTTCGGGTACAATCAGATGTAATGATTACTATAGTCTAACTATATAATCAACTACAATTGATCAGTTACTATCAAATGTATTGATTACTATAATCCAATTATATCATCAACTATAAATGAAGTAGTTTGAATACAGTCCAACTGTTCAATTAAAACAATAATTGAATATTAGTCCAACTAATATATTTAATAATAAATGACGAAAATTGAAATGAGCGCGTATTGGCAAGTATCTAAACGAAATTGAAAATTTAATACTTGCCTCCCACTATTTTTCGGCGAGCCTCTAACCCTCTGTGGAGTACTCGGGAAAACTAGTTTCCTAGTGGGCTAGGATCCCGTTAAATAACACACAACCTTGACTTTGGCCAACAAGTTGTATGAAACTTAACTAGGTAGATCTCTAAGATCAATTGGATCTCATCCAATTCCTAGATCCAGTAGGTGGACCTCCAAGTCCGAAACATATATCAAATATATGCCAATATATCCAATATATTGCCTAACCTTTTTCCTCTGAATCAACTAAGCCTTGGCTTTGGCTCAACAAGCTTAATGAAACCAGTTAAGCGTGACCTATTGACAGTGGGAAAGCTTCGTAATCGAGGCCGATGAACAAGAAGTGACCTTGACTTTGGCCAACAAATCACAACTTGCCTAAGATGTACGATATGGAATAAGGCTTTCATGATTCAAACACATCCGCGATGGACAAGGGTCTTGACTTTGGCCAAAAAACCAATGCCAATCTTGGATCTTGGGAGAGAATCACTCAATGAAATGAAAAACGCTTAATGAAACCAGTTAAGCGTGACCCATTGACAGTGGGAAAGCTTCGTAATCGAGGCCGATGAACAAGAAGTGACCTTGACCAACAAATCACAACTTGCCCAAGATGTACGATATGGAATAAGGATTTCGTGATTCAAACACATCCGCGATGGACAAGGGTCTTGACTTTGGCTAAAAAACCAATGCCAATCTTGGATCTTGGGAGAGAATCACTCAATGGAATGAAAAACGCTTAATATGAAATGAGTGTTTTTGTCGCGATTTGGCAACCAATTTATTATCTTTAATTAGGTCTCATCATACACCCTTAAGCATGCATTCTAAAAGAATAATAAGGCACGATAAAATAATAATGATATGCGGATGGATATTTAACAAACTGTTCCTAGAACAAATCTCTCTATTTCCTCTCCCCGACTAGCACTATTCTTACTTCTACCCAATTACATAATACTTCTAAAGAAACCTCATTTACATTGAGGGGAATTGGTGAGAAGAGAAATACAATGAGAAAAAAAGGTAATAGGCTGGACACGCAGGTCCAATTTAATAAATTCTAAATTTATTACAACAATTTCCAAAATTGCTCTCACCCTTCTAATATCCATCCGATATACATTATTCATACAATACATCCATGTATTCACACAAAGCATGTTATTCATTCAATCTAATCCAATTAATTAATCTTTGAATTAAGTGATCATCCAATGTTCAAACAACAATTTGATTTGCGCGAGTCCAACTCGTTTAAGAATAAGTACTCAAAGTGCGTATTCTTGAATTATATCGAACTACAATTTTAAATCCGATTTAATTTGTATTCAATACTAATTCTTATTTAATTCCAAAATAAATAATTACACTTTATTAATGTACCTTTTAGACTTAGATTTTAAATCCAATCTTAATGGGTCTCAAAGGCCCAATTAACATCCAATGTCAATTTAATTAAAGTCCAATGGGCTTTTAATTAATTCATAAGGCATGGGCTTTGGCCAATATGGGTCAAACCCAAATGCCAAGGCCCAATAAAGGAATCACCATATTTGCCATAAAATTAATTTCGGCCCATTAGGCCCAATTAAATTTAAAAGGCCCATTTATTATATTTGAACTTTATGGAATGGTTTTAGGCCCAATTTGGATCCAATCCAATTATCCTAAACCAACTTGGCCCAACCAAGCCCATAAGGCCCAAATCTAATATCAATAGCCCAATTCCAAATTAAAGACTAATTTTATTAAATTACAGTATTCTAAATATCATAATTTTTAATTAAAGTGTATAGCCATAATTAATTAGTTAAATTAACATTTCCAAAATACCAATTTAATTAATTAATCATGCTTAATCATTTTCAATACATGTCAAACATTATTGAAGCAAAATCAATCCCAACATACTTCCAATAGCTCACGGCAATGTAGGATATTTTTCATCAATTTTGATTTCAATCCAATTAAATCACAAATCAATATATCCATGCATTTTAAACACATCCAATGGTCTAAAAATCAAAAATCACCAAGAGCTACAAGGGTCATTAAATTCGGCCATCATAAGAAATTAGGGAAAAAAAATATCTAATCAATTTTTCTCCAAATTAATCATGCATAACTCAAAGTTATCATAATCTAAACATAACCAAACACTCAATTTGACAAAATCATGCTCCAAGCAAAAAATACCCAAATTCAAGTTTATGAACCCTAATTATTTCATGCTTAAATAGGCTCTGATACCATTGTTTGGTTCTCTAAGATCTAGTCAAGGATCTAATAAGCATAAAATTGTGTGAATAAACTATGTAAGATTGCGGAAAAATTACTTACATAGATCGGCAATTGGATATGAAGATAACAAAAATTTTCCAACCTTTGTGTAGTGCTCCAAGATCCTATTTATATGAATTGTTTAGCTCCAAGCTTGAACTTAGAATTCCAAACTCTTGTATATGTTTCCCTAACACCTTTGAATGACCCCTTTTGTGTGCTAGCACTTAAGACTTTTGAAGCAAAAATCAAGTAACAAGAACCCTAGGTTCACGCCCAAGATGAGAGAAAAATGGGAGGAGGTTCACGCCCAAGTTGATGAAAGAGAGAGTGAAAAGTTTTTGATTTTCCAAAAATCATATTACCAAATACCAAAAGTTGGTATTAGTCTTTCACACATCAAATAAAACAATAGAAGTGTGTTTTACAAGTTAACAACTACTATCAACTTCCATCAAGCTAAAGTGACAAAGTTGACTAGTGATGTGACTTGTGTGTGGGCCCCACTTTAATTCAAAATCCGAGTGGGCCCGCAAATACGTTCCGGGCTCGGGTTTGTTAATTCCGAATTAACGAATTTTCCGTTACGACTTAATTAAATCAAATTTTGTACACGTGCAGATGCATATGCCCTGTACACAAGACTGACAGATCATATCTTGATACACACTGGATATCATGAGCATCAGTCTACACCTAACAAACAGACGGAGGTATGATCTAAATAGATCAGTGACGTGACTGTCATCAAAGTATGGAAGATAACTCATATATCCCACTGTGGTATCTCAAGTCAAATGACCACTATGCTCGCTCAACTTGTGAAGATTCCTATTGATGTTGGTGTACCATCTATTAGGAAATCTTCAATGAGTCGTTCAGTGCCTTATCAAACAAACACATATATATATCTATACGAGTCTCACGAGACTTATGGTTCACTAGGATAAACCATCAGACCAAGTCACGATATACGACATGTACTGGTCTCAGCGGATTTTACTAACTGATCTGTGTTAGTAAATCTTGACCAGGAACTTTATTTAAGGATATACATCTTATAGTGCGCTTCCCAATGTCAATTACAAACTACGTTGTAACTGCGCACTATATTATAAACCCTAGGGTCTTTGTCTAATATACATGTATCACTAAACTAGATTTAGTTTCGATCTAATCTTAATCAGATATCTAATCGTAATTAGATCGAATAAGTGTATAAGAGACAAGGGTGTTACCATTAAATTAGTAATATTATGGAAACTAGAATTGCTTGTATTCATGAATCAGACATAAATACGATCAGGATTGGCACTCTGAGCACCAACCCTAACACTATTAAGGGGCAAGTTTTAACTGATTTTGTGGCTGAATTCACTGGGCCCCAAGTCATGGTAGTCAGGGAGGAATAAAAGTGGGAATTTTCTATTGATGGGCCGATTAGCTTGCAAGGGTGTGGGGCTAGTATCAACATCAATAATGAACAAGGTGGGGAGATGAGCTATACACTGAGGTTTGCATTTGAAACGACCAATAATGAAGCCAAGTATGAGGTGAGTTGGTCGGTCTAAGACTATATGAAGCGATCAGAGTCAGAGACGTGATGTAAAGAGTGATTCGTAGTTGGCTATCCAACGACTGAATAATGGATTCCAAGAGAAAGGAGCCCAACATAATAGTGTTAGGGTTGGTGCTCAAAGCGTCAATTTTCTGTTGTATTTCCTTGTAAATACTCTTATAAATGTTTTATTATGAATAAAATAAATAGTTTATATAATATAATATATCTCTTTATATGGTAAAGATGTAATTGACCATAGAATGATTAATTATGATACAGTTGCAAATGCGTCGCAACTGACATTGAGTTGTATGATGCCGTTGTCATTCTTAGACTCTTCCTGGTCAAGGTTTACACTACTTGGTCAGTAAAGTAAACCTGTTGAGACCGGTACATGTTGTATATTGGAATATTGGATTTCAATGGTTTCTTAATGAACCATCAGTCTTGGAGACTCGTATAGATATGTAGGTGTTTATAGCGGATAAAAACTGAATGACTCACTGAAGATTCTTAATGGATGGTACACATAGGGGTGAGCATCGGTTCCTGTTCTACCCGGAACCGATTAGAACCGGACCGATTTTTTGGGTTTGGAACCAGAATCGGTTGTAATCGGGTAGGTTCCGGTTCCAAAAATGAATGAACCGATTTTATCCGGGTAGGTTTCGGTTCCAAAATGGTCGGAACCAGAACCGGACTATGGAACCGGTTTAGGTTCCGGTGGCAGATGCATACAGGAGCATGGAAGCAACATAAGCTGCATGAAAGCTCTGTCAGCAAACAAGATTTTGACCATGCTCAAACTTTAATTAGCAAAAAGATATGTCCAAAATCATTTATTCGGTGACTTTCTCGGAGTTCCTTTGTATTAGCCATCCTATGGAATCTTATGAACTGTGCAAAACACTTCATCGACAACTTAATGCATCAAATAAAGGATGCATTAGTATATATCTTGTACATGCTTTAATAACCATTAACAACTAGGCAATTTAATGCACTGATAACTTACCTAATTGTAAATGAAAACAGAAAGGGTAATGAGGCTGACGAGCATTAAAAGTCTAAAACTTCATTTTCTTCGTTCTTGAGCTTCCGCATTCCGATTTGGTCTCTATTTTTTCCTACAGACTCGTATCGGAATGTAGTTTTCATTAAAATATTTTAAAATAGGGTAATTTGGAACCGAACTGGAACCAGATTGGAACCGAATAATAGGATACCCTGTTTAATTGGGTAGGTTCCGATTCCACTTAGTGCGGAACCGAATTTTTCCGGGTAGGTTCCGGTTCCATGCGGAACCGAAACCGGTTTTGCTCACCCCTAGGTACACCAACGTCAAAAAGAATCTTCTCGGGTTGAGTAGCATTTGTGATTTTTTGACTTGAGATACCACTGTGGGTATATGAGACATCCTCCACATTTAGATGACAATCACATCATCAATCTTTTTAGATCAGACCTCCGTATATTCATTGGTTATGGATAAATCCTCAGGATATCTTGTGTGTCAAGATAGGATCTGTCAGTTCTGTGTACAGAGCATAGGTAGTCCATATATGATTAGTAATTAGATAAAAACCATGGGCCCGTGGTACACTTAAAAAGTGAGTTCTAAGTGTTCTTATAGAGATCGCTAATAAGAAACGTTGACGAGATTGTCCCTATAGAGATTTGACGTTTATATTTATATCTCTGGGATATATCCGGATACCTCTGACAGAGGAATTAAACATATGCCATGACCTCGACCTATATGATTCAGCGAATTTTCATATATGTGATGTATTATGGTGTGTATATGATGCATATAAAATTTTGGGTTGATTGGATTTGATCTTAACATGTTTTGAACAAAAATGGACCAAATTGCAAAAATTGAAAATTAATAGGCTGTTCGGCAATTTCAAAAAAATTGGGGATTTTGTTGCAATTTTTTTTTGATGTGTTGGACATGTTGGAAAGAATTTTAGAAAAGATTTGGAATGATCCAAAAATTATATTTGACAATTTGAGGACTAAAATGAACAAAATGTAAAGTTTAGGGCTTAAACGATAATTTTCAAGAAATTTGATTTCTTGAGTTAAATTTTTTTTTTTAAGTATTGGGTAATTAAATAAATAAGTTTATTTAATTGATCCAAGAAAAATTATTGAAATCGGAAAATTTTGATTTTTTGCGTTCCGCTGCGTTACCGGGTATTCCCTATAAAACCTCACAAAATGGTATCAGAGCAAGTCTGATTCTGAACACTCGATATGATTATGCCTTTAAATTCAAAGTTTAATTTAATCTTTACTTTATGCATGCATGTGTTTATTTAATTTGATTAAATAAAATGAAAGCATCTTTTGCGGAAAATCCATATTTAATAAGGTTGTATTTTAATTATGTATTTGATGCATGTTATATGGTTCGTCTTGTCAATACAGTTTTTGGATATCTTCTCTATGACTGCATCTGAGAACGTGTCAAAGCTGTGAGGATGTAGCCGATAGAAATTTATTTATGACAGATGTATATATGTTACTAGATAAATTTAAGCAAAAGCAGAATCCTGAAAGTGCCAAAGATGTCCGGGTTACGCAAGTAGCTTGAGTTTATCATTGACGAGTTTAAACTTGGTACGCCTTCTTGTGAACGTGCCAAAGCCGTCATAATGAGAAACGACCAGGACCGGAAACTAAGAGTCACTATTGAGTGATTGACAATGAGTTACCTACCTGGTGAATATACATAGGCGAGAACTTGCTAAAGATGTGAGCTGAAATATATTCATGGGATCCACCTTTCACTATTTATATTTATTTAATTATTAAATATTTGTATTCTGTTTAGGGATTACAGTATTGCATGATTTAGTGAGAGGAGCATTTTTAAATTAAAAATCCATGATCTAGTTAATGCTTTCGATATTATTTGAAACTGTTTAATTCTGCTAACCGTTTTTCGTAATCTATATGATAGATTTGCGATGGCGGCACAATCGACTAATCCGTTTGCGCGTATGTTGGATACGAACAAACTAAAAGGCGCTGAAAACTTTGCCGATTGGGATTTGGATTTAAGGATTGTCCTTGAATCCGAAAAGTTAGGATATATACTTGAGGGTCCGTTGCCCCTTGCTGTGTCTGAGGACGCAACACCAGAGGAACTACAAGTTTTCCAAGCTTGAAAAGACGATGATTCAAAAGTTAAATCATACATTTTAAATTCACTGGCATCGGAACTCAAAAGGAAATACTATGGCATGACAAATGTGTATAATATGAGATGCAATTAAGAGAATCATATATGAACCAAGAATAAATTATTGTTCATAAAGTTGCGATGGAACTGTTCCATGCGCGACTGGACGATGGGCAAGCTGTGAGCTCACATGTTCTTCACTTGATCGATTTGATCAAACAACTGAGGCAACATAATCTCCCCCTGAATGACATTCTCGGTAGGAGTGTCATTCTTGGTTCGCTCCCTCTTATCGCTAATTCCTAATGTATTTCAACATGAATGGGATTATCTGTCATACCATGAACTTCATAGGATGCTGATCACAGCAAAATAGAACCTAAGGAATAGAGTACCGACTCGCCCTCCGAAACCTACTTCACTTTCCGCTTCTTCCCAGGCCAGGCCAAAGGGAAAGAAAACGAAAACGAAGAAGAAAAAGGGTTTCGGTCCTCCACCGAAAGGAAAGATAGCTAAGCCCAAGAGGGCGTCCAAAGATAAATATCATCATTGCAGTAAAGTCGGGCACTGGAAAAGAAACTGTCCTGACTACATTGCCCAGATAAAGAGAGAGAGTATATACATCAGGTACATTTATTTTTCTAGTTATTGATATCTCACTAGCTTGTGAAGCTATTACATCCAGCTGGATTTTAGATTTTGCTTGTCCTGTTCACATTTGCAATTCATTGTAGGTGCTGAAGGAAAGTAAGAAGCTAAAGCCTTGAGAGATGCAGTTGCATTTTGGGAATGGAGACTCTCTGGATGCAGTTACAGTTGGAGCATGCGAGATCCCCTTGTCGAATGTGAGCCTTTTGTTATATGATTGCTACGTTGTACTAGGATGTGTAGTAAATATTATATCTCTTTTTGTATTAGATATATAAGGTTATCTTGTTAATATTAAGAACAGTTCTTTATATTTATATGATAAACGTAATATTAAGATTCTTTGTTGTCCAAATGAGCATGGTCATTACAAATTGCATACTTCTAGAGATATTTTGAATACTGGGATTAATAAACGTAGTATACCTATAGTTAATAATACTGAACTTTAGAATATGAGGCTAGGTCATATAGGCGTTAAATGCCTTAACCAATTGGTTAGGAATGGTTTGATACCAGATCTCACCATTGAACCATATCTAACTTGTGAATCATATATTTATGGTAAGATGACTAAAGCCCCATTTTCTGGTGTTGGACACCGAGCCACTAACTCACGGTACGATTATGTCTATCTGATGAGACATAAATCGAAAACCTTTGAAAAGTTCAAAGAGTTCTGTAATGAAGTAGAAAAACAGACTGGTCAATATATTAAATGACTTCGATCTGATCAAGGCGGCGAATATATGAGTAGTGAGTTCATGGATTATATGAAGGAGAATAGGATTCTCGTTCAATATACTCCTTCAGGTACTCCATAACACAATGAAGTGTCTGAGAGGAGAAATCAAATTTTATTGGATATGGTCCGATCTATGTTGAGTTTTACAGATTTACCCTATTACTTATGGGGCTGCACTCTTTTAAAAGCTGCACATCTTTTGAATAAGATTCCTTCAAAAGTTGTTCCTACGAATCCATATGAGATATAGACCGGTAGGAAACCAAATCTTAATTATGTTAAGGTTTGGGGTTGTCCTGCCTATGTCAGGATGGCTCAGCAAGATACGTTTTCGGCTTGAGGGCAAAAGTTTAGGTTTATTGGATATCCTTTGAATACGAAGGGATATCTGTTCTATGATACCGAACATCTAAAATGTGCTCGTAGCTCACTTCGTAAAATTTCTAGAGGTAGAATTTTTATTATAAGGAGGTAATCATAGACAGGTTGAACTTGATGAAGTCCAACTTGAAAACAACGAACCAATGGAGGAACCTGAAGTTCAAGTATATGAAGAACCTTCAACACATACACTCCGTAGGTCACAAAAGGTATCCATACCTCCTGAACGCTTGTATTTGATATAAGAAAAGAGTCTCGATGTTCTCTTAGTTGAAGAGATTGACCCTTTTATCTATTGAGAATCGATGTTGGACATCGACTCCGTGAAGTGGAAAAATACCATGAAATCCAAGTTAGACTCAATGCATGAGAATCAAGTTAGGGACTTGGTTCCGCTTTCTGAAGGAATTGTTCATATCGGTTGTAAATGGGTTTACAAGAGGAAACGTGAGCTTGATGGAAATGTTGAAACCTATAGGGCCCGACTGGTAGCAAAAGGTTACACGCAGCGACCTGCCATTGACTACGATGAAAATTTTTCACCAGTACAATGCTTAAGTCTATTAGGATTTTGCTTTCTATAGCTGCGTATCGTGATTACGAGATTTGATAAATGGATGTCAAAACAGCTAGTCTAAATGGATTTCTTGATGAAGAAATCTATATGGAATAGCCGAAGGGTTTTGCATCCAAAGAAAACTCGGGTATGTTATGTAAGCTTAAGAAGTCCATTTATGGACTTAAACAAGCTTCACGAAGTTGGAATCTTCGATTCGACGAGATTATTACATTGTCTGGTTTTCTAAAAAATTTAGAAGAATCATGTGTAATCAGAAGGCCAGTGAGAGCATGGTGGTATTTTTAGTCCTCTATGTTGACAATATCCTCATCATTGGGAATGATATATGGATGATGCAAGGCGTCAAAGCTTACCTCTGTAAGAATTTCTCCATGAAGGACCTGGGAGAAGCTTCATATGTTTTAGGCATAAAACTCTATAGAGATAAAGAAAGGAAGCTGATTGAGTTATCCCAATCAATGTACATAGAGAAGATCTTGGAACGGTACAAATTTGGTAACTGTAAGACATCAAATATACCTTTCAGATATGAGATTCATCTTTCAAAGAAGATGTGTCCGTAAACAGAAGATGAGAAGGTTAGAATGTCTAACCAACCTTATACTTCGTGTTTGGGTAGCATAATGTATGCCATGTTATGTATTAGGCCTGATATCAGTTTCGCTGTTAGCGTAACCAGTAGATATCAGTCCAATCCAGGCAATGACCATTGGATGGCCATTAAACATATCATGAAGTATCTTAAAGGTACTAAGGATAAGTTGATTATATATGGAGGAAATGAACTGTAAGTTAATAGGTATACGGATTCCGACTTCCAATAGGATCTCGATGATAGAAAGTCTATATCTGGATTCATCTTTACCCTTAACGGAGGTGCAGTTTGCTGGAAGAGTTCCAAAGAGGGGTCAATAGCAGACTCCACCACTGAGGCGGAATACATTGCAGCTTCTGAAGCTACAAAGGAAGTTATATGGATTAGGAAATTTATCATAGAATTGGGAGTGGTCCCAAGTATCGAGAATACGAATCCGTTATACTGTGATAATACTGGAGCCATTACGCAAGCAAAGAAACCGAGGGCGCATCAGAAGTCGACGCATGTGAAACGCAAGTACCACATCATTAGAGAGATTGTGTCACGAGGGGATATTATCGTGTGCAAGGTACCGATTGAAGATAATGTAGCAGACCCGCTTACGAAGGCCATACCTCCAAAGTTATTTGATAAACATATGGAGTCGATTTGTATTAGATACAATCGATATTGGCACTGGAGCAAGTGGGAGATTTTGTCAGGGTTGGTGCTCATAGTGCCAATTCCCTGTTGTATTTCATTGTAAATACTCTTGTAAACGTTTTATTATGAATAAAATAAACAGTTTCAATAATATAATATATCTCTTTATATGGTAAAGACATAATTGAACATAGAATGATTAATTATGATACAGTTGCAGAAACATCGCAATTGACATTGAGTTGTATCATGACATTGTCATTCTTAAACTGTTCATACTCAAGGTTTATACTACTTGGTCAGTAAAGTAAACCCTTTGAGACCGGTACATGTTGTATACTGGAATATTGGATTCCAATGGTTTCTCAATGAACCATAAGTGTGGGAGACTCGTATAGACGTGCATATATTTATAGCGGATAAATACTGAACGACTCACCGAAGATTCTTAATGGATGGTACACCAACGTTCATAAGAATCTTCTCAGGTTGAATAGCATTTATGATTCTTTGACTTGAGATACCACTGTGGGTACATGAGACATCCTCCATACTTAGATGGCAGTCACGTCACCGATCTATTTAGATCAGACATCCGCATGTTCGTTGGGTGTGGATAGATCCTCAAGATATCATGTGCGTGTCAAGATATGATCCTCAGTTCTGTGTATAGAGCATATGTAGTCCATATATGATTAGCAATCAGATAAAAATCATGGGCCCGTGGTACATTTAAGAAGTGAGTTCTAAGTGTTCTTTTATTGATTGTTAATAAGAGACGTCGACGAGATTGTCCATATAGAGATTTGACGTTTATATCTATATCTCTGGGATATATCCGGATACCTGTGATGGAGGAATTAAACATATGCCATGACCTCGACCTGTATGATTCAGCGAGTTTATCTGTGGTCGTCATAATTTATGGGTGGGTAAATTATGGACACGAAATTGATTTTCGTGACGGATATGCATGAATCTAGAGAGTCTCACCTATGAAATATACTCGTAGAGCACTAGGATAACTTTTATGAATAATACTGATTACTTATGAGTCATTTAATGGTTAAACGAAAAATACATGCAAATGGACCTAATGGTCATTTCCTAATTGATGTGTATTTGTATTTAATATTTGATTTTATTAAATACAAATTAATTAAATGTCAAATTGTGATTTTTGACAAATATGATTGATATATGTATTTTGATTATTTAATGTAAATATAATACATATATTTAAGATATTTGTATTTAATTATTTAATTATATAAATGTTATATGATTAAATTAATTAAAGTAACAAAATATCTTAAGTCATGATTTACTTTATTAAAGTAAGCAAATGGCCTTCAATAATTGGTAACACTTGGTTTTTGCATTAAATGGTTTAATGATGAAATACCAAAAGTTTGTATTTCATTTTTTATTTAATTAATTGAAACAAAAGATTGAAAAATATCATGATATTTTTTCTTTGAAGTTTCGGCCCAGTGGGATGATTAACAAAAGGATTTTGTTTTCATTTGTTCAATAATAACAACAACTTACCAAAAATATTACAAAAGAAAGTTGAGAGCAAAGTTGAAGAACAAGAAGAAAAAGCTTGAAAATAGTTGGATTTTGTAAGTTTTTTCTTAAATTTTTCAACTAAGAAATTGTTTCTATCATGCTTGGCTTCAACATATGTTGCTAGGATATTGTCTCTACAGTTTTAGTTTGTGATTAAATGGTTGTGAACTTGTTTGAAAGATGAAAGCATGTATGATAATAAAGTAAGTTTGAAATGGTTTCAAAAGCTCACTTTTGATTATTTGATAATCATGTTGTCATTCTAGAGTTGCTAAGCCACTCATTGATGACCTAGAATTATTCTTGAGTTGTTTCATGGTGGTGAGACTTGTTTGGTGTAGTAAAGATAAAATTAAAGTATTGAATTTGTTTAATTTGGTTTAATTTGGTCATTTGGACAATTTGTAAAATTAGGGTTCATAACCCTTTCTAAATTTGGGATTTTTCATAAATTATGTATTATGGTGTGTATATGATGCATATTAAATTTTGGGTTGATTGGATTTGATCTTGACATGTTTTAAATAAAAATAGGCCAAATTGTAAAAACCTGAAAATTAATGGGCTGTTCGGTAATTTCAAAAAATTTGGGGATTTTGTTGCAATTTGTTTTGATATTTGGACATGTTGGAAATCATTTTAGAACTGATTTTGAATCATCCAAAATTGTATTTGACAATTGGAGGACTAAAATGAACAAAATACAAAGTTTAGGGGTTAAACGATAATTTTCAAGAAATATGATTTCTTAAGTTAAAATTCAGTTTTTTAAGTATTGGGCAATTAAATAAATAAGTTTATTTAATTGATCCAAGAAAATTTATTGAAATCGAAAAATTTTGATTATCCGCGTTCCGGTGCGTTACCGAGTATTCCTTATAAAATCCCTACATATAACTTACCTCATGAAAATGAAAAAACTGGTTGCAGAAATGGGGAATGTGATATATGAGTAGGTCGATCGAGAGAGCAACCAGCAGGAAGATTCATTGGCCCGACTGGCATCATCCATCAAGTCAAAGATTCCCCGGGTTATTTCTTTGGAGATCCTAATGTAGGAAACGCTTTCTTTATTTGCAGTGGAAATGCCTTTGGCTCTGGGATCGACCTTGAAAAATTTCTTGCATTCTCCCTTTGTTGAATGCCGAATTCCACCAACTTTTAGTAATAGAATTTTCTCATTGTTGTGAATAAATTTCCTTGAGATCCGATGCTTGGATCTACCACCTGATCTTCCAAACTATATCTCGAAACCAACAAACCGAAGTTTGGGCTTCACTCACAAAGATTCTTCTCTAAACTCTTTAGAGTAGTATGTTGTCACAAATCATTTCTTTTAATTCTTTCAACACTTGATAGAATTAAGGAGAAACTCTCTCTTTAATGTTATGGCTTTTTGAAATGATGAATGAAGAAGATTATGTTCTTATTCACTTTATTTTCTCTCTACTATTTTCTTAACACTTAAGAAAAATTAGAAGAAGTTTCACCCAACACTTGAAAGAATCTCAACAAAACCCACTCACTCTCTTACTCAACCCTTGAGGCAAAAATGATAGTATTTTTATTATTTTCAAATCCAACAACTATAATCCTCATATGTCATTCTTTTGTAACGACAAACACAATTAAGTGAAATGCCAAGTAAAGACATGTGAAGTAGACAAAAGTTAGGTAATTAGGGCATACCTAATTAGACATAAAATGCTGGAGAGTATGGTGAGTCATATGAACTTGTCTCCAAGATAATGCATATACCATTATCTTTATAATGATATAATTATCATAATTATGATGTCTTTATAATGATATAATTATCATAATTATGATGTAATAATTATCTCATAATTATTACTTGATTATCTCAAAATCTAGCATTATCATTAATGATGTAATAATTATCTCATAATTATCATTTGATTATCTCATAATCATAGAATTCTAGAAAATATCATATTAAACTAATTTAATATAGATTTCATTTGTGACAAATTATATTATTAATCACATTAATAATATATAAATATATTTATGTGAGCATATAATTAGACAATCCAATTATATTAGGTTTGCTACAGTTTATCGAGCTAGCACGGGGATCAAATGGACGTACAGTTCTTAGCTCCAATAATCCCAAAATATTAATTAAACTTTTTATTTAAATATTTTGAATTATTAATTTCGTGTTATTCCACTAGAAACTCGAAGCTGAACTCTCGTTGCCGTAGATGCAAAATATATGTCGAACAACTTCGGTGTCCATCGATATAGTCATTACATACATATTGGTCTTTCAAGAGTATCTCATAATTAGATTCGGGTCATAAGTCTGTTATACCCCTTTAATTATTTTATACCTTAAGTACCATTGATTCTCTAATGAATAATTTATTCATAACTATTATGAATATAAATATTCTATTCACAATAGAAAGACTTGAGCGCTCTAATCGTTCAAGTACTGAATCAACCCTTAAGAAAGATACTCTTCTACTTCTCGTAAGAAAAAGTGAACTCCATGTCTATATAAAACGTTCCCAGCTACACACCAAATCATGTCCCTAAAATACTTAGTTATTGGCTGAGACTGCTTCACCAACCTCACTTTAGTAAATCAAAAGACATAGTCTGCCATGCAGGAGTTCGTAATACACTTAGGATTAAGATTAATCCATATATGACCATCTAGTAGATTAAAATGAATTTCTTTAGTTAACAGATATTGTAAGATATTCATTTCTATCTGGATCTAGTCCTATATGATCAAATCATACAATGTGCCTCCATTCTCATGTCGCCACATGAACGATCCCGGATCAAGGTCGTTATACAAGTATAGAATAAACCGCAGTTATAGATAAACCATAAATAAAGTACCTATTTTCCTTACTCTCTATGAAATGTTTTAGATTGCTAACTTCGGACTTAAATACTCTTGTGTATGACACTCATACACTAAGTTCTGAAAGCACATGAGTAATCAAGGGGTAAACGAGACAATTTACAATATGCGATTTAAATCAAATAATTTTGATAAATGAATAATTCATCTTTTATTTCAATAAAAAAATTCTGTTTACAATACATGAAGCTCTAGGGTATATATACCAATATTTAAAGCCTATGAGCGTGGGAGACTTGAGTATAATGGAGATAGATGAGTTGATGGACTCGATCAAGAGTTACCAAGAGTTTGGAGATTTACTATGTGATAAGAATGAGGCGTGGAGGTTGAAATATCGGAGCGCGTGTTTTTTCTGATAGATGTGGTGATTTATTAAAGGGGTTACGTGATGTCGTATCTTAGGTAAGATGAGACAAATTACATACTTAGAGAAATTCATGAAGGAATCTGTGGAAACCACACTAACGGGAAGTCAAATGCCCAAAAAGTACTCAGATTGGATTTTTCTAGCCAACAATACATCAGGATGGGTTCAGAGTGGCCCGAGCATATGATAGGTGTCAGAAGAATGATAATGTACCTCAACAACCACCCGAGTAGTTTACCACATTGTCAAGTATTTGGTCGTTTGCTCAATGGGGGTTGGATCTTATTAGACCTATGCCTACGGGAAGAGGTCAGACCAAATATGCAATTGTGGTCATTGATTACTTTATTAAGTGGGTAGAGGTAGAACCATTGTCAACCATAACTGAGAAGAAGGTCACAGACTTTGGGAAGAGAACATAGTTTTCCGGTTCGGGATTCCCCGAGCCATCATTATAGATAACATGAAGTAATTTGATAACTCAGGCTTCAAGAAGCTTTGTGATGACCTCCAGATTGCTTTAAGATTTGCATCACCTGCTCATTTGAAGTCTAATGGGCAAGTTGAGGTGGCAAACAAAACTATCAATGGTAATATAAAATCCTGGTTTGGGTCATGCAAAAGTTTATAGGTTGAGGAGCTGCCATAAGTCTTATGGTCGCATCAGACAACTTACAAAGACTCCACATGATAAACTTCTTTCTCGTTGGCTTACGAATATGAGGCAGTAATCCCAACAGAGGTCGGGATGATGACCCACAAGGTCCAATATTTTACAGAAGAACTAAATGAAGACCTTCTTAGGCACCTCATTGACCTGGTCGAGGAGAAGAGATAGAGGTCAACACTCAAAGTGGCAACTTATCAGCAAAGGATGACCCATTTTTACAATAATAGGGTTCGGGTGCGAACCTTTCGTCCCGAGGACTTGATTTTAAAGAGGGTCACTCTCAATATAAAGAAACCCGAGGAAGGCTCTATTGGAACAAAATGGGAAGAGTCATACAAAGTTTCAGAAGTCATCAAGTCAGGTGCCTATCACTTGGAGCACTTGGATGACACCTGACTCAAAAAGCTCTAAAATACATAAATAATATGAAGGTATTTTCAATAGAGCATCTCTCACAATGACCCACAGAAAGATGCAAGAAGAGAAGTAGATCCCAAGAATATAAAATGGCTTTTCCTTTACGAATAAAAACTTGTACATTTATACGTTTGTTTATTATTTAAGTGGGAAAGACTTATTTGATATTCTTGAGAAGTATTCATGCTCGACATTACAAAAAGATGTAAAAATATGTGCGGAAAGCCCGTACCCCCGTGGAACACCAACCCCAATATCATTTTTAAACACCCCGGGTTGGAACGTCAGTACCCGACATTTTGCACCTTCGAAGACCAAAGACATTAAAGACCTGTGTGGCGTTTGTGTAGGGGTTTTAGGGGGAATATCCGGTAACGCAGCGGAAGCGGCGGAAGATCGTATCTTCCGATTTCAAAACTTTTTCTCGGATTAATTAAATAAACATATTTATTTAATTATCCAATAATCAAATTATGAAATAAAATTCAAATGAATCATATTCAAGTGAATTTACCGAAATGCCCTTACATTGGTATTTTGTCCATTTTAGTCCGAAATTGATCTAATCAATTTTGAATGATTCTAAATCATTTCTAAGATGAACTTAGCATGTTCAAAACATCAAAACACCAAAAGCACCAAAAATCCCCAAATCTAATCCTTGGCCGAGGCACCTCCAAGGTGTGCCTTTTGTCCATTTGGTCATTTCATGTCTCAAAAACACATCAAGATGTAATCCAATCAACATGAAACTTTATATGCATCATATACACATCCAAATACAAAACATATATGAAAAACCCCCAAATTTGGAATTGGTCATGAACCCTAATTTTTCAATTTCTTCAAATTGGACAAATTAGACCAAATTGGTTAAATCAATTACTTCAATCATGTTTCTTCCATCCAATCAAAGTCTCAACACAATGAAACAACTCAAGATCAAATCTAGGTCATCTAAGAGTGGGTCAACAACTCTAGATTAGCAACATGGTTTCCAAAACCTTAAAAGAAAGCTTATAACTACAATAGTCACAACCTTCCTTCATCATACATGCTCAACACTTCCATCAAAACTTCCATCAACAAAAACACAAGGAATAAAGAAAGAAATAACCTAAGAATATCATATGTTAAAGACTAGATCCTAAGGAACATTTTCCTTTCTAATAGCAAGTTGGAAAAACTTACTAAAATCCAAGCTTTCTTTGATTTCTTCTTTCTTTCTCACAAGCTTCCTTTGCTTCCATTAATGGAGTTTTTCTTTAAAGTGTATTAGGTTAAGAAGAATGAAATGAAAAAACAATATATACTTATATCAAAATGGCCTTGGCCGAAATTCACTAAAGGAAATACAAGTTTTGTAATTTCAATTTCATTTCACTTTACATTAATCAACTTGCACAAATATCTTAATAACACTTTATTAGATATTTAATTAAGTCAACAAATGCAACTAAGAAAAATATAACTCTTATATTTTAAGTGTATGGCCGAAATATGAAGAAATAAAGAAAAAAGATATTTTATTTTTCAAACAATTTTGAACAAATATCTTAAGAAGTCAAAATCAATTTGACAACCTTTTCCTTTAATGTAAAGTCAAACATTTACACTTATAATCATTTCCTAACTTTATCATTTGGTGATATATTTATATTTTAATTATATTAATCATTTATCAATTAAATAATTAAATAATTAATTAAATACAAATATATCAAACATATGTATTATATTTACTTTAAATATCTCAAATACATATATTAATGATATATGTCAAATACCTTTATTTGACTATTTATTAATGTGTATTTAATAATATCATATATTAAATACAAATACACATTAATTAGGAAATGACGGTTCGGCCCGTTCGCATGTATTTTTGTTTAACGATTAAACGATTTATAAATAATCATCATTATTCATAAATGTTTCTCTAGTGCTCTACGAGTATGTTTCATTATTGAGACTCTCTAGATTCAGGTATATCCGTCACGAAATCCAATTTCATGTCCATAATCTATCCACCCGTAGATTATGACGATCACGGATAAACTAGCTGAATCATACAGGTCGAGGTCATTGCATACGTATAATCCCTCTGTCACAGGTATCCAGATAATCCCAGAGATATAGATGTAAACGTCAAATCTCTATAGGTATTATCTCGTCGACGTATCTATTAGCAATCTTTAAATAACACTCGGAACTTACTTCCGATGTATACTGTGGCCACAGATTTAACAGACTGCTAATTATATATGGACTACCTATGCTCTGTACACAGAACTGACGGATCCTATCTTGACACACACAGGATCCTATGGGATCGGTCCACACCCAACGAACAGGCGGAGGTCTGATCTAAATAGATCGGTGACGTGACTGCCATCTAAGTGTGGAGGATGTCTCATACATCCACAGTGGTATCTCAAGTCGAAGGACCACTATGCTACTCAACCCGAGAAGATTCTTATTGACGTTGGTGTACCATCCATTAAGAATCTTCGGTGAGCCGTTCAGTGTTTATCCACTATAAACACCTACACGTCTATACGAGTCTCCCTAGACTCATGGTTCATTGGGATAAACCATCAGACCAAGTCTCGATATACGACATGTACTGGTCTCAACGGATTTGACTAACCGACCCATGTTAGCAAATCTTGACCAGGAACTATGTTTGATAATATTCATATAACAGTGACACTTCCCAATGTCAATTACAAACTAACTTTGTAACTGTGTACTGCATTATATATTATCGGGCCTTTGTCTAAAATTATACATATCACTAAACCACATTTAGTTTCAATCTAATCAAATCAGATCGAATACGTATATAAGAACAAGAGGTGCAACCATAAATAAGTAATATTATGGAATAAGGGGATGTTCGTATTCATGAATCATACATAAATACGGTCCGGATTGGCGCTCTGAGCACCAACCCCAACAGTTTGGTGCCCCAAATTAATCATAGCATGCATAGATGGAAGACAATTTGTGAAATACTACGGTACCATTGGGTTTGCATAACATATGAAATGATATTTCCCCTATGGAATTTTTCACCCGTAGAGAGTGTCGGAGGTGTATAGCACAGGTAAGGCCCATGGGACTCCATGGCGTTTGTATCCATGGGTTTGCATAGCATGGGGAAGGATAATTCCCCATGGAATTTGACACTCGTAGAAAGTGTCGAAGGTGCATAGCACGGGCAAGGCCCACTAGCCTCTATGGCATTTATAGCCTCGAGATTTGCCTATCATTGGGAGATATAATAACCTTATAGCGCTGATCGTCCATTTTTTGAATTCGTATGAGCATAGCATGGGAAAGGCTAGAAGGGCTTAGTGGGATTTGCAGACTCGGGGCCTACCTAGTACGAGGGAAAATTCCCTCATGGCATTGGCTGCCCCTTGATCGATAGCTCGATTCGCCGAGACGTTTGGACTGTGAAGTTCAAAATTATTATTTTAGATAACAAAGGGCAGAACATTGATATTTTTGGATCGATTTGGAGTGTGTGATACATCAACCTGTTATATTTGTCATTTTTTATTTTATTTTTACACGACTTAGTATGGGACGCCACTACCAGTGTTCGTAAGGACGGCTTGAGGATGAATCCCATGATCTTTTTTTATTATGATTATAATGGATCGAGACTGTATTCGTTCCGCCGAGGCCATGTTATTTAAGAGGCATAATTATGGAACATTCTCTTGTGGCCAAGTTATTAAAATGGCTCAGGGCTGCATTTATTCCATGATACCATGTATTTAAGAGGCACAAGCATGAAACATTCCATTGTGGCCAAGTGATTATAATGGCTCGGGGCTGCATTTTTTCTGCCAATGTCATCTCATTGAAAGTCACAATGAGAGAACATTCCATTGCAGTCAGATTTATTAATGGTTTGGGGAGGCCATTGAATGGAACAATGATGAAATATTCCATTGTGGCCATATTTATTAATGGCTCGAGACTGAATTCGTTCCATTGGGGCAATCTTATTGCAAGACACAATGATAGAATATTCCCTTGTGGCCAAGTGATTATAATGGCTCGGGGCAGCATTCGTTCCGCCGAGGCCATATTATTGCAAGGCACAATGAGGGAACATTCCCTTGTGGCCATATTTATTATTAGCTTGGGGTCGGATTCATTCCACTGAGGCCCTTTTATATTGGTATTGTTGGGACAGTTGTGGAACCCCTAGGGTCGGATCGGTGCCCTATGCAGTATAAATGGGTCTAACCCATGGATATAAAGTATGTGTGTAATTTTCAATTATTTAATAAAATAATATATCCCATTAGGAGTGTATAGGAAAAAACCGAGACTGAATCGGAGTCCGGAAGCTCCAGAACGAAGCAAAATAAAATTGTCGCGCGCAGCGCATGTAAGACTTGTTTTTTATTTAATTTCATTTCTTTTTCTCCTTCAGCTAACTTTCCTGTGAGCTGAAGGGATTATGTTATTTTACCCTAATCTATTCCGGTTCTTCCTAAACACTTCAAAAACACTCAAAATTTATTTTTAACATCAAAACCAACATCAACACATGTTATAGAATAAAAATCAAGTTTTTCAAAATATCAAATATTTTTACGAAAACATAAATTTATTCTAAATATGCATTTGCGTAAATTTTGAATCCAATACACAAACAAAATTAGAATCCCAATAAGAAATGTCGCGTGAACAATTCTAGGTCACCGAAAAGTGGTCAAGTGATTCTAGAATGGTAGCCATAGCTCTAAGTTTTAATCTAGAGTTTCAAACTCTAATTAATTATTCCATGTCCAACATGAACATCTTTGACCTAAATTATAAGCATGTTGTGTTTATACTTCTAAAGTTTCCTAACACAATTGATTAGTCTTATTTTAACATTAAGCTATGTGATCATGCATCTAATACACAAATGAACATAGCTTAGGAGAAGATTAAACATTACTTACTAAGCTTGATACAAGATTCAATCTACTTCTCATTGTTGAAATTGTTGGAGAACCTCCAAGGTGTGCAAGCTTGACTTCAAGATCCAATCTTCTTTCCAATGCTACCAAGCTTCACTTCAAGATCCAATCTTGATTTCTCCTAAATGAAATGTTGTAGAGACCTCACAAGCTTCTGTAAACACTTCTCTAACTGAGGCTAATTTCTCTAAGAATTTATTTGTATTTGTACTTGTAATAAAAACCTTCCTAAAGCTTGCTATTTATAGTAAAACTTAGGCAATTTCTAATTAATAAAAGTTGTAATCAACTTTTAAGTGAGCTTAATCTAATTTGTCCAAATATATATAATTAGATGTGACTAATCTCCATTGTCTCTCACTTTAATTTAATCTAATTAAATCGAGCCAAAGATTAGGAAATAGATTAGTTAAATGTTATCTTATATATACATTGCATCAAAGTGTGGAGGATCTTATACAAAATCAATGTTATCTTATAGTCAAAGGATTATATATGCTACTCGACTCTAAGAGATTCCTATTGACGCTGGTGTGTACTTCCAATTATTAGAAATACAACTATGAGTTATTCAGTATTCGCTTCAACGAATACCCACATGTCTATACGAGTTTCCAAAACTCATGGTATATCGGGTTAAACCATTGGAACTCCAATTCCAATATATGACATGTGCTAGTCCTCTAGGTTATAGGAATTCGACCGTATTCCAAAACCAACGACAAAGAATATTTACTTTAAGAATAGTTTACACCCTGTGTTAAAACTATTCTAAGGTCAATGTCATTTTTAGCATATCTATAGATCAATCTAATAAGCATAATGACAGTACCATTAATGAGGTTTGAAATGAAAAATATAGTTATTTTATTAATAAAAAATAAAATGTACAAATTGAATTGGCACTCCAAGCACCAACTCTATCAAACTCCCATTTGCTTAGTACCACACTGGATGGTACCTGTTGGTTTCTATTAAGGTCCCAAGATCAATAATAAGCATGAATCAAGTACGAATACAAATCGAAGAAGTTACGGAATACTCACATCGATCGGTTGAGTGACACGGAGGCAACAAAACCGTTTCTTTTCTTCTTCACTGCATTCAGCAGTGAGCAATTTTTGCTCACTGGTTTGGCCTCGGTTTGGGTCCTTCGTCAAGCTCCGAGCTTCGTTGAACGGTTCCCGGCTCATGGGTGGACTTCCCTATCACCTTCGTATGTCTCGTAAGTGTGCTAGCACTTGATATTTTGCCACAAAATCCCACTCCAAGCTTCCCTATCTGCTCAGTTTTGGAACAAAACCAGTGAGCTGTTTGAAGCCCCTTAGGCGTGAAGAGAAGAGAGAGTTGTGTTTGGTTTGTCAAATTTGTGTATTATATACACTCATTTGAATTTCAAATGTATTTCACTTGAATTTGGCTTTTAAAAGTCAAACCATTAAAGCCCCAACCACTCACATCACTCAATCCATCAAGTTGTTAAGTCACATCACTCAAAGTGACTTGTGATTTGAAGCTTGATGCGACTAGCGATTTGACTATTGATTTGACGTGCCCCACTCGAATTCGAAATGCGAATGCGCTCACAAATAATCTCGGGCTCGGGTTCGCTAATTCTAAATTAACGAATTTTTCGTTGCGTCGTAATTAAATGATTAGGCTTAGCGAAATCATTATTCACGTCGCTAACGATTTAATTCTAAATTAATTCATTCGCTCGAATTAAAATCTAATTTTAATTCCGCGTCGAAATCTAATTTCATTTAATATATCAAATATATTAATTTCTCGATTAATTCCAAATTAATCGTTATCTCTCTTTAATTGATATTTTATCCCAGATAAAATATCTCCGCTATTAATCCCAGATTAATTTTCTCTCTCTTCTAATTAATCCCAGATTAATTTAGAGTGCGAGTTATACGTCATCGGTGAATCTTTGGGAAGCGACCCATGAGATCCCCGGATATATTGGCAGTAAATTCGGTCGTCGGACTATCCGAACACGTAAGTACCTCGTACTACGTTTATACCGATTTACAAGACAAGGTTGGCCTCTAGCAAAGCGTCATGCCTACCCAATTCTCTGGAAATATCCTTACATGAATAAATGATCTGTATCAGGCGTAGTATATGTAGTATTGCGTATTTCTGTCCAGTATCAGATGATCACGTGCTAGGCCTGGGGTTGGAATTGTGCCTGCCCCGTACGAAGCACATGTCGGATGTCTGGTGACTAGTCTCTATAATCGGATAAACATGACCTAGTCATAATATCCCGATAGCTGCAGCATTTAAGAGAACCAGTACCGTATCCTACGTGACCAGCATCTCCATATGACTAGAGTGACACTTCCGTCTTGACATCACACCCAACACACTACGATTCTCAATATACCCAGCATTGGCGTACACAGAACCTGTTAAAGCCCTGGACGACCACAACCAAAGTATATTGATTGTCGCAAGTATTAGCGGTGCAAGTCTCAGGTTAAGACCAAATACACCTACCCTGATTTCGGACTTCCATAGACACATAGTCATACTACCATTGGAATTCCGAGGGGGTCTATCCAGAGCGAAGCTGTTTCCTGTACCATCGGTAAAACACAACCTCCTATTACACTTGCATGAGTATCCTATACCCAAGTATATGAGAACTATGTCGTTGTGCCCTCACAACGCGCACAAGTGTAATACTAGTCTTTTACGTATTTATCGATGTCCAATCTCGATAATACTCTGACTAGGGATATTTAATGATTTATCCTTCGTGGACTGATACTGTCTCATATCATTCTCCGTTCAGGAACAAATCATAGGGACCTCTCATCATTTATACATCTAGGTGATCTAATCACAAATGATAAGAGTGCAATCTCTTTTGTCACATAGTTAATTTGTACAACAACACCATGATCTGTACAAATAGTGACGCTATGGGTCATAATTGTCCAACAATCTCCCACTTGGCCTATAGCCAGTCACTCGAGTGTCTTACACCCGAACTATGTACGATTGGCTCAAATTGCTGAGAAAGTCTTTCGTCAGCGGATTTGCATGATTATCGTCTGATGCGATTTATACGATCATTACATCGCCACGATGTATGATCCGAACGAATCAGATGAATGGTCGAAGTATGTATCTGGATCGTTGATGAGACCATTAATTCTTTAGTCTGTGCTCAAGCCTAGCTTAGCTGCTAACATAATTATATCTAATCTAATTAGATTTATTTATCGACCCAAATGGCTTCCATTGCCGCCTCAGCTGCAGCAATAACCCGCATTTGTTGTTTATTCGGTAACATTATCTTGCTTGGAAGATTTCCAGCTCACTGTACCGTTATTCAAACTTTATAGTACCGTTTGCGACTTTTAGTCGTTTAATCGGTTTAGGAAACTTGCTACAATGATCACAATCACTTCAAGTTCTCCATCTCCATAGACTAAGACAGCATCATTAGTTCTCTAAGATACTAACGGATTTTCTTAACAGTAATCCAGTGACTATCACTCGGATTGGCCTATTTGTGAATCCATATGCTCAAAGCTTATGAGACACCAGGTCGCGTACATTTTCAATGTACGATTTCTCGAAGAGTTTTCTCGAAAGCCAAGCTTTCACCGATTATTATTTTATGGGAATATCATTTCTAAGAAATGACATATTATCATTATTTACAGGACAATATTTTCAGTGCGCTCCCACTAACCTCTTTATATACACAAGAATCTTTTCGTTTTGAATTAAATCATAAACTATTATTATTACATCAAAACGACAATTCTAAGAACCTATGCTTGCTTCAATCCAATCATGGATCGAATAACCCGGAAACCTTGTTTGCTAGTTTTGGTACGACAAAATCGACAGGATGTTGTAAACATCCTCCAAAAGGTTTCCTTTTCAGGAAAGCGATTTTCCCGTTAAGCTGACATATTTCATTAATGAAACATGCAGCATTAACAAGCATTATCCAAATGGATTTACCGTGGCAACAGGTAAAAGGTTGAATCGTAATCAACACAATGTTGATAACCATACCTTTCACTACAAGCCTAACTTAGTACGTTGGTATGTTGCCTTCCATTTATGTCTTCCTTGAAGACTTATAGCACCAGTAGGCACAATGCCTTGCGGTACATCAACTAGTATCGAAACTTGTTGATATACATGGAATCCATTTCGGATGTCATGACACTTTTCCATAATAGGGAGTCGATACCTTGTATCACTTCCTCATACGTAGTCAGTTGGTATATCTCAATAAGATAGACATCTTTATGAGGTGAGATCAGAAACACATACCCAGGTTATTTTCTGACTCTCTCCGACTACGCGGTTCTTGTGTATTTGAAGATTATTGGATTAGTTTCATCATTGATGAACTATTTATGTTCCATTAAGATTCGGTGCCTTGAACAGTATTACTCCGATTTTCATCGAGTTATATTATCCTCCTGCTTACCACTGCATATCGGTATTCCTCTCAGGAAGACCGCATGGTGAGAAACAATTACATTGTTCTCAAGTGAGTTGTATAAGTACAATACTTATGGTATCCCTAGGATAACCTACATTTGGCACTTATCCAATTTGGGTTTCAGTTTGGTATCATCCAAACTTATGCCTAGCATACCCAAATTATCAGGAATGAGAAATCCGGTTTCTTTCCCGTTCATATCTAATATGAAATCTGTTAAACAGATTTTTATGGAACCTTATTCAAAATAAGTTCTTGCACTGTTTAAAGCTTATCCGTTGAAGGAAATGGTAGCTCAGAGCGACTCATGATTAACCTTATCATGTCCAACAAAATTCGGTTTATCCGTTCGGACACACCGTCACTTTGACGTGTTCCATGAGGAGTCATCATTTGAAAGAATACTATACTCTTTCAAGTATATAGAAACTTATTGCTTAAGTATTTTCCATTACGGTCTTACCGTGACGGTTTAATACTTTAGTCGATCTGTTCATCTATTTCGTATCGAAACTTTAAAATTTTCCGATTTGTGTTCTTCAAAAGAAACACATAACCATAACGCGATGCCACATCCGTAAGGTCACGAAATATTCATATCCACATCTAGCCTAGCTAGACATGGGCCCATTTGCTTCACTATGAACTAGGGCTAACAGATCAGTGGCATTTACACTTTTACCAAGTAAATAGTGTTATAGGCACATTACCCAATAAACTAGATTCGTAGACTTTATTTGATTGGAATCAAATTAGTCCGAGTACCCACTCTTCAAAAGTGTGGATATATGATTCTTGTTTAATTGTGTCCCCGACAACAATACCACAATTAGTTTCTTCTGATCAAATCAGTTTGAGCTGTTTGTTTGTCATGTTATACGTTTGAGATCTATTTATATTCAAAATATAAATTCTGTTATTCACATCTAATGTGTTTATCTCAATATCATCTTTATAAAATAAAACACTTTAGTGTTCTAGAATATAAAGGTTCACCCGCTGCGGGTTAAACACTGATATAGAGATAATGTATCCAGTCAAACTAGTTACATTATAACAGTTTCCTAACTTAGGTACACACCCGATGGTAGTTCCTAAACTCAGGTATCTAGGGTTAAAACATCGACTTTCGTCCAGTTTCCAAATCGCAGATTAATCTCAATTGAAGTCAGTATCATGTTCAAAACAGATTCTGAACATCAATATATATTTATTTTATGTACCACACTAAGTATCTAAAATCCAATTTTAATACTAGTCGTGAACATATTTATGACAATCATATTTGAAGTCAGAGCCTTTCTCGTTCTTCAATTCCTTCATGTCTGCTTTGTCCAAATGGCAGTCATGCTTCCGCGATCCCGTTTGCCACATTTAGGCAGACATTTTGGGATATGTCCTTTATATTCCTAGAAGATTATAAGGATTTTGCCTTTGCCCTTTTTCACATTCCAGTAGCCTTTGGCCAAGCCTCGGGTTTCTAGAATATCGAAGTAAGGTGCGCCTTGCGCTACTTGCCTAATATAAAGTTTTGACTTTGTCTCATTGAGAATAGTCATTAACCCTCCAAGAGTTATTATTGCAATTTAGTACTTCTAAAATCTAAGTATAGATTTATGAAGATCCTTCAATTTTAGTATCATACTTCGAGGATCTAATCCTTAGTTCCGATTCAGAAATTAAGGAGTCTACTGTGACAAGCTTAATGGATTAAGCACTTAGGTTATCATTACATAATCTTCCAAAGATTATGCTCTACTGTTTTCTTAACTCCGGGCTTAGGCTTAATACATTATTTTATCAAATAAAATAACTTATTATTTTCCAAGACCATCTGAAACTTTATTCCCAATATGAAAATTAAACCATTTAAATACATTTTCCCTAGGATTATGTATTAAACGTCAATCTTTCAATTTTATCTTGATTTTAATAGTCCAACTATTTAATCAACGATTTAGGTACTATTTATTATAATTATTACAATAGTCCAACTATTTAATCAACTATAATTTAATAGATTAAAATCAATTATATTGATTACTATAATCCAATTATAAAATCAACTATAAATGAATTGTTTGAATATAGTCCAACTATTTATTAAAACAACAATTTAAATATTAGTCCAACTAACATTTAATTTCTAACGACGAATGATATTTGTTTGAGCGCGTATGGCGAGTAATTGAACGAGTATTGCAAATTCAATTCTTGCCTCCCACTATTTTTCGGCGAGCCTCTAACCCTCTGTCGAGTACTCGGGAAACCGCGTTTCCTAGTGGGCTAGGATCCCGTTAAATATCACACAATCTTGACTTTGGCCAACAAATTGTATGATAATTAACTAGGTAGATCTCTAAGATCAATTGGATCCAATCCAATTCCTAGATCCGGTAGGGGGACATCCAACTCTGAAATATATATCTTATATATGCCAATACATCCAATGTATTACCTAACCTTTTTCCTCTGATTCAACTAAGCCTTGGCTTTGGCACAACAAACTTAGTGATCCCAGTTAAGCGCGACCCATTGACCATGGAAGCTTCGTAATCAATGTCGATGGACAAGAAGTGGTCTTGACTTGAGCCAACAAACCACAACTTGGACAAGACACTGATATGGAACAAAGCCTTTGTGATTCAAACACATCCTCGACAGACAGAGGCCTTGACTTTGGCCAACAAACCAATGACGTCTCGGATCTTGAGTGAGAATCACTCAATGGAAGGAAAAACGCTTAATATTTTGCGAGGGTTTTTCGAGTGCAAATTGGCAACCAATTTATTATCTTTGTTAAGGTCTCATCATCATACACCCTTAAACATGCATTCTAAACACATAATAAAGCGCGTATAAGAAAATAATAATGATATGCGGATGGATACTTTACACATTGATCCTAGATCAAATCTCTCCATTTCTCTCTCCCGCTAGCACAAATATTTCTTCTACCCGTTACACTACCTTTCTAAAGAAACCTCATTTACATTGAGGGGAATAGGTGAGAAGAGAATATAAAGAAATGAGAGGTAATAAGGCTGGACACGCAGGTCCAATTAATAAATAGAATTTATTACAACAATTTCTAAAATTGTCTCACCCATCTAATATCCATCTGATATACATTATTCATGCATCGCAACCATGTATTCACACAAGCATGTTATCAATCAATCTAATCAAATTAATTAATCTGATAATTAGTGATCATCCAATGTTCAAACAACGATTTGATTTTGCTCGAGTCAAACTCGTTTTGCGAATAAGTACTCAAAGTACAAATTCTCGAATTAAATTAAACTACATCATTAAATCCAATTTAATATGCATTCAATTCTAATTCGCTATTTAATTCCAAATTAAATACTACACTTTATTAATAAACCTTTTACGACTTAAATTCCAAATTTAATCGTTACGGGTCTCAAAGTCCGATTAACGTCCAACGTCAATTTAATTAAAGTCCAATGGGCTTTTAATTAATTTCTTAAGGCGTGGACTTTTTGTCAACTCGGGTCAAACCGAATAACCACAATCCAATCCGGGAGTTATCCCATAAGCCCAGAAATCAATTTTGGCCCATTAGGCCCAATTAAACTTTAAAGGTTCAATAAGTCGCATTTGGGCTTTATGGAAGCAGTTTTGGGCCCAATTGGATCCAACCAATTTTGCCTAAACCCAATTTTGTACAACAAAGCCCAATAAGCCCATTTACAACATTAAAGCCCAAATCCAATTTTAAGGCCCAATTAATTAAATACAAAAAATCCAATTTCACATTTAATTAACCTAAAGTGTATATCATGATTAATCACCCAAATTAACATTTCTAAAACATTAATTTATACAATAAATCATGCTCATTTTCATCATCACATGTCCAACGCATTTTGATTAAAATCAAACCCAATACACATGCTCAAAGTCTCGGCCAATGAGGGGATTTTATATCCGATTTGGTTTCAATCCAATTAATCCCACAATCAACATTAAATCAATATCCTAATTGATTCTAACTCATCCAATGAATTAAAAAATCAAAATCACCAAGAACTTTTTAGGGCACTAAACTCTCGGCCAAGCTAAGATTTTGGGGAAAAATTGTTCCAAACCATTTTTCTTGAAATTGATCAAATAAAACTTCAATTAAACATGTATTAAGCATACTCAAACATCCAATTCATTCAAATCATGCTCAAATACAAATTACCCAAATTTTAAGCCCTAAACTTTTTCATGCTCTAACCTTGCTCTAGATGCCACTGTTGGTTTCTATTAAGGTCCCAAGATCAATAATAGGCATGAATCAAGTGCGAATACATATCGAAGAAGTTGCGGAATACTCACATCGATCGGTTGAGCGACGCGGAGGCAACAAAACCATTTCTTTTATTCTTCACTGCATTCGGCAGTGAGCAGTTTTTGCTCACTGGTTTGGCCTCGGTTTGGGTCATTCGTCAAGCTCCGAGCTTCGTTGAATGGTTCCCAGCTCATGGGTGGACTTCCCTATCACCTTCGCATGTCTCGTAAGTGTGCTAACACTTGAGATTTTGCCACAAAATCCAACACCAAGCTTCCCTATCTGCTCAGTTTTGGAACAAAACCAGTGAGCTGTTTGGAGCCCCTTGGGCGTGAAGAGAGGAGAGAAAAAGAGAAGAGAGAGTTGTGTTTGGTTTGTCAAATTTGTGTATTATATACACTCATTTGAATTTCAAATGCATTTCACTTGAATTTGGCTTTTAAAAGTCAAACCATTAAAGCCCCAACCACTCACATCACTCAATCCATCAAGTTGTCAAGTCACATCACTCAAAGTGACTTGTGATTTGACGCTTGATGCGACTAGCGATTTGACGCTTGATTTGACGTGTCGCACTCGAATTCGAAATGCGAATGCGCTCGCAAATAATCTCGGGCTCGGGTTCGCTAATTCCAAATTAACGAATTTTCTGTTGCGTCGTAATTAAATGATTAGGCCAAGTGAAATCACTATTCACGTCGCTAACGATTTAATTCTAAATTAATTCGTTCTCCCGAATTAAAATCTAATTTTAATTCCGCGTCGAAATCTAATTTCGTTTAATATATCAAATATATTAATTTCTCGATTAATTCCAAATTAATCGTTATCTCTCTTTAATTGATATTTTATCCCAGATAAAATATCTCTGCTATTAATCCCATATTAATTTTCTCTCTCTTCTAATTAATCCCAGATTAATTTAGAGTGCGAGTTATACGTCATCGGTGAATCTTTGGGAAGCGATCCATGAGATCCCCGGATATGTTGGCAGTAAATTCGGTCGTCGGACTATCCGAACACGTAAGTACCTCGTACTACGTTTATACCGATTTACAAGACAAGGTTGGCCTCTAGCAAAGCGCCATGCCTACCCAATTCTCCGGAAATATCCTTATAGGAATAAAGGATCTGTTTCAGGCGTAGTATACGTAGTATTGCGAATTTCTGTCCAGTATCAGATGATCACGTGCTAGGCCTGAGGCTGGAATTGTGTCTGCCCCGTACGAAGCACATGTCGGATGTCTGGTGACTAGTCTCTATAATCGGATAAACATGACCTAGTCATAATATCCCGATAGCTGCATCATTTAAGAGAACCAGTACCGTATCCTACGTGACCATCATCTCCATATGACTGGAGTGACACTTCCGTCTTGACATCACACCCAACACACAACGATTCTCAATATACCCAGCATTGGCGTACACAGAACCTGTTAAAGCCCTTGACGACCGCAATCAAAGTATATTGATTGTCGCAAGTATTAGCGGTGCAAGTCTCAGGTTAAGACCAAATACACCTACCTTGATTTCGGACTTCCATAGACACATAGTCATACTACCAATGGAATTCCGAGGGGGTCTATCCAGAGCGAAGCTGTTTCCCGTACCATCGGTAAAACACAACCTCCTATTACACTTGCATGAGTATCCTATACCCAAATATATGAGAACTATGTCGTTGTGCCCTCACAACGCGCACAAGTGTAATACTAGTCTTTTACGTATTTATCGATGTCCAATCTCGATAATACTCTGACTAGGGATATTTAATGATTTATCCTTCGTGGACTGATACTGTCTCATATCATTCTCCGTCCATGAACAAATCATAGGGACCTCTCATCATTTATACATCTAGGTGATCTAATCACAAATGATAAGAGTGCAATCTCTTTTGTCACATAGTTAATTTGTACAACAACACAATGATCTGTACAAATAGTGACGCTATGGGTCATAATTGTCCAACAATCTCCCACTTGGCCTATAGCCAGTCACTCGAGTGTCTTACACCCGAACTATGTACGGTTGCCTCAAATTGCTGAGAAAGTCTTTCGTCACCGGATTTGCATGATATACGAACCATGTTTGGAGGAAGTGATACAAGGTATTGACTCTTTTTATGGCAAAGTGCCATGAAGTCCGAAATGGATTCCATATATACGAACTATGTTTGGATACTGGTTGATGCACCAGAAGGCGTTAAAACTATTGGTTGCAAATGGTCTTCAAGGAAGACTGACATGGATGGCAACATACAAACGTACAAAGCTAGGCTTGTAGCGAAAAGGTATCGTCATCAACATGGTGTTGATTACGATGAAACTTTTTACCTGTTGCCATGATTAAATCCATTCAGATAATGCTTGCTATTGCTGCATATTTTGATTATGAAATATGGCAACTAGACTCCAAAACCTATTTCCTCAACGGAAACCTTTTAGAGGATGTTTGTATGCAACATCCTGACGGTTTTGTCGTGCCAAAACATGCAAACAAGGCTTGCAAGTTAAATCAATCCATTTATGGATTGAAGCAAGCATTGAATTTTTGGAACCATCGTTTTGATGTAATCATTATGGTATATGATTTAATTCAAAAAGAAGATGATTCTTGTGTATATAAGAGGGTTAGTGGGAGCGCATTGACAATCATTGTCCTATACATTGATGATGTATTGCTTCTTAGCAATGACATTCCCATACTACAATCGGTGAAAGCTTGGCTTTCATAAAATTCTCCATGGAATACCTGGGAGAAGCAGGCTTTATTATAGGAATAAAGATCTACTAGGATAGATCTAAAAAGCTGCTGACACTCTACCAGAGTTCGTACGTTTTGATATGTACGCAACTTGATGTCTCATATGCTTTGAGCATATTCAGTCACAATCAGGCCCATCCAGATGATGGTCATTGGATTGAGTAAAGAACATCCTTGAGTATCTTGGATGAACTAAGGATGCTTTCTGAGAATATGGGGAAAATAGAACTTGAGGTGACTGGGTTCACCACTGTAAGTTTCCAAACCGATAAAGACGATAATAAGTCGCAATTAGGGTACATATTTAGTTTGAATAATGGAACAGTGAGCTGGAAATCTTCCAAGCAAGATACTGTTGCCGATTAAATAATAAAAGCGGAATATTGCTGCAGCTGAGGCAACAAAAGAAGCATTTTGGATCTATAAATTCCTAATTGGATTAGGAGTAGTTATGTTAGCAGCTAAGCTAAGCTACATCATAGGCTAAAGAACCGCGGTCTCATCAACGATCCAAGTATGTACTTCAACTATTTCATCTGATTCGTCAGATCATACATCGTAGCGATGTGATGATCGAATAAATAGCATCAGATGATAACCTTGCAAATCCGCTGATGAAAGTTGTTTCTCAGCAGAAGTTTGAGCGACCCGTACATAGTTCAGGTGTTGGATACTTGAGTGATTGGCTATAGGCCAAGTGGGGTATTGTTGGACAATTATGACCCATAGCATCACTATTTGTACATAACATGGTGTTGTTGTACAAATTAATTATGTGACAAAGAAAATTGCTTTTTTATCATTTTTAATTGGATTACCTGGATATATAAATGATAAAAGTCCATATGATTAGTACCAGATTAATAAGATATAAGACAATATTAATCCACTAAGGTTTAATCATTAAATATCCCTAGTCGTAGTATTATCGAGACTGGACATCGATAATGCGGAATAGGCTAGTATTACACTTGTGCGCGTTATGGAAGCTTAATGACATAGTTATCATATATTTAAGTATTGGATACTTATGCAAGTGTGATATGAGGTTCTGTTTGCCGGTGGTACGGAAACAGCTTCGCTCTGGATAGACCCATCGGAGTCTCATTGGTAGTATGACTATGTGTCTATGGGAATCTGAATCAGGGTAGGTGTATTTGATCTTAACTTGAGACTTGCATCGCTAATACTTACGACAATCAGTATACTTTGGTTTTGGTCGTTCGGGGCTTTAACAGGTTCTGTGTACGGCTCTTCTGGGTATACTGAGAATCGTAGTGTATTGGGTATGATGTCAAGATGGAAGTATCACTTCAGTCATATGGAGATGATGATCACGTAGGGATATAAAACTGGTACTCTCAAGTGCTATAGCCATCGGGAAAGTAGGACTAGGTCATGACTTTCCGATAATAAAGAGATTAGTTGCTAGTGATCCGATATATGCTTCGTACAAGACAGACACAACTCCAGCCCCATGCCTAGCATGTGACATCCGACACTGGATCATAATACGCAATACTATATATACTACGCTTGTTAAAGATCTTGTATTCCTTAAAGAATATTTCTAGAGAATTGGGTAGGCACGGTGCTTTGCTAGAAGCCAACCATGTCTTGTAAATTGGTAAGAACGTGGTACCGAGTACGCACGTGTTTGGATAGTCCGATGACCGTATTTACTGCCAACATATCCAGGGATCTCTTGGGTCGCCTCCCAAAGATTCACCAATGGCATTTGACTCGAACAGAATTAATCTGGGATTAATTATGAGAGAGAGAAAATTAATCTATGATTAATTACGACAAGAATTAATCTGGGATTAATTCGACTAGAAGAGAGAATGCGATTAATTTAGAATTAATCGGCAAAGTAAATTTAATAGTTAAATTGGATTTCACTATTTAATTTATTTAATTGGGCTAAAATAATATATTGGATATATTAATTGAAATTAGATTTCAATGCGGAATTAAATTAGATTTTAATTCTAGCGAACGAATTAATTTAGAATTAATTCGCAAGCGACTTTCGTAATAATTTTGCTAGGCATTATTATTTATTTAAATTAGATTTAATTACGTCGCAACGGAAAATTCGTTTAGTTTGGAATTAAACGAACCCGGGCCCGAGTGAAATTGCATGTTGATTTAGCCGACTTAAATTTGGAATTTAAAAGTGGTGGGACCCACTTCACTTATATCACATGTTAGACATGTGATGGAAGTGGTTAGGCTTAAAATTCTGGATTTGATTTATTAAAAGTAAGCTTGGCTTTGCTTATATAACACTCAAACCAATATCAACACTTGACCAGCGTAAACACACACGTATAACGCAAGCGCACGTATCGTTCAAGTAGTATAAAAATATCGATCCCACGATGACTTAATTCCTATTGTTGTTATTAATTATTGATACTATTTATTTACAGGTATCTAATTATAGGGAGAAGGGAATTGATTGCTTTTGGTTAGTTGAATGTGGTTTTTACAAAATAAAATAAAAACAGACTCAAAAGAAAATACTAAGGAAAATAAAAGAAAAGACTCAAAGGTCTAGGGTCGTGACTCCACACAATATTATTATAAAAATGAATTGATTCTCTTATCTATGTGTAATAAATCAATTTGCTAACCTGGAACACGAAAATATGCAAAAGCCTCTTCCGATGGTCAGACGCAAATACCCAGTATAACCCAATTGAACCATATTCCTATGTCAACCAAATTACCTGGATTCATTAAGATTAAGTTCCAATTGTGGCTACCCCCGCCCAACAGAGGTATATGTCTATCCTGTAAGGAAATCTATTAAAGGGTTATTTATCCTCAAGGAAGATCGTGGGCTATTGAATCTAAGGCTGAAACCTAAAATCCCTATGTCTAGTTAATTTTAAATTTACCAAATCAATCTTATTGGTGATCAGACAACAAGAAGCATTAAGCTTAAGACTCAATAAACAAACTAAAGAATTACCCATAAAAAGAAAATCAATTATTAAGTATGGATATTGTGTTTCATCACTTCCCTAAAATGAAAATAAAATGTTGGGGTTAGAGGATCCACAATTAATATTTCTTATCTAGGAATCTCACTTATTATAATATATAAATTATTTTATATTCTGCTTTCTCATGAATTAATAATATTAAACATTTAAAACCTGTCATATAGGCGGTAATCCATTTAGTCCAATTACACCAGCCATATAGGCGGTAATTATCTGTCACATAAAGACCAGCCATATAGGCGGTTAAGTAATTTATATTTAGACCGACCATAAAGGCGGTAATAAAGTCTGACATTAATTAATCCGATTAAATTATAATTTATAATTTATAATTAAGTGAGATTTACCTAGATAATTATATTAAAGGTTTCACATTTTACCCCAGCGGTAAATTAACTACAAAACATAAAGTAAATAAATAAAAAGCAGTAATAAAAACTAAAAATAAAAAGACATAATTTTATTATTACAAAACTAAATGCTTCCTATGAAATCAGGGAAAAAATCCCAAGGAAAGCACACCAAATGAAGTGAAGAGGAGCTGAATTTATAGGCAGTTTCGGCTTCTGGCGTCGCGACGCTGAAGTGCTTGGCGTCGCGACTCCAGCACGCGTTTTCAGTCAACGTGGCTTTTGACCACGTGCATTGTCGGTAGAATCTGGTGATGACACGTGTCACGCGGTAAAGGTGGTGCAATGAGAAGATGACACGTGGCACACGGTGATTGGCTGAGCTTTCGGTCCAATGATCATCTGACACGTGGCACGCGTTTAGAATTGGTCCAATGAGAGATTAACATGTGGCAGCATGTGATTCGCCGGTGATTCGGTCCAATGACAACTCGATAAGTGGCACGCGCTTGCTTTGGTCCAATGAGATTTCTACACGTGGCAGACGGCGCATTTTAGTTGATCTTTTGTGATGATGACACGTGGCACGGCGCACGTTAGCAAGGTCGGCGCACGTTAGCAAGTCCAATTTCTCAGATTCTGACACGTGTCCCTCGGCGTATGTTAGCATGTCCGGCGCACGTTAGACGTCGCGACGCGTAGGGTCCTGGCATCGTGACGCGGCCAAATTACCGAATTGCCCTTTTGTCATTTTTTCTCTATTTTGGCCCCAAATTGCTTCCAATGCTTTCCCAACTTTATTTATCTGTAAAATAACACAAAACACATCAAAACGTTCACAAAACTCAAGAAACTATACAAAATATTAGGTTAAATGAGTGGGAAATAGTGATAGATTTACCACTCATCACACCCCCAAACCTAACATTTTGCTAGTCCTCGAGCAAAACACAAAATAAAATAACATAATAAAATTTAACTAAGCCACTTTCGTAGGGATCACGATTGCATTTAGCGTATGCAACAAGCCTTTAAACCCCTAGGTGTCCCTAGTGGACGAGTTGTAGTCTCGTGAGGGTTTACAGCAATGATACCCACAAACATTTTACAAAAGTAAAAAGGTAGTAAAACTAATGCACACAAAACCAAAAAGACAAGCGAAAAGAGAATAAAGAAGTTAGTGACTAATCAGGTGAAATTTCTACTCCAAGTTATTAGTTGTTTTGTTTCTTTCTAAATTACCGATTAAGTAAATTCTCCGATTATATTTACCTTTCTCCATATACACAGCGAACAAAATATTAATCAACTCATTTTTGCCCACAACAGTCATAAGTGCAGTTGATAAGAGAGTAATATTTTTGTCCTAAAGTTCTATCAGATTTCACACCTTTTTGTAGCAATGGAATAATTTTTCTGATTTTTTCTTTGATTTTTCTCTATTTTTTTATTTATATACAATATCTTCCATCCATGTAACGAGCTTTGGGCCAGTGGCTCCCAAACCAGTTGGCTTTAGGGCACTAGGTGTTAAAACACCCTTACAGACTTAATAACTCGGATCTCAGATTTTTTTTTTTTACTCCATTGTTTTTTGAGATGCTTCCTCCAATTAAACTATAGCACTGAATATTAAAAACTTTTCAATTACAGCTCATGTCCATATGTTACTATATATGTTGATAATATCTGTCAACTGAGCATATGAAGGTCCATTTTAGTCAGTGTTAAGGAGAATTTACAAATTAAATAATTTAAAATGAAATAAACAAAAATTAACTTGTTCCGAAATAAATGGTTTGAGATACGTATCAGGAGTGGGAACTCCTTACTCAGCTATCTCTCACTAATTTCACATTTTTAGTCAAAACACAAAAACGCACAATATTTTTGTAATTTTTGAAAATTTTCCATTTTTTTTGTATTTTTCGAAAAATTTTGGACTAAAAATAAAAATAACACACAAACTAAAAAAAAATGTACTAATCAACTAATTTTCTCCCCCAAACCTAAATAAGACATTGTCCCCAATGTCTTAAATAGTAAAATGAGAGTTAAGAAGGCCGTACCTGGTTAGCTGAAATTCTACACGAAATTAAAGGTTAAGATCCAGATTAATTCGACGCCTCTTACCACGATCGTCCTCGGACCAATTTATCTTTGAAAGGATAGGGTCAACTTGTGGTTCATAGGCTATGAGTTGGTCTATTAGATCTGGAGCAGTTCTGGCAGTGAAGAGGAGTTCTTTCATAGGTTTTGACACGAACCCATTTCTCCGGGCATCATCAAGAAACACACAAAGAAAATCATAAAATCCATCAACGTTAAACATTCCAAGCGGTTTCTGGTGTATGTTCAGGTTCGCCCCAGATAGAACTATAAAAATTTCCTCCAATGTGCCCAAGCCACCTGGCAAAGCGATAAAAGCATCAGCACAGTTAATCATTTCTACCAGTCGTTCAGACATACCTGGCACGATCAGTTCCTCTCCGTTTGATGATCCAATAAGATTTGCCTCTGCCGAGGGTTTTGGGATGATTCCCAAAACGTGACTGCCTCCTTCCTGTACAGCCTTTGAAACGATCCCCATAAGTTCAAGATTTCCTCCGCCATATATTAAGTGCATATTCCTTGCAGCTAAGACTCGACCCAATTCATATGCTGCTTCTACGTATTGTGGCTTAACACCAACACTAGTACCGCAAAACACACAGATATTTTCAACTCGTCTTCTTGAAGTGGCTTCCATTTTTTATGTATTTCTTTCTCAACTCTGGATGCCTTCAAAAGTGCAATGACGGGCTGAATTTATAGTACCTGAAAAAAGGTGAGTAATAATAGCACTAGTATCTTCTAGAGGACGTTTGTTTGCTAAACAACAAAATGAATGGTGAAAGGTCAAAAAGTCTGGATCCTGTCTACGAAAATAAAAATAATTACAATAGAAAAGGGAATCAAAGCAATAATTAAGGCAACATAATTGTGTACGCAATACGCCACTTGTTTGGTATATAAATCCATTAGGATGCGTCTTAAGATTTCATTCTTTACTCAGCCATCGCTAATGAATTGGTTGCCAAACACCATTTCTTCTGTCTTAAATTGCTCCGTTTGTGCTTTTCCCTACAAAAATAACACACAAAATTAAAAACTCTACAACATGTATACACAAAATATGAAAACAGAAATTACAACAAATTGCATGGGTTACCTCCCTGCTAGCGCTAAATTTTACGTCTTCAGCCAGACTTGACTGAAATCTATATGTCAAGGAGGTTTCAATGTCGTTTTGGATGTCCGATTAAAGACAATCCCGTGAGCGTTGCTTTTGAAGGGTCTCTTCCAACAGTAAGGTGATAAAAAGAGTTTTGTCTCATTCAGTGCTCGTGCCACCTTTTTGCTCCTTGTTGTTCCAGTGGTTCCTGCAAAGAAAGAAAGAAAATCAGGAGGTCTCTTATAATGCTTGACTTGAAATGGGAGTTCCATTCTGTCAAGCTTTTGGACGATATTTTTGATTTGTACTCCCCAAAACAGCTATGTTTCTCCTGAATGCTCTGGATCTTTATTAAGGTTAGACATTTGCTCATTCATTTGCTCTGCTTCTTGTTCCACCTTTTCTTCACAGATGTATTTGAAAATTTCTGCATTCAGCTCTTCATTTGTCATCTGTGAAATGCATGCTGCAAAATTATCAACCTGAGGATGTAAGGAAATGTCAGATTTTAGGTCTTCATCCTCTGATCTTGGTGAAATGATTGGCTCAGATAGATCTTCTTCAAACATTTGTGCAATGGAATCTCCAAGATCTTCATTTCGAGGATTAAAAGTTTGATCCTCCGTCGTTGGTGCAGTTGGTACAAATAGATCAGCTTCATCCTCGTCAGAATGTGAATAATAAAAGTCAAATAGAGATTTTGCCGGTTTGGGCTCCTGAACTGATACCTCTGGTTGTTGGTACTGCTTAGCCTCCTCATCTGTTAAGGTGTCATTTTGAAATGATTGGTACTCGAAGGCTTCATCAGTGTTATCTGAAAATGGTTCTTGAGGTATGTAGCTCTGGTTCTCTTTTGATTGCCTCATTTGATCTATCATATTCTGAATGGATGCTGATTGTCTCTGAATACTTTCAAATTGATTCTGGCATGTTTCAAGCATTGTATCCAACTTTTCATCTTGTTTCTTGACCCAATCTATGAGCATGTCAATCATATGATCTTCCTCTGATGGTTCTGATTGTTGATGAAGATCGAAGGTAGATGGTGGATGAGATGGAAAATATGATGAAAAGTATATGATAATTCTGCCATTCTGAAAAGTATATGCATTGATCGCTCGGGTGGTTACCATCACAAATCACACATCTCCCCATTTCGTTCTGATGAGCAAATGTAGTATTGTTCGGTTCTGGCATCCAGTGATAATTGTTGGGCTGGACAACAAGCCTCAGAAAACCGAACTGTTGCTCCCAGATTTGGGGTGTATCTTCTTGTAAAGCTCGTAATCTCTCAATCTCCCAGTAGTGTTCCATTTTTCAGCCACCTGAAATAAAAGAAAGAAATGAAAATTACATATAAAAATAAAGAAAATTAGATACAAGTAAATTAGATAGCTTCAAAATTAATAACTCAAGAAAAATAAGTCCTCGGCAACGGGCGCCAAAAACTTGACCAGCGTAAACACACACGTATAACGCAAGCGCACGTATCGTTCAAGTAGTATAAAAATATCGATCCCACGAGGACTTAATTCCTACTGTTGTTATTAATTATTGATACTATTTATTTACAGGTATCTAATTATAGGGAGAAGGGAATTGATTGCTTTTGGTTGGTTGAATGTGGTTTTTACAAAATAAAATAAAAACAGACTCAAAAGAAAATACTAAGGAAAATAAAAGAAAAGACTCAAAGGTCTAGGGTCGTGACTCCACATAATATTATTATAAAGATGAATTGATTCTCTTATCTATGTGTAATAAATCAATTTGCTAACCTGGAACACGAAAATATGCAAAAGCCTCTTCCGATGGTCAGACGCAAATACCCAGTATAACCCAATTGAACCATATTCCTATGTCAACCAAATTACCTGGATTCATTAAGATTAAGTTCCAATTGTGGCTACCCCCGCCCAACAGGTATATGTCTATCCTGTAAGGAAATCTATTAAAGGGTTATTTATCCTCAAGGAAGATCGTGGGCTATTGAATCTAAGGCTGAAACCTAAAATCCCTATGTCTAGTTAATTTTAAATTTACCAAATCAATCTTATTGGTGATCAGACAACAAGAAGCATTAAGCTTAAAACTCAATAAACAAACTAAAGAATTACCCATAAAAAGAAAATCAATTATTAAGTATGGATATTGTGTTTCATCACTTCCCTAGAATGAAAATAAAATGTCGGGGTTAGAGGATCCACAATTAATATTTCTTATATAGGAATCTCACTTATTATAATATATAAATTATTTTATATTCTGCTTTCTCAGGAATTAATAATATTAAACATTTAAAACCAGCCATATAGGCGGTAATCCATTTAGTCCAATTACACCAGCCATATAGGCGGTAATTATCTGTCACATAAAGACCAGCCATATAGGCGGTTAAGTAATTTATATTTAGACCGACCATATAGGCGGTAATAAAGTCTGACATTAATTAATCCGGTTAAATTATAATTTATAAATTATAATTAAGTGAGATTTACCTAGATAATTATATTAAAGGTTTCACCTTTTACCCCAGCGGTAAATTAACTACAAAACATAAAGTAAATAAATAAAAAGCAGTAATAAAAACTAAAAATAAAAATACATAATTTTATTATTACAAAACTAGATGCTTCCTATGAAATCAGGGAAAAAATCCCAAGGAAAGCACACCAAATGAAGTGAAGAAGAGCTGAATTTATAGGCAGTTTTGGCTTCTGGCGTCGCGACGCTGAAGTGCTTGGCGTCGCGACTCCAGCACGCGTTTTCAGTCAACGCGGCTTTTGACCACGCGTATTGTCGGCAGAATCTGGTGATGACACGTGTCACGTGGTAAATGTGGTGCAATGAGAAGACGACACGTGGCACACGGTGATTGGCTGAGCTTTCGGTCCAATGATCATCTGACACGTGGCACGCGTTTAGAATTGGTCCAATGAGAGATTAACACGTGGCAGCATGTGATTCGCCGGTGATTCGGTCCAATGACAACTCGACACATGGCACGCGCTTGCTTTGGTCCAATGAGATTTCTACACGTGGCAGACGGCGCATTTTAGCTGATCTTCTGTGATGATGACATGTGGCACGGCGCACGTTAGTAAGGTCGGCGCACGTTAGCAATTCCAATTTCTCAGATTCTGACACGTGTCCCTCGGCGCACGTTAGCATGTCTGGCGCACGTTAGACATCGCGACGCGTAGGGTCCTGGCGTCGCGACGCGGCCAAATTACGGAATTGTCTTTTTGTCATTTTTTCTCTATTTTGGCCCCAAATTGCTTCCAATGGTTTCCCAACTTTATTTATCTGCAAAATAACACAAAACACATCAAAATGTTCACAAAACTCAAGAAACTATACAAAATATTAGGTTAAATGAGTGGGAAATAGTGATAGATTTACCACTCATCAACACTCAACCTCACTATAAATTAATTTGGTCAACTTTAGAAGTGTATAATTCACTATTCACAACAACCATTTTTATCTTTTTTCACCTTGAGGTCGTGAGCTTCTGTCCTTCTCCCATGGATTTTTGTTGCAAAATCAAGCATGCTAGCACATTAAGGAGTCAAATGAAGGTGATAGGGAGACTCACCCAAGTGTTGGAATACTAATAGAAGGCTTGGAGCTTCCATCTTTAAAGAAAAGTTTTCAAATTCATCCAAACCAATGTAAGTATTCCACAACTTCCTTTGGTAAAATTCACACACGAATCACTCTTAGAGATCCTTGACATGTTCTAGGAATACTAACAGGATTTGTTTCCTCCAAGAGGAGAACATCAAGGCTCACATCAGATGTTAAAAACAGTTTATCATGAGGCCTTAATATTCTATTCGAATTACGTAGAACATGTGTTGTAGATCCTTCACCTAGTTGGATCTATGGTTCCATCTCAGGTTCCTTACTGTTGGGATCAAACTCATCAAGTTTAATCTTTATACAATTCGCATTTTCTCTCAAAAATTACTTTTCAAGAAAAGTTACAAAGCGAACAACAAATACATTTCATTGCTCGGAATAGTAGAATTGATATCCCATGGAATTATCAGGATATCCAACGAACCTATATTTATACCCTATGGATGCTAGTTTATCCCACTGCGTAATTCAAACATATGCAGGACAACCCCAAATCTTTAAATGCTTAAGACTTGGATTTCTACCGAACCATATATGATAGAGGGCCATAGAAACAACTTTCGATGGAACCTTATTAAGTATGTAGGCTGCATTAAGTAAAGCGTAACCCCAAAGCTAATAAGGAATATCTGTATAGCTCATCATCGTTCGCATCATATCCAATAAAGTACGATTTCTACGCTCAGACACTTCATTGTGTTGAGGTGTTCCTGGTGGGCTATATTGGGCAAGAATTCCATTCTCCCTTAAATAATTTCTGAATTCTTGACTCATGTATTCATCCATTCGATCTGATCTAAGGCATTTGATGAATTTACTGGTTTATTTTTTTACTTCGTTTCAGAATATTTTGAACTTGTCAAATATTTTCGACTTATGTTTCATCAGAGAGACATATCCATATCTAGACTTCTCATCTGTGAAAGTCACAAAATATGTTGAACCATCATGAGTAGCATGATTTAATGGACCACACACATCGCTATGTATTAGATCCAGTATATCTCCAGCACGGTGTCTAACACCTTGAAATGGGGCCTTTGTCATCTTTCCCTAGATACATGACTCACAAATCAGATAAGAATCTAAGATAAGATTTTCAATCAAACTATCATTTACCAATTTGGATAGATGTCTAACACCTATCTGGCCCAATCTCTTATGCCACAATTCAGTATTATTTAGTTCAGATTTCCTGCTTGTATTTTTCTCTATATTAAAGACAACTCTACATGTTTCAAAACAAAGTGACCGTTTGATAAAAAAACATTCACATTTCAATAAATTTTCTTTATCATACAAACATAAAGTTTCATCCTTAATGTTTATTTTATATCCCTCTTTATCTACTATTAGCAGTGATATTATTTATCTGATAAGTGAGGGAACATAATAACGGTAATGCAAATCTAATTTACATCCATTTGGGAGATCTAGAACAATTGTTCCTATGGCCTTGATATCCAATGTCTCGTTATTGCCAATTCTAAGTTGGATCTCCCCTTTATTCAGTCTTCTTCTAACCCTCATTTCCTGTAGGGAATTGCAGATATGAGTAGGACTGCCAGTGTCTAACATTCATCCACTATTTACATCTAAGGCTAATGAGATGTCAATAATTGGAAAAATACAAAGCGTACCTGAGAGTCCTGCTTTTCCTTTTAGCTCTAGACAATCCTTCTTCCAGTGTCCAGACTTCTTGCATTTTAGACATTGATCATGAGCTACTTTCGATTTTTCGCCTTTGTGCTTCTTGGAGTTTTTCCTTATTATTTTCTTCTTCCCCATCTTGATTTTCTTTGACTTCCCAAAAGTCTTTGAAGAGCCATCTCCACCATAGAGATACAGTGTGGGGTTGTCTTTCTTCAAATCTTGCTCTGCCGTGTGTAGCATGTTATGAAGTTCTTCGTATGTGGCTTGCATCAAATGCATATGGAAATTTAATACAAAGCCAGCATAAGAACCATGCAAAGAAGTCAGAATCAAATTACGACCTAGCCTTTCATCACACACAATGCCTTGTTGTTCCAGATATCGAATCTGGTCTATCATGTTCAAAAAATGTGTACTGACATCTCCTCTCTCCTTGAGTTCAGCACGGAACAATTCCTTAGACCTTCGATAAATCTCTTGATTTGCCTCGAATAACTCATTGAGTGTTCGCATGATGCTCCAATCATCTGGTACTTCAATGTACTGTCTCAGTAAATCTGGAACCATCGATCCTAAGATGTAGGATTTCACCTTTAGGTTATCATCCTTCCATCTATCAAAAGTTTATCGCTCTTCTGGAGTAGAGTCAGGATCAATATCAACAGACAGTGGATTGATCGTGACATAAGTCAACTTTTCATACTCCAAGACAAGGCACATGTTCATTTCTTATTCTAAATAGTTATTGGCTCCTTTTAGCTTATTGAAATCCAAAAGTTTCATCAATGGATTAGCGGCAGCCATCTACAGGACAACACTTTTGAGTAGTATCAGAACAATTTTCATTTCAAAAGTGATAACAATAATTGATTTAGGAATTTTAAATCTATTAGTGTTCTCCCACTACTTTACGTAATTATGTAATCTCCCTTAAAGGAAAAATAGAAATTCGACTATCAAAATTTCATAGCGGGAAGTAGATCCCATGATATTTACTCCAGCCTCACATTAATAACGATATTGGCCTTTATAAACTCATTAGGTGGACCTCCAAGGTCAATCACTTCATGTGACTCCTAGCTTGGTCCTAAACTGTTTCTTATCCTGACACTAATGACGATATTGGATTAAGACGTGTTCTATGTGTATACTTGTCAATGTGCACTAATGAGCTTTGTATGTACACCCTCACACTAATGATGATATTGGGTTACTGTTTTAACTCATCACGCGATATCTAATATTTTACCGGAGCGACCTAAGTTCCGAGCACTTATAACCTCACACTAATGATGATATTGGATATAAGTAGTAAGAACCTATTCATCTCCGTATTGACAAGACAGACCATCCAATAATGCTCCAACATTATTAATATTATTACTTAATTAAAGTAATCACCTAATCACGAGAGATTTATGACAATCAAGTCATTAACTTTATTAGGTCAAAGTTTTAATTTAAAACATGCAATACATATCCAATATGTCTTATGCATAATTAAATTAAAAATACTATGGCATAGATTCAAAACATGTGTTGTGTGGTTAAGACTTTGCTACTGATACCATTCCGTTGGGGCAGTTGTGGAACCCTTAGGGTCGGATCGGTGCCCCGGGCAGCGGAAATGGGTCTCACCCATGGATATCAAGTATGGGTGTAATTTAAAATTATTTAATGAAATATTATATTCCATTATGAATGTATAGGAAAAAAACGGGGATAAAATAAAATCCGAAAAACCACATCGGGATAAAATAAAAGAAAACACAAAAGCTTCAGCTCATGTGCGTACATGCAATTGCATGTAATTTGCTTCATTCAGCGCATGATGTTTCAGCGCATGCATGCGCTGAAAGAACAATAACTTTAATTTTATTTTTAAGCTCCAGTTCACTTTCCAGTGAGCTGGAGCAAATATGATATTTTACCTTAATTGCTTATGGGCTTCCCTAAACACTTCAAAAACACCCAAAATTAATTTTTAATTTCAAAACCAACATTAACACATGTTATAGAATAAAAATTAAGGTTTTTAAAATATCAAATATTTTTACAAAAATATAAATTTATTCTAAATACGTATTTGCATAAATTTTGAATCCATTACACAAACCAAATTAGAATCCCAATAAGAAATGTCTCGTGAACAATTCTAGGTCACCTAAAGTGTAACATCCCCGAATCTGGGAGATGTTACCGGAAGGGGATAGCAGTACTAACCCCATTAGCCTCTGACTTCCCGACTGTATTCTAAACCATCTAAATACAAAGTCATGCACATGAACCATAGCCCAACTCAACAATATAAAATGCTTTTATTTTTCATAACTATATACTCAAATATACTTCTCTTTAAAAAACATTAACAGACACTTATAACGACTTATACAACACTAGTGCATACATGCAACTTTACTTTGACTCTGACTGGACTCTTATGCTCTCTGACTCTGAACTGATGGACTCCAAACTCTAGTGAATGCATCAATATCCGTCCTTCCGAGCTCGTCCTCCAAGAAAACCTGCAACCAAAGAAAACTGGAAGTGGGGGGTTAGATCGCTATTCGATCTAAGTGAGTGGACAATAAAACTGAAAAACTCAAATAAAAACATTAGGTCTTTAAAACTAAAGTTTCATAAAAATTACTTTTTATGAAATCTCTTTTCTAAAATCTCCGTCTAAAATCTCTTTAATAAAACTGATCTTTCTGAAAACGGCTTTTGAAACTTTGGTTTCCGAAAACTATTTTCTAAAATCTAATTTCTGAAAACTGTGTACTAAAAATATGAAATCTGTGAGCTGCTCTGTATCTGAAAAACCTTGACGTATGAGGGTGTTATGTATCGTCGTCCCCCCATACGCCTAACTGTAGCCAGTAGTGTAAATCCATGACTTTAGGGTGTTACGTATCGTCGTCCCCCAAAGCATGCCACTACTGTCTCTGAAACTGATGGTCTTGGGGCGTTATGTATCGCCGTCCCCCAAGCCACAAACTAGAACTGGGGGTGTGGATCTATGCTACCACCCAAGCTCTGAACTAGAGTCCAGGTACATGAACCTATGTCATCATCTTGGATTTGAAACTAGAATCTAGGGGAGTTACGTATAGCGTCCCCCTAGTCCTCTACATGTACATGTCATCTACATGTACATGTCATCTACATGCACATGTCCTCTGGGAACTCCACAGCATAATGGGGTCTCCGAAAGGAGAAATCGGATATTATTAGATATGGTCCGATCAGTGATGCCCAGCACGGATCTACCTCTTTCATTTTGGAGTCTTGCTTTAGAAACTGCAACACTACTACTAAACCAAGTTCCTTCCAAGACTGTTAGTCAAACACCATATGAGTTATGGTCTAGGAAACGTCCTAGTCTTAGTTATCTAATAGTTTGAGGATGTGACGCATATGTCAAGCTCACACAAACTAACAAATTGGATGATAGGGCAGTTAAATGTAAGTTTGTAGGATATGCCTTGAACTTAAGAGCATTCATGTTTTACGTCCCAAATGAACAAAGAACATTTCTCTCACGAAATGCTAAATTTCTAGAGAATGAATTCCTTCTCAAGAAATATAGTGGGAGTAGACTTGACCTCGTTGAGGTACGAGAAGAACAAACTAACATAGAACTAAACCCCAGGTCCCACAAAAGGGCAGCGACGAAACAACCACAAGGTTATGAACTCAGAAGGTCTAGTAGGGAAAGACATGAGCCTGAAAGATATGGTTTTCATATTGATGAGGAACATGATCAGGTCATTGATAATGACGATCCTACCAGTTATGACGAAGCAATGCGTGACATTGATTCAGTCAATTGGCTTAAGGCCATGAAATCTGAAATAAACTCTATGTATCAGAATCAAGTCTGGGACTTGGTAGACGCACCTGAAGGGATAAAACCCATAGGCCGCAAGTGGATTTACAAGCGTAAAAATGATGCAGAAGGCAACATCCAAACCTATAAGGCTAGTGTAGACACTGTATTTTTGCATGGAAGCCCGATGATGAGCCTCGTTTGGAGGCACTACCCGATAAGTTGCGGAAGTTGCGAGAAACGAACGTCGGAAGGGAAAATTCAAATAATAATAATAATAATAATAATAATAATAATAATAATAATAATAATAACAAATACATCCTCAGATTTTATTCGTTTGTTTAGCCTCGGGTTCGCTCGATTAATCTCTGTTTTAATTATTGGCCTCGACCCAAAATCCCCACAACCAACCCATACGCCCAAGCCCACCAAAGAGCCAAGCCACACGCCCAAGGCCCACCAAAGCCCAATCCAAAAATATTCAACACATTTAAAACACATGTCTAAATTAAATCAAATCCCCACCAAATCACCTTCCTAATTACCAAAGATTTAAATCCAATCAAATCTCCTTCCTAAATTAAAATAAATACCCTTCCTAATTTAAATAAATCACCTACCAAATTAAAGAAATTCCCCCACCAAAAATACAAATATTCTTTCCCTAAATTAAAAACACCTATAATTGATTGATTTGTTCCCTTTTTAAGCCATGCAAAAACAAGGAAACCCTAAGATACACTATTATAAAAAGAGGACTAAAACCTAAGGCTCTCTTCCTGGACTCACTCATATGACACAAACAAAAAAACCCTAATAGACTCTCAGCTCCCCAATCTCATCTAGCTCTCCCATTGGCTTTTTCCCATCAAACTCACGACAAAAAAAAATGAAAAGCAAACCCTAACTCACAGCCGGCCTCCATCTCTCTCTCCCTCTCGGTATGAAACAAAAACCTTAGACAGACTCATCTTCGACCTCTCGCATCCCTCTCCACTCATCTCTCTCCTCTCTCGCCAAAAATAGTCCCCGAAACACCCAAAAACAGTCCCTAAATAACCACCCAAAACAGCAACTAAATCATCCAAAAATTGCGAAGAAAATAGCGGAAACAGCAGTCCAAAACAGCAGAAAAACAACAGAAAAAAAGTGAAGAAAATAGCGGAAACAGCAGCCCAAAACAGTGGCAAACCGGAAAAATAGCGGAAACGTTAACCCTTCCGGTGATGACGTAACGCACTTCCGAGGAGCAACTTAAAAGGTAAGACCAGAGGGCCCCCTTTTTATCATTTATCTTTTTAGTTATTCTTTTCGATCACTCGAATGCATCGTTATGTTTTACGCATAGTTTCATTTGTGTTGAGTTGATGATTGCGTGCTATCTCTTGCGGTATATCGGATGGAAACCCATACGTAAATTCCGTAGCCGAATCCGAATATACGGTAGTGCAGTCTGTACTTGGGATATAACTCCACGTACCGCTTGAGAAACTTTCAAGCACGTGTTACATTTCGGTACTTAATTTTGTGTTTATTGTTCCGCTATTTATTTTCTATGTATTGTTTCTTTGTTTATGAATTGTTAATCTTGATGCGCATGGGCTAATCATGTGGGGTAAAGGTCCTCTATTCGAGGAAAATGCCAAAAGGCTACCTTTACCAAGATTTTTTACCGCGCCGGATGAAGTATACTTGATTGAATGTGAAATACGTTCAATCGGGCATACAAAGTCCCATATAGATGTCAGCCTTGGTCGTATCTCTTTTATGGTTTCGTTATTTACTTTCCGCATGTCATTGTTTTATTTACTTATGCATTGCAATCTAGTGCGCATGGGCTAATCATATTGGATTAAAGGTCCTCTATTTGAGGGAAAAGCCAAAAGGCTACCTTTACCACGATGTTTTGCCGCGCCGGACGAAGTATACTTGATTGAATGCGAAATACGTTCAATTGGGCATACGAGGTCCCATATAGATGTCGGCCTTGGTCATATCTCTTTTATTATTTCGTTATTTACTTTCCGCATGTTATTACTTTATTTACTTATGCATTGTAATCTAGTGCACATGGGCTAATCATATTGGATTAAAGGTCCTCTATTTGAGGGAAACGCCTAAAAGCTACCTTTACTATAGTTTTGATGCGCCCTTCTCCTATTGATTGCGCTATTCATCCTTGTTTTGGTTGTTATTTTTCATTTTTCATTAATCGCATTCATGCTGTATTTATGCTTGAGTTTTTCCTCTCGTGGTATATCGGATGGAAACCCAGACATAAATTCTATAGCCGAATCTGAATGGACGGTAGTGCGGTATGTACTTGGGATACAACTCCACGTACCGCTTGGGGAAACATTCACGCATGTGTTTATTGCATTATGGATGCCACTGTTGTGATTTCGTTCGAACGCGTTTACGAATGCTATACGAACGCGAACCTTCTATCTCATTTCCATTCGAACGTGATTCTGAACGCTACTCGAACGCGCATGCATTTTGTTTTACCATGCATCAGGTCTTATCCCGTTTGAACGCGTTTTCAAACGTTATACGAACGTGAACATTCTGTTTATCGTTCGAACGCGTTTCCGAACGCTGGACGAACGTATATACAGTAAACAAACCTCATTTCATCATATTTCATGCATGTTTGCTTATTTGGTCATTTCGTTTGCATTACGTATCTAATTATCCACTTTTATTATTAATGCTTTTATAGTTGTTATTAGTTACGTTATTGCGCTTCATTTTTTAATATCTCTATGGAATTATGCATTTGTCTTCCTTTTTATTTATTTACGTTTATGGGTGTGCAATGTATGTTGATTACATTATCTTGTATGTGTTGCATAAGACTTGGTTACATTATTGTATAAATCCTTTCATTACAATTGGTTTAAGTAGGAGACCATTCTGAACCCAACGGTTTGAGGTCTTCCCTTGCGAGGGGGTGAGTGCGGCCTTAAATCATTTCCCAGTTCACACTGGGTGGTGACTCCATTTTATTTCTCCGGTTTAGTCCCCCACAGGCTACTCCGTACTCCCGACCGGGCCGCGAACCCGGACAGCGTCGCCCACCTCTGTGGCCGTGTCTACAGTCAAGTTGGTGGCGAAAGGTTATAGACAAATCCAAGGAATTGACTATGACGAAACCTTATCGCCTGTTGCAATGATAAAGTCCATTGGAATTTTACTGGCACTAGTTGCACACTTTGATTATGAGATTTGGCAGATGGATGTCAAAACAGCTTTCCTTAATGGGAACCTCGTAGAGGAAGTCTATATGACACAACCTAAGGGGTTTGCATCTAAGGATGATCATAATAAAGTATGCAAGCTTAAACGATCCATTTATGGACTCAAGCAAGCCTCCAGAAGTTGGAATATACGAATTGATGAGACAATCAAAGAATTTGACTTCATAAAAAATATAGACGAGCCTTGTGTTTACAGGAAAAGTAGTGGGAGTGCTGTTGTATTTCTTGTATTATATGTCGATGACATATTAATCATCGGGAATGATATTCCCATGATGCAAGCCACCAAGCAATGGTTATCTCAGAATTTCTCCATGAAAGATTTGGGAGAAACAGCCTACACCCTCGGCATTAAGATCTACCGTAATAGATCTAAGAGGTTGTTAGGACTTTCTCAATCTACATACATAGATAAAGTTTTGAAAAGATTCAAAATGGAAGATTCCAAAAGAGGTAATTTACCTACTTGTCATGGAATCAAATTATCTAAGGAGCAATGTCCACATACTCCTTCAGATATAGAGCGTATGAGTAGGATCCCTTATGCTTCAGAAAAATGATCGATCATGTACGTCATGCTATGTACAATACCTGATGTCTCTTATGCTCTTAGCATAACGAGAAGGTATCAGGCAAATCCTGGTGAGCAACACTGGGCAGCTGTCAAAATAATCCTCAAGTATCTTAGAAGAACTAAGGATGTGTTTTTGACATACGGAGATTGTTCTGAGGTGAAAGTCATTGGTTACTGTGATGCGAGCTTTCAGACCTATAAGGATGATAGCAGATCGCAAACATGATATCTGTTTACTTTGAATGGCGGTGCTGTCAGTTGGAAAATCTCAAAGCAGTCAACTACAGCGGACTGCACCACTGAAGCCGAGTATATTGCAGCATCTGAGGCTGCTAAAGAAGCAGTCTGGATAAAGAAGTTCATCACGGAGCTAGAAGTGCTTCCCGCGAGAAAGAATGGTGTCACGATGTACTGTGACAACACGGGCGCCATTGCTCAATCAAATGAACCAAGGTTCCACCAGAAATCCAAGCATGTACTCAGGCGATTTCATCTCATCAGGGAGATTGTTGGGAGAAAAGAAGTTATTATAGAGAAAATACCCACAGAAGAGAATCATGCAGATTCTTTGACTAAAGGGTGACTCAACAAAAGCATGATAAGCACACCCGAGAGTATGGTGTCCAGATTCATACTAGTTGGCTATAGTGCAAGTGGGAGATTGTTAGGGATATACCCTATACCCGACTTGTGGATGGGCTATATGTACATGTATTTGTAATATTTTCATTAATTAATAAAATGACAATCTTTATTATATATGTCTTACATAACTTATATGAATCATCAACACTGTAATAAAGCCATTGGAGTAATAATACGATAGCTTCCACGCCTTATGAGAATCATTACTCTTACATGTTCCTAGTCATAGTTTTGTGAATAATCTGGGCGTTCACAAAGCGGAGAGACTAGCATGATGATATGATCCGCCCTTAAATGGGGTAGCTGATCTCATAGGCTACTAGCGGAGATCCATCCGCTTGGTGTATCACATGGATGCATGAGTTGCTCGTGTCCATCAAGCTGACCGCCGAAAGTTTTCATATGGAGTGTTTATCCCATGTTTCTGTGAGAACTTTCATGTATCGATTATATGACTAGTCCTTTGACTTGAGGTATTTACAATCTTATGTGTGGATCAAGTAACTTTGACATTCTCCTTGCCCGGTTCAAAAGATCCGGTCATAAGGGTATGATTGGGTCATTTGTTGAAACACATGAATTTTGTAAAGATACAATAGAGAATCGCCACTCTCTCGGATAATATTTTCTTATAAGAGTAGTATTCCAGTTCATGGGTTGATATGTTTGATCAGTGCTTGAGATTGTGGCCACAGCGGAAGAATCATGTGAGATTCTTGGGTTAGCACGATTCATGACACTATCAACATCATACCTTTGACCATATGGGTAGACACTTTTCGTACCCTAGAACAATAGGTGGGGATACAGTGAGGCGATGGACCTTATCATATGTAAATCGCATACAGAATGGGTATATATATATTTCTCATTTGGGGGCCTTGGCATGTTGATAGATGTCAACCTTGGTCATTGAAATCGAACGACCATCTGATCGGAGGATAATTTATGTTCGATTAAATTATCACGATTCATTTCATGTCCAACTTGGGGGGAACCCAAAAGGTCACACACAACAAAGTCGAAATCAAGGGTTAACAGTGCACAATACAAATATAACAGCATATATGATTGCTGTAGGAATTGTTCATAAATGGTTCAATGTGTTTAATTATTGAACAGATCATTTATGAGGTTCCATAGTGGCTTAAGGATTGGTGAATGACGATGGGGGTACTTTAGGAAATGGAATTAAAAAAAATTACTATTCATGTAAATAGTAAATTTTTTTTTTGTTATTTGTTTTGAATTCCAATTCGGCCCAAACTCTTATTAGGGTTTTATAATCTCATTAAACCACTAAATTAAGATCCAATGGCTAAGATTAAATTAGCTTTTATCCCACATCGGATTCTTAATTAATTTTGTTGTCTTTGGAGCACTATATAAACCCAAAGAAATCTTCACAAATTTTTACACCAAAACCTTTCATATCTTGGGTTTATATTAGTGAGCAACTCTAAAGTTTAAGAGTAAGCCACTGATTTGAGGATCCTTAAGTCTAATTGACTAGAGGAACCTCGAGTTAAAAATTTTGAGGTATTTGCCTAGGCTAGCACCAAGGGCAAAATACCCATGCACTCAAGGCGTAGTCTTGCTGTTAAGTTTTGGCTTTGGTGTGTGCATCTTTGGAGGCCACTCACTTGGGTGGCTCTTTGGAACGTGGAAGAGCTTGCTGAGTTCGAGAAAAGCTTGTAGATTGGAGGGAGGACATGAGGAGTCTACGGTTCAAGTAAGTCTTTTTCTTTCTTTATTTTATTTAGAGTTCTTATGATAGTTAGCATGTTTGGGTTTATGTTCTTTGCATGTTTTATGAGTTTTATGCTTAGAATATATAGTAACATGCCTAGGCTTTTAGAATAATAAAAACAAATGGGTTTTGGGCAAAGGAAAAGCGGCATAATAATTTTAATTTCCCGCTGCGCACTCGCGACCGCTTCCCAACAGAGGGTCCACTCACTGTGCTTAGAAACTGGCTGAAACTATATTGCTTCGTCGAAGGAGATCACAATTTATGCATTGGTCTAAAGGTGATAGCTTGATCTGACTAAAAGTTACGAGATAAATTCTAGAACTAGGCTAAACCACTAGCTTTTAAATGCGTAAAGTCGTAATTCAGTATATCATGTGGTACTAGAATGTAATGTGAGCATAAGAACTGATTCGAGATCTTAAGGGTGGTCTCTAATACGTTGGGGTGGAACTGGAATGGTCTAAAATCAATTTGGCTAAGTTTGTGTATCCGTGTCGCGACGCCAGGGTCCTGCGTGTCGCGACGCGCGCCACTTGGAAATTGCCCATGAATTCCATCACACGTCGCGATGCAAGGGTCTTCCTACATCGTGACACATACCTGCCAGATTTCCTGAATTTTCTTTCCTTATGCGATTCTTAACCAATTTCATCCTCAATGCATATAATTCAAATAAACCATCCATCACTTTATATCAATTCTACACATTTTATACTACCAATCTATCATCATTTACTACTTATTTAATCACAAATCCATTACTCCCAATTCAAACTTTAAACCTTTCCAACTCAACACTTAACTTCATAACTCAACTCTTTATTAACTAACCATCAATATGCAACACATTATTATGCCTCTACAACTTCCATAACATCAATTTTCAAAATCTCATAACTTAAAAATTGGGTTTAGTTTCATTACCTTATTTTTTTGGACCCTTAACTCTTACATTAAGCTCCATGGATGCCAAGGCTCCTTTGCTTATCCTTCTCTTCTCTTCTTTCTTTCTTTCTTTTCCTTCTTCTTCCTTCTTCTTTCTTTTTCTTCTTCTTCTTCTTCTTTTTTCTCCTCTCCCTCTTCTCTCTCTTGGCTTCTGCATCTTCTTTCTTATTTTCTTTTTCATTTTTCCTTTTGGAAAAATATGAATAGTAGCCCCTTATATAGTGGACTCAAATGATATTAGGAATATTATAGAAGTGTGTAGAAAAATGAAGAAAATTTTAGATCTTTCCATTTTGACCCCAAATCACTATTCATCAGGATTTTGACTTGCATTTTTTATCAGTTTTTGGTCCGCATTTGGGAAAATATTCAACGTGGAGGTTGTAGGTCTCGGTCTCAGATTTCCGACAATATAAAATTCATAAAAATCGGAGTTTGTATGAAAAAGTTACGCCTCGAATACCATAGTCTGTCAAATATGGAACATCGTACAGTCTCGTCCCGGGACTTCGAAGAATTAACCGATCGTCCCCAAAATCATTCCATGAGTATATTTAAGTCTCAACATAATTTTTTTATGTGCCTTCATCCTTTTTGAAACTGTGCAGTCGTATACATTAGTAAAAACTACTGGTCGTTACAAATTCTCCCCTCATTTTATAGGATTCGTCCTTGAATCCTTTCTAAACTTGGGATCTTACTACAGACCTCCAAGTTCACGCCCTCTCTAACTTCATACTTGAAACTATCTTGTTTTACTGGCTAGAACTCTTGCTTTTCTGCCATCTAACTCATGTTCGCTTCAGTCTTTCCCTTACCTTGTGTTTCTTAAGTTCTCGGTCAAGAGGGGGATTCCTCATCATGTTCCCATAACTTCGAGGGGTTACTAAACCTTACGGCCATGCTACAGTCCCTTTTTATACACTAAAGAAAGCTTCATTCTTAGATCTTTCATTATACTTTACTAACTCCAACGTATTTCCCACTTGAGCTATTTATTCTGAAGGGTACAAGGTTTGTGGTTTAGATCTATATCTTCCAATTTCTGATTGTTTAGACTTCTTATGTTCGTCTAAAGGAGATATATCTTAAGAGCCTTTTTACTAAGAACTCAACGCCTCTAAGCTTATTTTGTATAATTACAGGTCTAGGCTTTTCTACCTTTACTCACAGATCTTTTATCTCTGAAGGTATTTGCACTTTCTTGTAACTGGGCTTTTTACTATAGCTTTGGGCTTGAAGGTACCTACGTACATGTGTCTATATTAGGCTGCTTACCGGTTCCTCTATACAATTCTTGTCTCTACATAACTGTATAACTTAGGACTTTGTGATGTAGGGTTTGACTCTAATGTACCTTTGTCCTCTATTATTGTCCACTGAATGGGTTTGTACTAAGAAAGTTGGTTCTGGTAGTTTCGCTAGGAACTGGACTGTATGTATATTTTTGTTTAAACTGTGTTCTTTCTATAGATGGAAATGTTAGCTATTCGGTTCTAATTATAGTCCATTCTTTTCTTCATACCCTTATTGTCACCGCTACTAAAAGTCTGGTTACGGTGCTCCTTACTGACTTGTTTCCCAAAGTCTAGCGATGTCAAGGGCCATCACGAAAATATGTCGTACCTTAAGGGTTCACTCTATATGCTAATTGTAACTCTACAATATCTTATCCCATTGATTCGTACTATTCTACCCATATACCAAACCACCCATACCCGTGGCTTAGGCCGTCCCAAACCCGTAGTCGTTTGGTCAACTAAGTTTGGGGTTGGGTACTTAATGTGCTTTACGTGATTTAACACGTAAGTAATCTTTAGTTGCATCCCGATACTATGAAACCATGTAGTTACACACTTAATCTTTACTTATTAGGTATCCATCTATTATCGTCACTGCATCTTCACAGCTTTACTTCTAATCTTTTTCCTTTGCACTCCTCATGACTTCTGCCGGTCTCATGCTATACTAAGAACTCCAGTGGTCTATGTCTCTGGTTCATTATCCGAATGATATCTTTTCCATTCTCTATCCATTTCTGTGTCTAACATTGGTTCCTTTGTATTCTAGTTAATATTTGGTTACTACTTTCTTCTTGTACCATATCATCTGATTAACTTCTTTTCTAACTCTTTTGATCTAACGCTGTTTCCTACTTTTATTCTGTTCTTAAACTATGTCTGAAGGTCTTTTGTCCAGTTTTCTTCCATTACACTTTCACTTATTCCTAGGAATGTCTTGAGGCAATCATCTGGATCCACCGTTGTTGCTGTTGTCTCATGAGGGTGGGACCTTGTTCTGAGGCTTTTCTAATTATGGTGGTCTAGTTTCGCATACTACTAAACTATAAGATTAAAACTCTCATGTTTATACGTCTAGCGTCTTTTCTCACATTATGGTAATACTGCTAAAATTTTCTGATTTATCTCTTCTAACTTTACTTATGTTCTTTTCCAACTCTCTAGTAAACTATCTCTTCTGCAAAGTCCTTCTAAAGTCGTGCTCTCTAAGAACTTCCTTCCTCTGGGTGTCACTATTCTCTCTTTACTATATTTCCTTACGAAACTCACTTTGCGGCTTAAGTTTCATTCTTATCTCAGTCCTTTTAACTCCTTACATCTTTACTCTCCTGAGAACTCTATCAGTTTTACTTACTTAGGACGTCTTCTACTAAATCATTTGGTTCAGATGTTACTCTTACCTAATCTTTCTACTCAACACCATGCAATTTTCCATAAGTTGTTGCTATATTCTCAAGATTTATTTCCCTGGTCTTTTTTTTCTACCTTTAAGTCTTTACTTCTTCTTAAGTTCTGTATCCTCTATTTTCATTCTTCGTTATAATTCCTATATATTGTTCGCCTCGTCCTGACTTCAGAATATCTTATCTTGTGTTTCTTATCTATGCGATGTTTAACTTACCAACTTGATTATCTAACCATCTCGTGATTGGTCTGATATATTCATTGCTTTTCTTTTCTGATTCCTCTTTTTACTAAATTCTAGGTTGAGGGGTGAGCATAAATGTATTCCATAAGGATCTTGTGGTATGTATTATGTTTGACACTTAGGCTCTGTGATGATTTGGTTAGTGTTTCACGCTTTCTAGAAGCGATATTTCTGGAAGGAGGGTCACCATTTGTTCTACATGAACCTGGTCATCTACTCTGTGTCTTAAGATCTGTTGTTCTTTATCAAATGCTTTAAGGTCTTCACTTATCTTACTGTCTTTAATCTTCATTTCTTATTTCACTGTTCGTACTGAATTTTTCTTGCCACTTCTGTTTCCTTCTACTGTCTCCATATCATATTCCTTGGCTCTACACCATGGTACTTAGACTAGTGGTGGTTCACTCTTCTGGCTATTTTCTAAGTCTCTGTCATTTGCTCTTGTCACCAATTACAACTATGGCACTTTGTTTGATGGTCCATACTAGTACCTTCATCCCTTCTAAAAATCCCCAACCTTACGTGTCTGTTCTTTTATACTTCCATGGTTTTTTATTGGCTGGTCGGCTAATTCTGAGGTTCTACCATATCGGTCTATCCTATGAACTTTTACTAGTGCTGCAAACCTTGTGTTGTCTTGTCTAGTTCTCTGGACTACACTGGGTTCTCCTCCTATTAACCTCGAAAATTTCTTAATCTTATTCCGGGTGATCTTTCTTCCAAGATTCTACGTGAACTCTCGTCAGATTTCTTATAGTCGTCTATGCCTATGCTGATAGGGGCTAGAGTAAACATCTTATATCTTAACGGGCTTTCGGTATCCTTGTTCTGGTGCTCTATGTCCTGGTAGAGTCTATTTCTCATATAAGGTAGGTATGAGGTAGGCTCTGTCAGGGCAGCTTTCTTATCTGGTGTCACTGGAGGGTTCGAAGACTAGATAGTTTAAGGTCTTGTCTCTATCGGATTACTGGAGGTAAGGTAACTAACCGTTTCTATTTCTTACTTGGAGATCTGGAGCTCTCTAAATCCTTTTTGGCATCTAGGTCGATTGGGGCTCTCAAGACTTATTTGAGTTTCTTGTTTCTGTTATCTTTCTGGCTATTCTTCGTTACTCGGGGAACTCACTATTTATAAGAAGATCTTGAAGGCTATTAGATTCATTTGGAATGACTTCTGGAAGAGGAAAGGAATCTTACTCCTAATGGGCAACTCTAATACTTGCTAGAGTTTTCTCTATTCTTCTTTTACTGTTATGGGTTATTGTGCTTCCATACTAATCTGGTTCTATATCTTTTTCTTTCTTATTTCTGGTTACTTAAACATCCTTACACTTTTCCTTACTTTTCTTCTAACTGTTCTCTTTCTCTTTTACTTTCTTGGATAACTTTCTATGGGACCTTACTGTCTGGTTTCCTATCTTGTACTGAGCTCCGGGGAGTAATCTAGGATGATTACGGAATGATTCCTCACTAGAGTAAAGAAAAAGGATTCGGAGGACTTGGAAATACTTACTAACCTGTCTCAGGATCTTGAGGACATACTCGAGGATCAGATACTGGAGAGGTAGTGTCTCGCATACGAGTATCTCGGACATACTGCGTATACCAGACCTCATCACTCTACCCACTGCAATCACTGACTCCCTAGACCAAGCTTTGATACCATCTATGTAACATCCCCAAATTTGGGAGATGTTACCGGCAGGGGATAGCAGTACTAACCCCATTAGCCTCTGACTTCCCGATTGTATTCTAAACCATCTAAATGCAAAGTCATGCACATGAACCATAGCCCAACTCAACAATATAAATTTTTTTTATTTCTCATAACTATATACTCAAATATACTTCTCTTTATAAAACATTAACAGACACTTATAATGACTTATACAACACTAGTGCATACATGCAACTTTATTTTGACTCTGACTGGACTCTTAGGCTCTCTGAATCTGAACTGATGGACTCCAAACCCTAGTGACTACATCAGTATCCGTCCTCATGAGCTCGTCCTCCAAGAAAACCTGGAACCAAAGAAAAATGGAAGTGGGGGGTTAGATCGCAATTCGATTTAAGTGAGTGGACAAGAAAACTGAAAAACTCAAATAAAAACATTAGGTCTTTAAAACTAAAGTTTCATAAAAATTAATTTTTATGAAATCTCTTTTCTGAAATCTCCGTCTAAAATCTCTTTAATAAAACTGATATTTCTGAAAACTGCTTTTGAAACTCTGGTTTCCGAAAACTATTTTCTAAAATCTGATTTCTGAAAACTGTGTACTAAAAATCTGAAATCCGTGAGCTGCTCTGTATCTGAAAACCCTTGGTGTATGAGGGCGTTACGTATCGTCGTCCCTCATACGCCTAACTATAGCCAGCAGTGCAAATCCATGACTTTAGAGCGTTACGTATCGCCGTCACCCAAAGCATGCCACTATTATCTCTGAAACTGGTGGTCTTGGGGCGTTACGTATCGCCGTCCTCCAAGCCATAAACTAGAACTGGGGGTGCGGATCTATGCTACCACCCAAGCTCTGAACTAGAGTCCAGGTACACGAACCTATGTCATCATCATGGCTCTGAAACTAGGATCTATGGGCGTTACGTATCGATGCCCCACTAGTCCTCTACATGCACATGTCCTCTGTCTGTCAATTCCAAGCTGTCTCAAGTTACATACTGTGGTGAGTTTTTCCCTCATGCCCCGAAAAACATAAAACTCAAGTTTGAAAACATTGTAACTCAAACTCATGTTGAAAAATAATCTTTCTAAATCATCATTGTATGTATATATAAAAAGAGAAACACATGTAGTAAAATTCAGTCTAATGCCCTACATGCTTTTAAAAGTAAGTATGAATTCAAAACAGTTGAATAAAATCAGTTCTGAGAGAAAATGGTCCACTCACTGTGCTTGGAAACTGGCTGAAACTATACTGCTTCGTCGAAGGATATCACAATTCCTGCAATGGTCTAAAGGTGATAGCTTGATCAGACTAAAAGTTACGAGATGAATTCTAGAACTAGGCTAAACCACTAGCTTTTAAATGCGTAAAGTCGTAATTCAGTATATCATGTGGTACTAGAATGTAATGTGAGCATAAGAACGATTCGAGATCTTAAGGGTGGTCTCTAATACGTTGGGGTGGAACTGGAATGGTCTAAAATCAATTTGGCTAAGTTTGTGTATCCGCGTCGCGACGCCAGGGTCCTGCGTGTCGCGAAGCGCGCCACCTGGAAATTGCCCATGAATTCCATCACACGTCGCGATGCAAGGGTCTTCCTACATCGCGACACAGACCTGCCAGATTTCCTGCATTTTCTTTCCTTATGCGATTCTTAACCAATTTCATCCCCAATGCATATAATTCAAATAAACCATCCATCACTTTATATCAATTCTACACATTTTATACTACCAATCTATCATCATTTACTACTTATTTAATCACAAATCCATTACTCCCAATTCAAACTTTAAACCTTTCCAACTCAACACTTAACTTCATAACTCAACTCTTTATTAACTAACCATCAATATGCAACACATTATTATGCCTCTACAACTTCCATAACATCAATTGTCAAAATCTCATAACTTAAAAATTGGGTTTTGTTTCATTACCTTATTTTGTTGGACCCTCAACTCTTCCATTAAGCCCCATGGATGCCAAGGCTCATTTGCTTCTCCTTCTCTTCTCTTCTTTCTTTCTTTTCATTCTTCTTCTTTCTTCTTTCTTCTTTCTTCTCTTCTTCTTCTTCTTCTTCTTCTTCTTCTTCTTCTTTTCTTCTTCTTCTTCTTCTTCTTCTTCTTCTTCTTCTTCTTTCTCTTCTCTCTCTCGGCTTCTGCCTCTTCTTTCTTATTTTCTTTTTCATTTTTCCTTTTGGAAAAAGATGAATAGTAGCCCCTTATATAGTATACTCAAATGATATTAGGAATATTATAGAAGAGTGTAGAAAAATGAAGAAAATTTTAGATCTTTCCATTTTGACCCCGAAATCACTATTCATCGGGATTTTGACTTGCATTTTTTATCAGTTTCTGGTCCGAATTTGGGAAAATGTTCAACGCATAAATTGTAGATCTCGGTCCCATATTTCTGAAGATATAAAATTCATAAAAATTGGAGTTTGTATAAAAAAGTTACGCCCCAAATACCATAGGTTGTCAAAATGGGAACATCGTACAGTCTCATCCCGGGACTTCGAGGAATTAACCGATCGTCCCCAGAATTATTCCATGAGTATATTTAAGTCTCAACATAATTTATTTTATTTGCCTTCATCCTTTTCGAAACAGTGCAGTCGTATACAGTAGTAAAATCTATTGGTCGTTACACAAAGGTGGTCAAGTGATTCTAGAATGGTATCCATAGCTCTAAGCTTTAATCAAGAGTTCCAAACTCTAAATTATGTTTATGTCTAACATAAATATTTTGACCCAATTACAAGCATATTGTGTTTATACTTCCAAAGCATCTTAACACAATTTATTAGTCTTATTTCAACATTAAGCTATGTGATCATGCATCTAATACATAAATGAACATAGCTTAGGAGAAGATCAAACATTACCTAGTAAGCTTGATGCAAGATCCAATCTACTTCTCCTTAATTGAAATTGTTGGAGAACCTCCAATGTGTACAAGCTTGACTTCAAGATCCAACCTTAATTTCCAATGTTAGCAAGCTTCATTTCAAGATCTTATCTTGATTTCTCCTTAATGAAATGTTTTAGAGACCTCACAAGCTTCTCTAAACACTTCTATAACTTAGGCTAATCTCTCAAAAATTTGCTTATGCTTGTTATTTTTCTTTTAGTTAAAACCTTCCTAAAGCTTGTTATTTAGAGCAAAACTTAGGCAATTTTTAATTAATAAAAGTTGTAATCAACTTTTAAGTGGGCTTAATCTAATTTGCCCAAATATGTATAATTAGGTGTGACTAATCTCCATTGTCTCCCACTTTAATTTAATCTAATTAAATCAAGCCAAAGATTAGGAAATAGATTAGTTAAATATTTGTCACCTTGATTTAATCCAATTAAATCAAGCCAAAACCACCTATTATTACATACTTACAATTACCATAATATCCTCAAATGGTAGAGATAATTATGATTTTACAATTAAGCCCTTGTGTAATTATTAAATTAATCCAATTAATGCAATTAGATCAAAGTAAATAATCAATGTTATCCAATAACACTTGATCATCTTAGTTGATAATTATATTATCGAATATTATATTTTATCAAAATTAATCGGCTACCCAAGTGTTCAACAAGTACACTTTATATTGGGACTCTCTAAGTTCAGACACGTTCGTCATATAATCCTAGCTAATATGTACGCAATTCAGCCACCTCTGAATTCGTAAAAAACATAAACGACCTTTCTCAACTATATAAGTCGAGGTCATCACATATGTTTAACAATCCCTCCGTCGTAGGCTATCCGAGTTGTGCTCAGGAAACATAGAATACACCGTTAAGTTTCCATAGCGCACATCTCATGTCGACATGTCCACGATTCTTTACAACTAATGCGATCCACCCTAGGTGATCGGCTTTGGCCAAAGTCTTTAAGAATCGTGACTTTACTCACATGGATACCTAAACCTCTTATGGTACACATACGAGCCGACGGATCCTATATTACTTCGTACTTGATTACTGAGTGCATCGGTCCACACCCAACGAACATCTAGAGGCTAGACCATGAAAGGTTTCTGACATACATGGTATCAAAGTGCGGAGAATCTGACATAAAATCAATAATATCCTATAGTCAAAGGATTACATATGTTACTCGACTCGAGGAGATTCCTATTGACGGTGGTGTGTACTTCCAACTATTAGGACTCACCTATGAGTCATTCGGTATTCGCTTCAACGAATACCCACATGTCTATACGAGTTTCCAAAACCCATGGTACATAGGGTTAAACCATTGGAACTTCAATTCCAATATACGAAATGTGCTAGTCTTCTAGGTTATAGGAATTCGACCATATTCCAAAACCAACGACTAGGAATATTAAATTTAAGAATATTTTACACCTAGTGTCAAAACTATTTTAAGGTTGATGTCATTCTTAGCATATCTATACATCAATATAATATGCATAATGACAATATCATTAATAAGGTATTAAATGAAAAATGTAGTTATTTTATTAATAAATAATAAAATGTACAAATCGGATTGGCACTCCAAGCACCAACTCTATCACCCACCACCTAGGGTAAACAATGATCCAGATGTTGATTTCCTAGAATCGACATCTGTCTGAAAATCAGAGTCTGTATACCCCTTTGGGATCATATCCTCACTGGAATATAGAGCATATAATCTATCATTCTCTTAAGTTACTTGAGAATGTGTTCCACAGCCACTCAGTGATCCAATCATGGGTTCGACTGAAACCTACTGACAACTCCCACTGTAAAACAGATGCCCGGTCTCGTGCATAACATAACATACATGAGACTACCAAATACTGAGGCATATGGGATATGTCTCATTTCCTCAACATCTTGAGGTGTCTTAAGAGACTGTTCCTTTGACAAATGAATTCCATGCTGATAAGGCAGATTGCCTTTCTTGGAATTCTGCATCCCAAATCACACAAGGATCTTATCAATATAGGATGCCTGAGACATAGCTAATAGTCATTTCTTGCGATCCCAAAGTATTTGAATCCCAAGAACATAACTGGCCTCCCCCAAATCTTTCATTTGGAATTGGTTAGCTAGCCAGGTTTTCACGTCCGATAATATCTTTACATCATTCCCAATGAGTAAAATATCATCGACGTATAAAATAAGAAAAACCATCTTCCCATCAATGACGTGATTGTATACACAAGACTCATCAACATTCTGCTCAAAATCATAAGACTTGATCGTGGTATCAAATCTTATATTCCAAGATCGAGATGTCTGCTTAAGTCCATAAATGGACCTTTGCAGCCTGCAAATCTTTTGCTCTTGACCTTGGACTGTGAACCCCTCTGGTTGTACCATATAGATACTCTCATCAAGATTTCCATTCAAAAATGCAATCTTGACGTCCATTTGCCAAATTTCATAGTAATAATATATGGCAATGGATAGAAGAGTGCGGATGGATTTGAGCATGGCTACTGGCGAGAAATTTTCCTCATAGTCAACTCCCTCTTTCTAGGTATAACCCTTGGCCACTAGCCTAGCCTTGAAGGTTTATAATTCTCATCTGCTCCCATCTTCCTCTTGTAGATCCACTTGCAACCTATGGGTTTCACCCCATCAGATTGGTCTACAAGTTTCAAGACTGAGTTGGAGTACATGGACTCCATCTCTAGGTTCATGGCTTTGAGCCATTCCTCTTTGTCAAAATCATCCATTGCACTATGATAGGTCAATGGATCATCTATACCATCACTGGATGCGACAACTCGTGCCTCTACAACTCTAAGATAGCGATCATGTTGTCGTACAACCCTCTCACTACGTCTAGGTGGTAGATTATTTTGATGAGCTTGCATCTGACGCTCAGATGTAGAAGGTGATAAATATTTATCAACTATCATTGACGATGGTGTGCTGGTCGAACCAGCAAGTAAGTCCTCGAGTAACACTTTACTTTGTGGCTTGAACTCCCTCATATAGTCCTCCTATAGAAACGTAGCATTTGTCGATACAAACACTTTGTTATCTTCAGGCTATAGAAGAATCCACCCCTAGTCTCCTTAGGATAGCCTACAAATAGGCACACCTGAGAACGTGGCTCCAACTTTGTAGTCTTATTCTTCAGCACATGTGCTGGACACCCCCATATGCGGAAATATCATAAACTAGTTTTACGACCACTCGACAACTCTAAGGGAGTCTTAGGAACAGACTTAAATGGAACTACATTAAGGATGTGGATTGCAGTTTATAATGCATATCCCCAGAACGAACTAGGAAGTGAGCTATAACTAAACATAGATCTCATCATGTCTAGTAGTGTCCGATTTCTCCTTTCTGCAACACCATTTTACTGTGGTGTTCCAGGTGCTGTGAACTGGGATATTATCCCATGCTCAACTAAGAATTCCTCGAAATATCTGTCAAGGTATTCTCCTCCATGATCTGATCGTAGAGTTTTGATTGTTTTACCTAACTGGTTCTCAACCTCAGCATGATACTCTTTAAACATTTCAAAAGTATCTGACTTGTGCTGCATTAGGTAAACATACCCATATCTAGAATAATCATCAATGAATGTGACGAAGTATTCATAACCGCCTCGGGCTCTTACATTCATCGGTCCGTAAATGTCTGAATGTATAAGCTCTAGTGGTTGATTGGCTCTTATACCTTTTCTAGTAAAAGGTCTCTTGGTCATTTTTCCTTCTAAATAGGATTCGCAGACTGGTAAAGTTCCGAGCTTTAACTGGTTTAAGACTCCGCTCTTTATCAATCTGTCTATCCGGTCAAGGCTGATATGACCAAGTCTAAGATACCATAGATATGTGTCATCGTGAGAAATCTTTTGCCGTTTAGTTTTAGGTTTCTCAACCTTAAACATTTCAATGTTGAGTAGTGACCTATGTGTTAACGGTCTTAACACATACAAGTTATTTTCTGAGTTTCATGTGCATGTGGTTAATCTATTTCTACCAATAATAACTAAATTGCTATTAAAAGAAATTGAATAACCATCATCCAAAAATTTAGAAACAGAAATCAAATTCCTACGAAAACCAGGAATGAATAACACATGGTTCAAATTTAAATAACTATTATTTGTAAAATTTAAACTAGAAACTCCCACTGGTCTTGTTGAAACGGAATCCCATGTCCCTACCCTTATGGTGTAGTCACCTTTAGTAAGGTCCTTCCATGAGTCAAGTAGCTATAAAGAAGAACAAACATGGTTAGTGGCTCCAGAATTAAAAATCCATGCGGGATTTATCATCCTCCACTAAGAGAGTTTCGATAACGAGTAAATCATATTTACATGTATCATTTCTCTTTTTCAGCTCAGCAATGTATTTAAGACAATTCCTTTTCCAATGTCTGTTCTTGTTGCAGTGGAAACATTTTCCCTAGGGCTTGGCATCTTTGGAGCCTTTCTTGTTCTTCTTCTTCACGGGCTTAGCCTTAGCCTTCCCAGTGCTATTCTTCTTCATCTTTGCAGATTTAGAAGATTCGGCAACATTTTCCTCAGCACTGGACTTACGAGGATCCACAAGCATGGACTTGTATAGGGTGAGCTCATTTAGCAGCTGTGTGAAAGTAAAAGTCAACTTGTTCATAACATAGTTGCTTTTAAACTGTAGGAAACTCTTCGAATGAGTTTCCATAATCATGGTCATCTAAATACGATCGCCAATACGAGCTCCATGGGTTTCAGCAGTGTTGAGATAGGTCATCATCCTCAAGACGTGCTCTCGGACTGATGTCTCATCCTTCATCCTAGCAGTCATCGCTGAGACCACAGCCTCATGACGTTGACGTTCCGAAAGCTGCCCGAACATGCCCTGCAATGACTCAATCATCTGAGATGCTGAAGCCATAGGTTCATGCTTTGCAGCAAGAACCTCAGACATCCCTGCTAGCAAGTAGCAGCAGGCTTTCTCATTTACTGCGACCCATTTTTGGTAGGTATCGTGCACAGCTCGGCCATCATTTCTGGCCGGCTCGGGAGGACATTGCTTCGTCAGGACAAACTTTAGGTCTTCACAGACCAGGATAGCGTTCATGTTACTTTTCCACTTAACATAATTTTCTCCCATTAATTTATCATTTGAAAGTATGGAAATAATTTGAGAAACCATGGCTGAAAAATAAAATAAACATGCATTTAACATTCATTCATCACATATTAAAATCATCAAACAATTTTGGCATAAAATTAAACATGATGCATGAACCATGAATAAAAAAATTAGAAACCTAAGAGAATTACTATGCCACGAAAATCTATCATCCCACAAGTAAGTGTCGTCGTAGGGTTGCATGATAGATTGAGACAATCTCAGTCGATTAATATATGTTGGAATAACTCTTATTCGTATATTAAACAACTACCGTTTGATTCGATCAAGGAATTTTATTAACAGTTAATTATTCATTTGTGAGTGTGACCCACCGTTTCGGGATTCTTGGACTTAACGAGTGAAATGCCGCCGTAGGGTAGGTCAGTTCACAAGATACATCTAGAATCTCTATCCCCTCGGAATCCAAACCTGATATTGACCCAAAATGGACACCATCTGTAAGGGGACGAAAGTAAAGCCGTCTCGAGGCGCCTTTTGAATCTCATGTTTTCGGACTAACAACAGAGATCGCAGGATATACTGTCGTATATCCCTCTCTCACTCACTATTTTAAGTTTAAGGTTTCTATTTATAAAATATCTAATATTTTAATTTAACTAGTGTGAATAAATTTATGGCGGCTAAAACATAACTCTTATTTACACTAGTACACTATAAGTGACCTAACCAATTTTAACTCTTAAAATTTGTATCACTAATTTCCATTAGTCTCTACTAAAGAATTACTCAATTAAACTAATTTAATTAGACTGGTATTAGTGACCTATTATATTTTAACTTTTAAAATACTAGAACACTAATAGGTTTAAAATTTTAGAATCCTAAAAAGGTCAAGATTTATATTAAACTATTTAATTAACCTTAGTGCGTTATAAAATCCAATGGTACGTGGAATTGTATCCGGAGTGCAGACCACATTACCGTCCATTCGAATTCGGCTATGGAATTTATGTCCGGGTTTCCATCATATATACCAATGGAATTTATTATGCATTTTTAAAGCCCAATATATTAGAATTCAAATTTTAAACCATAAAACCAATTAATATAATTAATTGTTTTTCCATGCATATCATATTCTAATTTAAAATTTTTAAATCACATAAAATCATATTTCATGTCTATAATGATAATGCATCTAAAGCATGTTATGGCATGTAAAATGCAAGAGTAGGCTCCCTAAGCTACATGACATGTTATTCAAACAATTCAAATTAAACATACATATAACATAAAAAATATTTTGTATTGATCGGGCTCTTATTTTTCCCTCTACTAATCTAATTAGTATAAAAATATCCAAGGCATTTTTTGGTCTTCAAAATACGCTCCAAGTTGGTGTTGGCTCCTTTTACGACTTCGGTGCTCCAAATTACAACAATTGAAATTTTTTACATTTGGAAAATAAAATTACAACAATTGTAAACAATGGCCTTATGGCCTTACATCCCAAAAACAAAACCAACATGAAAATGAGAGCCGGAAAAATTTACGACCAATGCAAAATTCATTCATCACATGAAAAATAATAATCATTCATCATATGAATATTATATTACGCCTACTCATTTAAACATGCATATCAATATTTATAACTCATATAAACATATATTAAAAACAGTAACTTTAAATGAAAAAGAGAAGGGTTAAGAACACTTTTCAACCTGGCTCTCGATGCCAATTGTAGGAAACCCTTTACTTGTACAGTGGAAATGGTTTAGGAACACGGATCGGACTTGAAAAAATTTTCTGCCCTTCTCCTTTAATTGTTGAATGCTACTGCCACACCCACTGAAATTTTTCTCCAGTTTTAGATAAAATTCCTGCCCCGGAATAGTCCCTGAACAGCCCCGAACATCCGGATAAAAACTGGACTGTTTTGGACCCGATACGCTTACAGTGCACTGCCGAAACAGCCCCTGAAAAGCACGGACAGTGGCTGTGTTTTTGTTCTGATTTTTCACTTGAAAATAGCCCCAACACAGCCCCAAAACATCACAAAATATTCCCTAAAAAAACTGGATTAAAACGAAACCAAATCGAGTTCCGTTTCACCAAGTAAAGGGGCGGCAATGAGTAAAACAAGCCCTCACTGTCGTGAGCAATAAGAAAGAGATGAAGATGATGATTTGTTCGACACCACAAAGTCTTACGAACTATATCTCGTTATCAACGGAAACGTGTGTGGGCAAAACTCACTAAACAATCCCTAAACGATTTAGAGATTCAAACACACTTGTAATTTTTATTGATCTTCTTCTTGTTCTTTCTTTTTAGTTTTCTCAACACTTGAGAGAGAATGAAGAAGAAGAAGATGGAAGCTAGGGTTAGAATGAAAGGCTTAGGCAAAAAGAAAATTAAATGTTCTTTTTATACCTAGGGTTATTTGTTTCCAAAATAAACAAAATATTTCCCATTTCCACCATGTAGAATTCGGCCAAGGCAAAGAATTTTTGAAAATTTTGTAACAACAAATTTTCAATTACCATAATTGAAAAGATGTTACAAAATTAAAAGGTTATCACCTTTTGAAAGTGTAACAACCAAAAATATCCAAGGGTTTCCAAAACCCAAAATTTGGAATTCCTATTTTAGCCTTATTAAATTATATCAAATTTAATTTAATATTAATTCATTTAATAATTATCATATAATTATTAAAACTATATATTAACTTTTAATATATAGTTCCAAGTGTGACAATTAATATTACTAACCATATTAATAATATTTATACATACGTGAGTATATAATTGGACTATCCAATTATACTAAATCTGCTATAGTATATCGAGCTAGCATGGGGACCAAATGGACCTACGGTTCCGAGCTCCAATAATCTCGAAATATTAATTAAGCTCTTAATTAAATATTCTTAATCATTAAATCCTGGTTATTCCACTAAAAACCCAAAGTTGCACTCTCATTGCCGCAGATGATATATTAAGCCGAACCAAGTCGGTGTCCATCGATAAAGTCACTACATACGAATTGACCCTTCACGAGTATCTTGTAATTAGAGCCGGGTCATAATATCCGTTATACCCCTCTAATTATTTTTACCTTAAGTACCATTGATTCTCTAATGAATGATTTATTCATAACCATTATGAATTTTAATCTTTCTATTCATAATAGAAAGACTTGAGCGCTCAAACCGTTCAAGTACCGAATCAACCCTTAAGAAAGGTACTCCTCTACTTCTCGCAAGAAGGAGTGAACTCCATATTTATGTAAAATATTCCCAGCTACACAATAGACCATGCCCCCAAAATACGTAGCTATTGGTCGGGACTGCTACACCAACCTCACATTTGTAAATCAAAGGACATAGTCTGCCATGTAGAAGTTCGTAGTACACTCAGGATTAAGATCAATCCATATATGACCATTTAGTAGATCGAAATGACTTTCTTTGTTAAATGGATATTATAAGAATGGCATTTTCATCTGGATCCAGTCCTATATGATCACATCATACAAGGTGCCTCAATTCTCATATCTCTACGTGGACAATCCTGGATCAAGGTCGCCATACAAATATAGAATTGACCGTAGCTATAGATAAACCACAAACAAAGTACTCGCTTTGTTTTCTCTTTATGGACTATTTAAGATTACTAACTTCAGACTTAAATTCTCTTGTGTATGACACTCATACACTAAGTCTGAAGGCACATAAGTAATCTAGGGTAATCAAGATAATTTATAATATGTGAAAATTAAACAAACATTTTGATAAATGAATAATGCATCATTTTATTTCAAAATATATAAAACTGTTTACATTATATGTAGCTCTAGGGCATACATCCAAACACAGGAGACATGATTAACCTATCTACATAAGCCTCCAAATTTACAGTAAATATGACATGATGTATCCTAAAACTGGACAACCTGGATCACTGTCCAGCATCAAAGTGAAACCTAAAGAAAACATCAAACATACAAAATGACCTCAGGTCCACACAAAACACATCAATCAACACTTAAGGGCTCTGTGCCTACATCATCCATCAACACTCAAGGGCTTTGTGTCCACAATATCATAAGCAATCAAAACTTTTACTTAATAATACAGAACAACGTGTTCAACATGAAAAATAACATATTAATCATAGACTCTAAACTGCTAAAACTTTTCCCAGGACATTTGCGAGGGTGACTGCAACTTGGGTGATCTGCGTCTCAAGTATGACTTCCAAAGCTGAATTGGTTGACCCATCCGGTAGCCAAATTGCAAAAATAGCAAACTGGTTTGGTGTGAGTTATAAAAACTCAGTAAGTAACCATGCTCGTACTATAAAAAGACTTACAAGTCAAGCATATCATAGGTTTTTCAGGATTACCAAGTTATTACGAGTTCAGATTTATCAACTTCCTATCGTCCTCTATTCTTTGCACATACCAAATCCTCGTATATTTTGTGTGTGTGTGTGTGTGTGTGTATATATATATATATATATATATATAAGTCCAGTCTAATATACAAAGATCGAAAGCATATAAAGCAAAAAATTCAAATATCACATAGTATATTACTAAACATCAAATATGTTTTAATCATGTGAAACATCACATAGTACATTACTAAACATCAAATATGTTTTAATCATGTGAAACATGAAATTATACATTCATATTTTATCACAAATAAATAAATTTGAAATATCATCAAATCGGTGAGTCAAACAAATTTTCTTTAACTTTCTTTAATCACGATAACCTTACGATAGCTTAACATTCGTAACCTATATGCAGTCACACGTATCAGTTCAGAAACCATAACTTACTTCTCATACATTCATGCAAATCCGATTTCAGAATTCTTACTTGGAGACATGTCTAGCACCAGAGGCTCACAAACACATTCAATTTCTTTCACAATATATGTACATACGATAACAAACTTAGTAAACACTTTATAACCTCTTTTATTTACTTCGGTTTTCAAGTTATTCATTCATCTCACGAAAGAATACACAGTCCATATGTATCACGGGATCTATCATACACACACATACACTCAAACATACATACAATCATCGTGCAACATGTAACAAAACATACATAAGAGTCAACACATCAAAGAACATATAACTCAAACAACACATACATATGCGCTGACTTATACAAACAATGCTTATACATGACTCATTATCTATTTTAGAATATGTATGAGATGGATATCGTCCAAATGGATTCCTAACCAGCTTAGCTATAACACCACTAAATTATCAACCAATTAAACATACACAAGTGCGCACATATCACGTAACGTAAACTCATCACACGATTTCTCATACACAAGTACGTATATGACAAACACCCCAAGTCATCATCCAAACATCCATATACATACATATGAATATACACATTACTAATAACTCAAATGCTTTATCTTTAATAATCTGCATGTCTTTCCCTAATCGATCAAACATACTCAAGTTTCAAGTTTCTATCTAAAAAAATTTGATACTGAAGCTCATCATTTAAATATATTCATTCATGAATAACTTAGCATATACCCATTTCTTATCACACTTAACCATTCCAACTTTTATACAAATATATCGCATGTACGAATCAATAACAAACTTATTCCATTTACCGATCTTGTATACTCAAATTATCCATAGTTTATCATCATATACATATACAAATATGTGTCCCAATGCTTATACATATGCTTATACATATACTTATACATACACATAACATTACGAGTTCATACACTTACATGCATCAATACATACATGTAGACATCAATCTCCTCAAACATTTCACGTCATATCATAGCATTATCCTCAAACATTTCACTTCATATCATAGCATTACAAAAATCTATATATGTGGTGGTCGATTATCTTAAGAATACGTAATCTCGAGCTCCGTTCTCAAAACCACCTCTTAACTATTCTCTTTTATCCTAGCATTTCAATGTGTATATATATATATATATATATATATATATATATATATATATATATATATATATAAAGCACGGATCAACCAATCAAGTATTCATCACATGAGTTACTTACTTGGCTTCACGAGCACTCCAGGTCCTAGTCAAATCTGTCAAAACAAATAGCGAAACGCCGTCAAAATCGTAACTTTATAGAATTCTTGACCTAACTAAGACAAAAGTCTAGATCTTTCCGGGACAATCAGATCAATTCTGATTCCAATGATTTCAGTTCCATTAATCTTAATATATAATTACAAACTAATCCAAGCCACTAGTTAACTTAAATTATTGGTTTATGCGTTTTTTGAAAATCTTCCGAAAAAGTTTTAGCAAATGCTACGGAAGGATCATAAACCCTCCAAACCTAGCCGGATCTATCTAAACATTATCGTATCATCATATATATCTCATATCTATCATTATGATCAAAGACACATCAATAAACGGAAAACTCATTTTAACCGGAAACTTACATAATCTATCAAATCGATCGAATTCATTCCGTTTTCACTCAGATTCTACCAGATATACATATTCACTATACTCATACTCAAACAATTCAATTTATATCATTACGTTACTCAACGAAGTTACTGGATACATCCGAACATTTAATGAAAAACTTAAAATTAGCCAATTTTTACTGAGAGGTCTTACCGAGATTTCGAGGGCATATACATACTCTAAACGATCCCACGAACGCGCTGGAATCGACAGAATTCCTATCGGAGCTACTATTCATTTGTGGGTCACTATTCACCAAAGCTTTCTCTCTCGTTTCACGTGCAACCATGCACGGAATGGAAAATCTGTCACCGCCAACTTGTAGTACTTTTCGAGAGCTGCAATTTGGCGGGTGGCTCGGGTCGTGAAACGAAACGATAAGCCGGGATCAGACAACTCGTTACCGCATGTGTTTTCTTCATTTTCATCGTTCGTCGGCGTCCAGTTTTTTGGGATGGGGGCCCGAGTGGGTTGATTTGGTGGTTTATGAGATTTTTGTAATTACCAGAAACTTCAAGGTATATATAGAAAAATTTTAAAAATTACAATCTGACCCCCGTGAAATTACTTCTAGGTCTCTGCCATAAGGCTTTCATAGAAATTCATATTTTTGAAGCCATTTTGATGCAAATTTCGAAAAGTATTCAACACAAAGTTATTTGTCTTGGAGAAAAGAGTCTGATGGTTCAAAAATCAGCTCAATCGAAGTTTGTTTGCTATTTTTATAACCGAAACAGGAAACTTTTACGCCTATAACGATATAAACAGAAATCGCGTAACTGGTTCTCGAAATCACGCATTTTCCAACACGATGAAGCTTCATTTTAAAACATTCTGATATATTTTCCAACACATAGCTCTTATTTTTTAAATGGCATCCCGTTCCAAATCCTTAACTTTAATTCGAAACTCTTACAGAATAGTTCTAAGAACTCGAGATATTACAATTACTTCATCTTCTTATTAGGATATGTCGAAGGCCGCTTCCTATGTCATTTCTCCTTTGGCAACTTTTTAAAACTTTGTGGAGCATGCCCAAATCCAGGTTAGGGTAGACCATCCCAATCAGCTCAATGGACCTAATGGACTCTTTTAGTCCCTCAAACTTCGCATCAACTTTGGTGCTTTCGAGACTCTCAATGAGGTCAGCCTACATGCTATTTAACTCACTCCGAGTATTAATCAGTTCTCCCCGGGTGTTGTCCAGTTCTCACATTGTCTAGCTCAATAAGATCGGCTCTCTTCCCCTCGAGCTTGCTCTCAAATGTGACTGCTCTAGCCCATTGTAATTTAAGCTCATGAGTTTTTAAAGCACATTCAGCCCGAGCCTCATCCCTTTCCTTCTTTTTAATTTCAATTACGTTGCACAGGGAATCCATCTCAGCTTTAGCATCCTCCAGCTTTTTATCCATCTCCTTCTCATTCTCAGTGAGTTGGCTTTGAAGCCTTTGGACTGGCCACCATTGGCAATGGTGCTTGAGAGCACAACCATGTTCATGGCCATAAGGTACATCAGTTGGATATAAAAGGATCAGGTTAGTTTACCAGTAAAAAATAATTGTTGGCAAGTAACAAAAAATGAAGCTAGGTCATAAACTACCTTGAATTGAAGGCATCCCACTTTTTGGACGACCTCATCAGAGGAGATGGTCTCGTAGGCCATGACCCTATTTAAGTCCACGTTTTGGACTAAATGGTTGATGGTTGGGCAAAGGTGAGCCATAATTTCCCTCACATCATCAGGGAATTCATCCACCCCCAGAGTATGAGTTGGTCTTTTTCTTACAACCGATGCAGATGTAGAATTTCTTCTGCCGGCCTTGGCCTTTTTTCGAGGGTCCTGCTTGAGCATCCTTTCAGAGGCCTCACTTTCGACCTGATGGAGGCGTCTTTTGGAATGTTGAGGTGTTGGTGTTGGAATTTGGGAGGTTTAGACTGGCGGGGTTTGTGTTCGGCTCGGTGATTGCATGTGGAAAGTCTGGGAAATCGGGTAGTGGAGAACATCGGTACCTTTTGTTTCTCTGATGCAAGGATCGGGGTAGTGACACAGGTGTGGGTGCTGTTTGACCCACCCGTAGATTTGCGCATGACATCTCGCTCTACTTATAGAGGGGTTTGTCTCTTTCCATACATATTTGCAAAAGTACAACAAGTGTTAGATGTTGGAAAAAATAAAAGAACGGGTTGGAAAACAGTGAAGAACAATAGATATCACTGAATAGAAAATCAAAGACAACAAATAGATCAGTCAATTAATATCTACATTTTTGCCTAAAAGACGGTGGTGGAGTGCCCGGGATTAGTCTGGTATCGAAAAATTTGGAAGGCCTCGGGAGATCTTTGTAATGGCCGGTGAACTGAGATGTGGCCCTTACTCTGGCTCTGTCGTCATGACGAACCTTAGGAGGGTCTCCCTAGTAGGCTACAAAGGGTAAACTTGGGTTAGTAAGAACTTAAGGAAATAAAGCAAAAGAAGAAGGGAGGACAGGTAATTACCTCCAGTTCGGAAGACAGTGGGGATGGTGATCTCTTCACCCGAGATGGATTGGGTTTTACCTCATGCTCCCCTAACCCAAAATCATTTTTCCTTAAAGAATTTGTTGCTAGCCTGAGATTAGTGATTAAAGGCCGTATATTGGGACAAGTAATACCAACCCTTACGACAATTTGGGTTGACATTCATGCGGTAGAGCCTTTTCATTTCTTGGACAGAATGCTCACCTATATCGGTTCAACTCCAAATCATGTAGAGCCCGACGAATACTCTCCATTCTTTTAAATTTAACTGGCAATGAGCTAGATTTATTATTGCCAACATCTTGGTGAAATACCATTGCATGGGCAGACAGAGGCCACAGTCGAAGAAAGTTGTGCAGAGAGCTACCCGATCACCCTCTGTTGGCTAGCATGATCTCATTCATTAGGCACCTCTAGAATGATCTGATCGGAAATGTTGAATCTCTCTATGAGCTGTTCCAGATCCATTGGGGTGATGGATGAAGCTATGTCCATATCTAGGGAGATGAAGTCCAATGGAATAAGAGTTGGGTCGAGCCGGGCTATCCTGACCGTACATAATGTATTCTCCTCTTTAGATGGAGTTGGTGATGTGTTGTAAGCAATGTCCTCCACGTTGATGGGCTCGGTCTTACGTGGGTCAGGTACGAGATGAGGAAAGACGTTGAGGAGAGTTGTGGAGGAAGAGTCCGAGTCTAACATTCTTGCCAATGAGCGATCCGAGGGAGAAGGTTAGTTCAAGGTAACTTATGAGTTTTTAAGTCTACTTAGTAGAGCATAATATGCATATTTAGGGTTCTTTATGTCATCCTTACCAAATGACTAACCTTAAGGAGCTCTAAGCGTCTTAACAGTGGCAAAACAGTAAAGTTACAAACATTACCAAATTAAACACACCAAAAACCTAAAAAACACATACTTTTCACATCCTAGCACAAATCAAAAAATACGCACCAATATATCCACATTATTACCCAAACATATGTGTATAGCAAGAAAAATCAGAATTATCATTAACCCACAAGAACCCAAAAAACATCACAAATACGAAATCAGAGTTAATCATCTTCATCGCATATCAACTTCAGTACTAAGTATATTAATCATGAACAAAGTAAAGAGAGAGATCATAGAACTATTTACTTTTAGTATTAGAGGTTGGTGATGAAGAAACAATGCTTGAAGTTGTTGGAGAAACACGAGAGTTGCAGAGGTTGCAGGGAATTCAAGAGCCACTTGAGAGGAAGATGAAGTTGTAAAGTTGAGGAATAAGGAGAAATGGTCTTTAAGTAGGCTGTTCAAGTTGATCTGGAACGTTGGATAAAAATGAGAAAGGTGGATTGGTGACACGTGTCGGTTCAATCACAATCATTAAATTCAAATCAATGGCTTAGATAAAGGCCACGCACTCGGTTGATCCCAACTGTTCAAATTTTGGCGCGCGCAGATATTGGATGCACGCCACTTGGCATGATGGGGAGATGAAGCAAAATGACACTTGATGGATTTGATGGGAATTTAAGGAAGTCATCATTCCCTTTTGTTTATCCCTATGAGCATTTCAGAACCCTAGAGGTATCTTTTAAAGGCGGTAAAGGAAAATACGATCTTTAAAAGAGGAATCTTTGGCAACACATGGAGCGATATAACCAGAGATACAAAAGCCTGAGGAAGGTTGAGATATGAAGACTACGGCCCGAACACATCAAATCGGTCTCACCTCTGAGTACCACCATCTCTTATAAAGTTCTCAGCATCAACTCGTAAACTCGTTGATATCGAGAACTATGGGACAGATGTTGATGGTGGTTTTTTACCCTGAGGAAGACTCGAATATCGAGTGGTGAAATATGTATCATACTTAGCAAAAAAGGGATAATAGGGGCCTAAGGGCTCAGAGAGCCAAATAAATTTGGCAGAAGGACTCGATCCTAATACATTGAGGGATTCATGCAAGGGTTGACTAAGTTGATGATGAAGTAGGTTGGTACGCCGACCTGACCTATAGAAGAAATATTGGATTTGGTTTCATTTGAGTATTTGTGGAAACCGACCCGAGGGGTCCCATGCTTAGCAACCCGACCGGGTCGAAAAGGTCAGAGGGAGTTTTGACCATTATCATCAACCTCGGTATGCTAACTTGAGGAACGAAGATGAATTCACAGGTCGACTTATGTTAATGTCATGTGACGTATACCCTAGTTGAGAAGATAAGTTTCTAAAAGGCTAATGATGATTGTGGTAGAAGTAACAATTTTTTCATTGGAAGTAGTCTCTGCCAGCCGCCATAGGGCAGTACAATGGCGGGAAGGTGGCAGAGCAGAGCCGCCAGAGGCCAGTGCAGTGACAGGAAAAATGGTTAATGTGATTGGCCGAATTGTTGGTAGTTAAGGAGAGTTGTTACTGCAATGATGATAGGGTGACATGACCTGACATCATGGGCGGTAGAATAGTGGACTTGAAAGCCTATATAAAGGGGTTGAAGTCTCAGATTTTTTAAAAAATGGGCATCTCAACAAAAAAGAAGAGACCAAGAGCCAAAAACCTAGAGATAGGAAAAAAGTTGGTTGGTCGTTTGACTATTGAAAAAATTATAACGGGCTAGTGTAATACTCGAGGAGTTATAAACACTTTATAAGTTCGTTACCCAATTTGTAGTTCGGGTCGGTCTTGACCTCGAGCAGGAATAAAATACACTCTTTTTCTCCCATAGACGTAAGTTTGAGTCACTTTCCGTCGAACCACGTAAATTCTTACCTCTGTGATTTATTCATCTGTCTGCTGAGTTTATATTTGGTTCTCTACTAACCAAACAAATTCACTATTCGATGATGGTTTTTTCGAGGGGTGAATTTCTTATTTTACCATCTGAATAAAAAACAGTCGTCAATAGATATCTAACAGTTTGTTTCACCGGGAGCGAGAATTAGTTATGATATACGAAAATTAAACTGGACATTGATAACCTGGGTTACTGACTTACTTGACATCTAACTCTTTGGTAACCTTTCAGTTGAAGACTCATTTGTGTTTTTGGATTATGTTTTCTAGGTACCATAATTTCATTTAGCATCTTGTATTTGATTTGGTAGATCTTTCATAATAATATTGGGACCATTATCTGATTATTAATTTAGGAGTTGTCCCAATGAAATCTGAGGCTTGGACTTGGGATATTCATATTATATTAGGCTTCTTATTTATTTATTTGAAACGTTGAAAATCTCACCGTCAAATTACCCAATCCGGGCTTACAGGTAGCAAGTAAAATCTCACTGCTGTCTCAAACTCTTATAAGAAATGCACCCCCTAAACTCAAACTCGGGATCTGACAACCAAATCCTAAACCATTTGCTACCACACCCCTTACCGGCGGCCTTCTTATATTTATTACACATTAAAATTCGTTTCCAGTATTATGACCACACAAAATTATCTATTTGTAGTTATTCTGGATGGTTTTAGCAGTAACATTTGTTTTCTTATCTGGGATAAATTTATGGAATGTTTTATCCCTCTCTTCTCCTTTTTTGAGATTGAGATTGAACTAAGCACGAATGCTAGAGATAAGCAAATAGGTTTCCATGGATTGATATGATTAGTTTTTATTGTTTTAGGTAAGTTTTAAAATTAAACTGTGAACTATCATCAACATACTCCAGGCTTAGCTTATCCAAATATTGTGCATTACAATATTTAAAAAATTATATCTTCAATTTATTATAATCATTTTTTATTTCCACATGTTTCTTTTTTGTACTACAAGTAATTTAAAAAGAATGACCATTTTCAAAGTTCTCTGTGCTAAACATAAAAACTTAAAACGCAAGCTCGCAGAGAAATCAAAAGAATGAATAAATCGAATTGATAAAACAAAGGGACAATTTCTTGTGCCTTTCAAACTGCTCACTATGGCAAAGCATGGCAGCCATTCTTTCTTGTATAATTGAAACATATAAAACGTTATAAACAACATAAAACAAAGATTAAAAAAAAAAAAAAAATTCCATTTGAGACAAGTTAAAAAAATGAGGACAAAGAATAAAGAGAAAGAGCATTCGATGCCTTAAACAAATGTTTGTTCAGCGGGGACTTTGCCAAAGATATCAGGACATGATTCCCAGCTGCCCTTTTCTCTAGCCTCCCAATACCCCCCAATATAGCGGTATGTATTGCTGCATTTGTCCTTGGCGAACCACCTTGGTTTCCATCCCCTTTCTTGCATTGTCCGTGCCTGAATAATCACCATTGAAAAAAAAAATCACTTTTATCCATTGCCTTTACTACAGGATGTATCCAGATCAATGGCAGACATAAGAATTTTTACCTGCCGCTGCCTTTGTTCTAGTCGTAACTTCTCTGAATTGGCCATTTCATACTCTCCGTTTTCTAAGCATCTCTGGTCAGGTCTGAGTCTAGAATCAGTAGGTGGCAATTTCTCCTGTTTACAGAATCTAATGTCAGCAGTAAGAAGTGGAGCACATCACTCGGTACTATAACAAATAGAAGATAATAGAGGAAAATAGTATTAATTGACACGCATATATTATGGCCAACAGAAATTTTCAACACCACAACCTTAAGTTCAGGAGTAAGCTCATTTAGTGTGATGGCAAAGCGTGAAAAATTATATCTGGTTTGACATATGGGTGGTTTGCTCTTCTTCCATAGCAGCTGTGGCTCTGATTCTTTTCCTTTCCCAGAACCATCACCGTTCATAAAATGCATACTCTCATCCCATTTCCCACATAATGTCGCTACCGTTTTACCATTTTTATCTTGAACTACACCATGTACCTGCCAGCACAAGGTAGATCAGAATGAAATTTGCGGCAAAGCTCCATATAATGTCCATAAAACAGAATTATGCGACGTGAACCCTAAACATTTAAATCAGATGCAAGCAAATGACAAAAATTTTCAAACTTCAAATGGCCATGAGAATCTAGTAGCACATAAATGCTTCAATGCAGAAGATCAGTTAGCTGGAAATATCCGGAATAATGGGTGAAGCCCTCCAGTAAGATCATGTTAAGCATTTACATCATCTACACAAAAGAAAATCAATCGACACTAACCTGTCCAATCATACGTTAACAATAAGGAACCAAAATATTATAATTGACAGAACTTGCAATCTATTATTTTAAAAATTAATTACATAGAAAAATGTGCATGAAATGATGAAAACACTAATATTTTCAAGTAATGAAATAAAAAGACAAACCTGGTGTGGATTTCTATCTATGATTGACTGCTCCTTGAATTTTAGCTTACACGAGTATTCATGGTTTCCATCTATGCGCATCGTACCATAGTGATCGCAGTAGAGTTTCCCTAAAATAAGGTTGTAAATGGATGTTGTTACCTGACAGTAGAAGGCCAGCAAATTAGCATGCACATTATAGAGGACAGAAAATTTATCAAATTCACAAATATACCTTGCTCCACTGAAAAATTTCTCCATCATCAAATTCCAATGTCAACACACCAACAGGATCAAGCTGGATGGAACGACCCCAAAATTTGCTTTTCAAATTGCTGTCACCCCAAAATTTCCAGCCTCGGCCCTCACAATGGCATGCAACAATCATTGGATGATGACTAACCTATCCCAAGAAAACAGTGTATCAATATTATGATCATAATCAAAAAAGGGGGAAAAAAGAAGTCAGCTGATCACAACTCTATGCACAAACATGAAAGACACCTAGCGTTAAATATAATCAAGCACACAAAAATGTTTTACTTGTTCGATAACATCCTCATTTACACCAAACTTTGTCCTTTTGCTCATAGTATTTAGAAAAAAAAAAGGCCGTTTTTATACAGATATCGCAGTTTTAGTTTGAGTAGACGTTTCTTCTTTTCTCATTAGATCTGCAAAGTTTGTTTTCCATTTTCCTGTTTGTGTTTGTGATGTAGCGGAAGAGTTTAGAGCAACTAGATCTCAACAGATAGGGCTAGAATAGAGTGATCATGGTTGGAAAAATAGAAAATAATTAGATTCAAGGAAAAGAATTAAAATTCTGAATTGAAAGAGAAAATACAATATTTAAACTGCCCACCCGTTGTCCTATTTATTCTAGTTAGTATAAATCCAAATCCTTGACTGAAAACTAAACGAATCCTAACTAAATAGGTAAAAGACTTTAAATAGGAAATAGGAATCCTAATATTCTGAACAAATGTTGAACTTTGGCAGCATCAATTTTTGTCCCAGCAAAAGCTAGTATGCTTAAACAAATTCCAGACATAATAACATGCAATTTTAATCCAATCACTAGACAATGAGTGTAAAGATCACAATTCCACCATAATATGACATTAGGCATATGAAAATTTAACCATTAAATTTGATCTTCTATATTATTAGATTGGTGGCATCCCTGGTACATTATAACAAGGCAAATAAATTCTACCGAGAATTACATTGATTCAACAATGTCTATAGAAATTATTTTGCCAATTACTAAACAATGCAGAATCATTATTGAATGCAACACAGAAATTATAGTAGTTGGCTAGTAAAATTATATTTAGCTTTTGAGAACTTCAAACTTTAATTTACCAGCCACAAATATGAGATCCAATACCTCAATAATTCTTAGAACATATGATCCCAATGGCAACAATAGTCGCTTCAGAAACTCTGGAGAAGCCAAGTTGAGGCCTTCCAGAAGCTGTGAAATCTAATCCTAGAGTAAAAAATACTTAATAGAAGCACAACCAAAAAGAACAGAACCTGAACTCTGATAGGTCACATAATCTCATTGAATATAAGCATGAAGAAGGAGATTTTATCATGCTATAAACATAAAGCAGATTTGGACTTTCTTAAGAAGCTTAAATTGACAAAAATTATACCTTCTCAGAGAAGAAACGAAGGCCTTTATCTGGATAATCAGCCTCATATGTCTCACCCAATAACGGATTAAATGGCTTGCAGTGTCTTCCATCTGTAGATGCATAACCCGAGACTGCAAATGCTGCTATATTCAGTATCCTCATGAGACTATTGCCCTACAAATTGTAACAAAAAAACGTTAATTAAACAGCTGAAGTAAAAGAAATAAATAGCAGGACAAAAGAACAATGAAAATCCATTTCAAATAGAGCACAACAGGAAATGGAGTTGAGGACAGTATGGGGTACAGAAGTTCTCCTTTGACAGTTATCAAACAAGTGTAGACGACCCAAAAAAAAAAAGGCAACTGGGAAATTAAAAATTTTCCAGTCTCTATGATAGTAGGATGAGACAATAACATATTTACGATGCATACAGACATTTGGGGAATAAAAATTCACTGTCTCTTTGATAAGAAATTACATATTTACGATGCATACACAGATATTTGATATTTCCACTCCCGGCCATGAAGCGAGTTTCAATATACATTTGATGATGTTAGCATGTACAGTTACTAAATTAACATAAAGACAAATGCACGGATTGTCTGCAATTAACCAATTTTGCAAGGGAGGAAGAGAATAACTTGTCATTTAGGATTTCGGTTTACCTGTTTACCCCATGCATAGGCCCGATCTATAAGGTAAGAGTACTCCAGCTCTTCATAACATTTCTGTAAAGAAGAGAGGGGCTCATTGAAATAAACAGGAAGACAAACTTTTGTAAGATCTTTCCCGATATTATCTTTGATCATTGACCAAAGACTGATTCCCTTCTCTTTTTCAACTGGGTCAGGCAATTTCTTACGCCGCCTAACATAAAGATAGTCAGACCCAACATGTCTAATTAAAGGATCAATGTCTTCTGAATCACCAGTCTCTTCATCATCAGAATCTAATGGTGATTGACGATGATCAGATCCATTGCTTCTAAAAGAACTTGATGAAAGAAAATCTCGAGTATCAAAGAATGCATTCTCATCATCATCCGTTTCTGCAGCATCATATCTATCATGCTCATCAGAGTTACTTGCACTTCCTTCTGAAATGAATTCCACCCAAAAAAAAAGGGCAAAAATAAAGATGAAAATATAAAAATAAAAAATAAAAAATATTGCAAACAAAAAGTTTAACCAACTGCAAAGCATACCATGCAACGAAAATTCTTGCACCCAAACGGTGGTATTTTCGGTGACACTAACTATGATTTTCAAAAGCTTGTAAGAAGAAACTCTGCTAAATATTTAACAAACTACAGTGCTCCAGTAAGGCGGGGAGCCCAAAATTTTGTCTAAGGAGAACGACTTCCAATAATAATTCCACCAACAACAACTATAACAGAATAAGAAAAATAATAATATTAATACATAAACTTGAGGTTGACACCTATTTTTCATACATATTTACAATTGTTTCAATGCGGTTTTATGTTTGAAAATTGACGTATGATATCTTCAAATCTTTCCACTGAGGAACCTAATAAAATGAGTAGCACACGTGCTGCAAATATCAAAATGTCGAAGTAAGCATAATGAAGTCAAATTTAAGAAGACACATTATATCAAGCAATAATTCTGTATATTTATTGTAAACCAGATCCACACAATGGAGACGAGAAAGATAGAAGTATTTATTATTTTATTGTAAACTAAACCCACATAATGGAGATGCAAAGATGGATGTAAGTATTTGCAAGGCACCCCCGCATCTGTATACAATGCAAATTCTTAGGTGCAAGAGCAAATTATATTGGCCAACTAAACAAGCTTTTGACATAGAAAAATAGAAAACTAAGTTCTACCACATCATACCACTTGACTTGTCTTGCCTTAAACTAGGTGAAGCTCCTTGCTCTTTCCATTGCCTTTGGCTTTCATCAACTACTGTGTTCTCCAGGTCTACTTTTTCTGTCTGAAAGATGCAGTAAATAGAAAAAATTAGCACACCACTCAGTTAAAACAGTGTCATAAATGAAAATTTTATTTAAAGAAAAAACGATGTAATTGCTTAAAACATGGAACAAGTTGAAGTATGGACTAATTTTGGTAACATTTTAAAAACTCCAGTCAAATAGGACATTTGATTTCTCATCTATGTGATTCCTTAAACAGAAACTAAATTTGAGATTTTGCAAATAAACAAAAAAAATAAAAAAAATAACTACAGCTGACAATGAAGAAATGAGTAATGGACATTTGCTATAAATCATAACCATACCCCCCAGATAGATAGATGATCAATGAATGGTTCAACTAATCATCCTGAATTAGCGAGTAAAACTCAACAAGAATGAAAATTTAAGAAAATAAGTTGTTAGTTAGTTAGTTAGTTAATTGTAGGAAAAGTTATACATATACCTCCAATTGCCGCAAAGTGTCAATAAGCAACAGCTGCTTCTGCTTGAGGACCACAAGATGATTATGCAATGCCGAAAACTCAGACCTCATAATCTCCTCACTCTCCTGAATTGCATCCTCACTCACTCCTTCATCTAACAATCTCTGCCTCAATTTCTCAGTAGAAACAGAAACTCCATTTTCCACCGGAACAAAAAAATCACTGTTTGAAATTCTCGGAAACATTTCCTTCACCGCTTGCAATGCTTCCATCCATTTCACTCTATCCTCCCTACTCTCCGCCCTCAAATGCATCCTCTTCGTCCCCGTGTATATCGAAAACTTCTTGTCATCCGAATTACTCTCTCTTATAGTCGCCACCTAATATCAACCGATTTGCTATTATTATTACTAAAAGAAAGAAGCAACAGTTACAGCAATTATAACAATTACCTTGAGATGAATTTCTCCGACGGGGATGCGTTGACGCGATTTGCTATTGCCATTGCGAGACATTCGTCTCATGGAAACTTCACCGATCACCTTTGATCCTTTCTCTGTTTCTTGATTCACTATGATTTTATCAGGACCGTGGATTTTGTAATACGATAACACTCCCTCCTTCAACGCGAACCATCGCGGACGCCATCCTCTTCCGTAATTAACCCATTTGAACAGTATCCCAGCGATCCCGTGCTGATCCGCTAACAGCATTTGATTCTCCCGAAACGACGACAATCCACATAACTCCTCCAATGTGGCCGATCTCCTTATCGACAACCGCCCGTTCCCGTTCTCCGACGTCGCATTGTTACTGGACAAAAACGACGACGACGAAGGTTGCGGGGGCGATCCTCCGCCGCCGCTGCTGCTGCGATTGCACGACGTCGATGCGGACAGGGATCGATACGGTTTCGTTGTGTTCGATGACGGCATGCTTAAAAATTCCCGCGATGGTGGCGGTGATATTTGGGGGAAAAGGATGAGGTTTAAAGGCGTGGAATCGTTGGGGGGGTCGGATCCAGAACGGTGGAGACACAGCGAATTGGACCCCTGCGATCCAATGATCAAATCACTTTTCAAAGTAGTGGCTCACCGGGATAATCGCCTAATTATATCTTTTTGTATCTATTTTATTTTCTGACCAAACAAAAAAAAAAATTAAAAATGTATTTATTTTGAAATCTATGTGTCATGTGTGTATCCGTAAACGGTCTCAAAGAATGGTCAATTGTGTTGTTCGGATTAAATTATCAAAAAAACAAAGAAAAAGAAATAGAAAATTGAGAAGTTGGCGATTAGAAAAAGAATATTCCGCCACAGGCGACGAGTTTGAACGCCGATGAGACGAGTAATCGGCGGCGTAAATCAAGAGGAATAACTAATGGTTCAGAGATGCTTTAAATAGGAAGAGACGGTTGGTTATGGTGGCTTCGTATGGTTACGGGGAAAATGATACGATGCGAGCGTACTCATGAAATTAGAATGCATCAACTGTTGATCTGGACGTAGATGACATGGTGGTTGTTGGTCAAACATACGAGACCGAGTAGTTGCTGCCACGTGATTGTGGGGGCATTTGTGAGTTTTTTTAAACTGCCAACTGTATTCTGTCTTGGAGACGTGCTCGTCACGCTCTCACATACACGGGTTCTGGATTTATTTTTTTCCCTCAATTTTCTTTTCTTTTATTTTTATTTTTTCTCATGCTAAATATGTAATTTTTTTTTCTTTTAAATCTTGTGAAACTCCTCGCTCATCTTTTGAAATTAAAGGCTCAAATATATCATTTGGTCTTGTGTTTCAAAGCCCAATCCAGTCTTTGCAAATAAGGATTCAAGAAGTATTTTATAAAAAGTAACTTTCCGGCCACGGTTCCGATTGAAATTACTTATAAGCACACAACAATCAAATTCTATATTCTCAATAGGGGTGAATTAGATTATTGTCTAATAATGTGAAATTTAAAATCTTTGCTTTTATCTAGTTTTACCAATTAAGCCTTAGGTTGATTTTTCATGTTTCAATATATAACATATATGCAAGTTTCTACACAATAAGCATACAAATAAATGAAATCTTGCAATAAGTAAATAGTTAAGGGTTAGAGAAAATGACACCGTAATTTATAGTGGTTAGGCCAACAATGTCTACGTCCACTCCCCCAAGTCGTGCTTGAAGACTTCTACTATCAACCGAGTTTATGTGGCTCTCTTGCAACCAAGAGTTTTACACACTAGGTTCACTCCAAATATTTACACTTTGAGTTTTATATAAAGGCTCATTCAAAAACCTCAACTATGAGTTTTTAGATAAAGGCTCATTCACAAACCTCTTACAAGTGTTTAAATAAAAGATTTACAAATGCAATTGAGTACTCATAAAGATAATGAAAATTTTAAGTGTGAGTTACTTACCCAAGTGTTCTAAGCTCACTACAAAAGATTAAGAAGGTGTAGTGTGTGAGCTTGATGTATGAGAGTGTATTATTATGAAGATTAATGAAACTCTTTGTTTTTGCCTTAGTGTAAGAAGTATGAAGGTTCTCTAACATTGCAAAAATAAATTGGGGCTCTATTTATAATAAAATACAAAGCAGCCCTCACTTCCCCTGCCTAAGACCAGTATGTCGGTCTCCAAACACCGGTATGCCGGTCTGGCATAGTAACGGCTCTCAACGGCTATATTACCGTTTGAATATACCCGTTAGGACCGGTATGGTCACCGATATGAGGATCGGTATGGTCCTCATCGGTTCCAGTGAGCTTGCACAATAATAGGCTCACCGGTATGGACACTGGTATATGGACTGGTATAGTCAGTGCTGGTTCCAGTAGGTATGCAATCCACAGTATGACTAGTATGGTAGACCGGTATGTGTTGTGTCGGTTCCAATGGCTATGCAAAACAGAGGTGGACCAGTATGGTCACCGATATGTTACTGATATGAAGTGTGCTGATTCTAGAGAGCTTGTAAAATAGAGCATTAGACCGATATGGGACCGGTATGCCAGTCTTAGTACAAAATGCATGATTTGAAGGTTTAAAATATTTTGCACATGATCCTAATGCATCTATATGAATGTGTAATTCACATTATATTTTAAAGCTCTAAGTTAAGACTAAGCAAGATTCTCTTTATTTTACCGCTAGTCTTCACATTCACGCTCTTCACCACCAACTTGCTTCGATATCTTTTTGTAATGTCTCATTGATGCACGTTGAAGATTTCAAGTGTTGACGTCATCAAAATCCATCACGAGATTGTGTCGCTAACACTGGTTCCAAGCCGGAACCGAACTTGTTGGAACCAAATAGTTCCGGTTCCAACCGGTTCAGGTTCCAATTTCAGAACCGGGACCGTAATATTTCGGTTAGGTTAGGGTTCATCCTTGACCGATCCGAAATAGAACTACTGGAACCGAACGGTTCTACGGTTATAGTTGGAACCGTAGGGCTCCCAATGGCTACTAGTCGTTGGGCCTAGGGTAGAGAGCAACGGCTCCCTGCCTTATTTTCCAAAAAAGATAATAATAAATCAAATTACTAAATTATCCTTAATAATATTAATAAAACAGCTAGTTTGAGAGGCATTTTAGGTATCACAAAAATATATATAAAAACTCTATAAATAGATTTCATTTTTCATTTTTTTCAACACACCAATTCTCAGTTCTCTCAATTCTACAATTCTTTCACTCTCAATTCTCTCATTCTCAATTCTCTCATTTCTTAAAATATAAGGTTTAGAGATATTCCACTATTTTATCTTATTGCCACGGTTTTTGATCCTAAATGTAAAATATAAGGTTTGGATAATGTCTTACAAGCTTACTATGAATATTTAGAAATAGCTGATGAAATTGATATTACAAGAATAATAGCTAAAATAAAAAATTATTTAAACGATTTATTTAATGATTGTGTTAGTAGATATAACTTGTAATCAATAGGACAATCTAGAAGTAGCGAACCTGTAATACAATCAAGACTTAGCGTAGGCGATCATTTGTTATTATAACGAAATAAAATTTAAGGATCAGCAGGCAAGCGGAACGGGAGTTAAATGATCAACATGCACTGATAATGATGATTGATGATGATTATGATGAGTTGGTGCTTGGAGTGCCAATCCGAATTGTATATTTTATTATATATTAATAAAATAACTATATTTTTCATTTCATACTTTATAATGATATTGTTATTACGCGTATTAAATTGATGTATAGATATACTAAGAATGACATCGACCTTAGAATAATTTTGACACTAGGTGTAAATTATTTTTACAGTAAATATTCATAGTCGTTGGTTTTGGAATACGGTCGAATTCCTATAACCTAGAAGACTAGCATATGTCGTATATTGGAATTGAAATTCCAATGGTTTAACCCGATGTACCATGAGTTTTGGAAACTCGTATAGACATGTGGGTATTCGTTGAAGCGAATATTGAATGAATCACATGTGATTCCTAATAGTTGGAAGTACACACCACCGTCAATAGGAATCTCCTCGAGTCGAGTAACATATATAATCCTTTGACTATAGGATAACATTGATTTTGTGTGAGATCCTCCACACTTTGATGCATGTATGTTAGAAACCTTCCATTGTCTGACCTCTAGAAGTTCGTTGGGTGTGGACCGATGCACTCAGTAATTAAGTGCGAAGCAAGATAGGATTTGTCGGCCCATATGTGTACCATAAGGGGTTTAGGTATCCATGTGATTGTTGGGTTTCTAGGTTTATTCCCAAGATCAAATAAGCATAGAAATGTGAATGAATAACAAAGAAGAGTGGCGGAAACACACTTACATTGAGCAAATAATGGATGCGTCAAATAATAAAATTTTCCTCCAATAAGCTCCAAGGATTCGGCCAAGATGTGCTCCAAGAAATTGATGTCCAAGCTCCAAGCTTTCGGATTCCAAGCTCTTGAATTAGTTTCCCTAACACCTTGTATAATTCCTTTGATGAGTGCTAGCCCATTTAGAATTTTTGCAACAAAAATTCTTCTATTTCTTCTTGCTATTTTCGGTGAAGGAATAAGAAATTTGGGAGAGAAAATGCTTACTGCATTCGGCAATGAGAGAGAGAATAAAGCTTGTGTAAATTGTTTTCCAAAACAATTAATTGATATACCAAAAATGTGTATTTGGTACAAGTCTCAACTTTGACTTTGGAGTGAATTACAAGCCACTAACAACTCCACCAAAACACATCAACCAAAAGTAATAAAGGTGACATGTGATGTGACACTTGATGTGACATGTGAGCCCCACTCAATTCAAAATGCGAGTGGGCCCGCAAACACTCCCGGGCTCGGGTTCGCTAATTCCGAATTAACGAACTTCCGTTGCGACGTAATTAAATCGTATTTAATTAAATAATTATGCCTAGCAAAATTATTATTCACGTCGCTAACGAATTAATTCTAAATTAACTCGTTTGCCCGAATTAAAATCTAATTTTAATTCCGCGTCGAAATCTAATTTCGTTTAATATATCAAATATATTATTTTGATGATTAATTCCAAATTAATCTTTCTCTCTCTACAAATAGTATTTTATCCCAGATAAAATCTCTCCGCAATTAATCCCAGATTAATTTAGCTCGAATCATACGTCATCGGTGTATCTTTGGGAAGCGACCCAAGAGATCCCTGCATATGTTGGCAGTAAATACGGTTGTCGGACTATCCGAACACGTACATACCTAGTACAACGTTTTTACCGATTTACAAGACAAGGTTGGCTTCTAGCAAAACGTAATGCCTACCCAATTCTCCAGAAATATTCTTAATGGAATATACGATCTTTATCAGGCGTAGTATACGTAGTATTGCGTATTTCGATCCAGTATCGTATGTCACATGCAAGGCCTGAGGCTGGTACAGTGTCTGCCCCGTACGAAGCATATATCGGATCACTAGCAACTAGTCTCTTTATTATCGGATAATCATGACCAAGTCATATTATCCTGATGGTTGCAACCCTTAGAGAACCAGTTCTGTATCCCTGCGTGACCATCATCTCTATATGACTGAAGTGATACTTCCATCTTGACATCACACCCAATACACTACAATTCTCAATACACCAGAAGAGGCGTACACAGAACCTGTTAAAGTCCTGGACGAACAAAACCAAAGCGTATTGATTGTCACAAGTACTAGCGATGCAAGTCTCAGGTTAAGACCAAATATACCTACCCTGATGCGGACTCCCATAGACACATAGTCATACTACCAATGGGATTCCGTGGGGTCTATCCAGAGCGAAGCTATTTTCCGTACCATCGGTAAAACACAACCTCATATCACACTTGCATAAGTATCCAATACTTAAATATATGAGAACTATGTTGTTACGCTTCCATAACATGCACAAGTGCGATACTAGTCTATTCTGCATTATCGATGTCCAATCTCGATAATACTACGACTAGAGATATTTAATGATTAAACCGTCGTGGATTGATACTGTCTCATATCATCTCAATCCGGAACTAATCATAAGGACTTTCATCATTCACACATTTAAGTAATCTAATTACGAAATGATAAAAGGCAATTTCCATTACTACATAGTTAATTTGTACAAAACCACAATGTTTTTACAAACAGTGACGCTATGGGTCATAACTGTCCAATAATCTCCCACTTGGCCTATAGCCAGTCACTCAAGCATCTAATACCTGAACTATACACATGTCGCTCAAACTCCTGCTGAGGAATGGCTTTCGTTAGCGGATCTGCAATGTTGTCATCTGATGCGACCTTCTCGATCTTCACATCGCCACGATGTATGATCTCACGAATCAGATGGAAATGTTGAAGAACATGCTTGGATCGTTGATGAGACCACGGTTCTTTAGCCTGCGCTATAGCCCTGTTATTGTCACAATACAATGTAATGGGCTCAACTGCTAACGGAACTACTCCTAATCCAATTAGGAATTTTCGGATCCAAACTGCCTACTTTGCTGCTTCAACTGCAACGATATACTCCGCTTCTATTGTTGAATCGACAACAGTCTCTTACTTGGAAGATTTCCAGCTTACTGCTCTGTTATTCAAACAAAATATGTACCCAGATTGCGACTTACAGTCGTCTTTGTCGGTTTGGAAACTTGCATCGGTATACCCAGTTACCTCAAGTTCTCCATCTCCATAGATTAAGAATGCATCCTTAGTTCGTCTAAGATACTTAAGGATATTCTTAACCGCCATCCAGTGACCTTCACCTGGATCGGTCTGATAGCGACTACACATGCTCAAAGCATAGGAGACATCAGGTCGCGTACATATCATGGCATACATGATCGATCCGACTGCCGAGGCGAACGGTATCCGACTCATGCTGTCTCTCTCATCTTGAGTTTTAGGACACATGTCCTTAAATAGAGTGACGCCATGTGACAGTGGCAACAGTCCCCTCTTGGACTGATCCATGTTGAATCTCTTCAACACTTTGTCAATGTACGTACTCTGGGAGAGTCCAAGCAGCTTTCTAGATCTATCCTGGTAGATCTTTATTCCTAGAATAAAGGCTGCCTCTCCTAGATCTTTCATGGAGAATTTCAATGAAAGCCAAGCTTTCACCGACGTTAAGATGGGAATGTCATTGTCAATAAGCAATACATCATCAACATAAAGGATAATAAATGTCAGTGCTCTCCCACTAACCTTCTTATATACACAAGGATCATCTTCGCTTTGAACGAAATCATATTCTTTTATGATCTCATCAAAGCGTTGGTTCCAAGAACGCGATGCTTGCTTCAATCTATAAATGGATCGATTTAACTTACAAACCTTGTTTGCAAGTCGCGGCATGAAAAAACCGTCAGGCTGTTGCATATAAACATCCTCCAAAAGGTTTCCGTTAAGGAAAGCGATTTTGACGTCCATCTGCCATATCTCGTAATTGAAATATGTAGCTATCGCAAACATTATCCGAATGGATTTAATCATGGCAACGGGTGAGAAAGTTTCGTCGTAATCGACACCATGTCGTTGACGATACCCCTTCGCTACAAGCCTAGCTTTGTACATTTGTACGTTGCCATCCATGTCAGTCTTCTTCTTGAAGACTCATTTGCATCCAATAGGCTTTACGCCTTCTGGTGCATCAACCAATGTCCAAACTTGGTTGGTGTACATGGAATCCATTTCGGACTTCATGGCTTCTTGCCATAAAGCGGAATCGATATCTTGTATCGCTTCCTCATATGTAGCCGGTTCGTTATCCTCAATGAGATTAATATCTACATGAGGTGATATCAGAAACCCATATCTCTCAGGTTGTTTCCTGACTCTCTCCGACCTACGCGGTCCTTGTGTAATCGAAGATTGTGGTACAGCTTCATCCCTGATGAATTGTTCATGTTCCGTGGAGGATTCAATGCCAGGAACAGTATCACTCCGATTTTCATCGAGTTCTACTTTCCTCCCACTAATCACTGCATTTAGGAATTCCTTCTCAAGGAAAACCGCATGTAGAGCAACAAATACTTTGTTCTCTTGTGGGTGATAGAAGTAATATCCTTTGGTTTCCCTAGGATATCCTACGAATAGGCATTTATCCGATTTGGGTTCAAGTTTGGTACCTTCCAAACGTTTGACGTATGCCCAGCATCCCCAAATCTTCAGGAATGAGAAACCCGGTTTCTTTCCTGTCCATATCTCATACGGAGTTTGTTGAACAGACTTTGACGGAACCTTATTCAAAATAAGTATTTCACTGTTTAATGCATATCCCCAGAAGGAAATAGGTAGCTCAGTGCGACTCATCATAGACCTCACCATGTCTAACAAAGTTCGGTTTCTCCGTTCGGACACACTGTTTAATTGCGGTGTTCCAGGAGGAGTCCACTGTGAAAGAATACCATATTCTTTCAAGTAGTCAAGAAACTCATTGCTCAAGTATTCGCCACCACGGTCCGACCGTAATGTCTTAATACTTTTACCGGTCTGTTTTTCAACTTCGTGTCGAAACTCTTTGAATTTCTCAAAAGTTTCCGACTTATGTCTCATAAGATACACATAACCATAACGCGATGCATCATCCGTAAAGGTTACGAAGTATTCGTATCCACCTCTAGCTTGGCTAGACATGGGCCCACAAACGTCACTATGAACAAGGGCTAACAGTTCGGTGGCGCGTACACATTTACCCCTAAAAGGTGACTTAGGCATTTTGCCTAATAAGCAAGATTCGCAGACGTCATATGAATTTGGATCAAATCCGTCTAAGTACCCACTCTTCGAAAGTGTGGATATGCGAGTCTTGTTTATGTGTCCCAGACGACAATGCCACATATAAGTTTCATCTTTATGACTTACTTTAAGTATTTTGTTTGTTACAGAATATTGTTGAGATTGATTTATATTTAAAATATAAAGACCATTATTTACAACAGCAGTGCGAATTTCTATATCGTTTTTATACATAAAACACCCAGTGTTTCGCAATACAAAAGTATACCCACATTGGGTTAACATAGATACATAAATAATATTCCTAGTCAAACTAGGTACATAATAACAGTCCAAAAGTTCAAGTACATGCCCCGAGGGCAGTTCCAAAACAAAAGTGCCCACGGCCAAAAAGGCAACAGATGTCCCATTTCCAACACACAGATCAATCTCCCCTGACGCCAGTTTCCTGCTAATCCGCAGATCCTGCACATCAGTACAAATGTGAGTACCACAACCAGAATCAAAAATCCAATTTTTAAAACTAGAAGTAGTCATGTTTATTTCTATAACAAACATACCTGAGGCCGGTGCATTGCCCGCCTTTATCTCATTCTGGAGCGCCTTGTACTCGCGGCAATCACGTTTCCAATTACCCCGCTTCCCGCACTGGAGGCAAACATTATGAGACTTGTCCTTCGGCTTCCCAGAAGCCTTTGACGCCTTACCATTTCCCTTCTTCTTATGCTTTTTCTTTTTCACACCTCCAGTCGCCTTGGGCCCAGCCCTCGGTGAATGAGATGTCGAAGCAAAGTGCGCCTCACGCTTTTTGCCCTTTTGAAGCTCCTTTTCTGCCTCACGCAGCGTGGACATCAGCTCTCCAAGAGTCTGCTCTTGGTTCAACATGTTGTAGTTCATGATGAACCCACTCCAAGTGTCGGGGAGAGACTGCAAGATAAAATCTATAGAGGTCTATATCTCAAAGACAATCCCCATTTGTCCAAGCTGCTCAATATCGGCAATCATCTGTGTCACGTGATGTTCCACAGACGTACCCTCCGACATCCGAGCATGGAAGAGCTTCTTCTGTAACTTATATCTTTGCGACCTAAGGTTAGATCGGTGCAGTTCGTGCAACTTCGCCAACATGTTATAGGGATCCAATCCCTTGTTTTGTCGACAGAATTGCTGAGTCATAGCAGCAAGCATAATTGACTGAGCAGTCGCGTTGTCGTCACTATGTGTCTTCTAAAGATCTAGCTCGAGCAACTGATCAGAACTTGACTTAGGCCCAAGAGGTCTCTCTATAGTATATAGAAGCCTCTCAGATCCAAGGACTATCCTTAGATTGAGTTCCCAATCGGAGAAGTTAGTCCCGTTGAAGACATTGTCTCCCATGATTATGTCACGGACACTATTCTTTCCGGTAATTTTAATTGCGATAATCTAATTATCCAATTAACAATGTAGGGTACAGTCCAACTGTTACAAGAAAAATAATATTATATTAGTCCAACTAATAAAATAATTTTGACGAAAATATTTGAAAGCGCGTAAAACTAAGTATTCGAACGAAATTGCAAGTTCAATACTAGCCTCCCACTATTTTTCGGCGAGCCTCTAACCCTCCGTCGAGTACTCGGGAAACCCAATTTCCAAGTGGGCTAGGATCCCGTTAAATAACGTACAACCTTGACTTTGGCCAACAAGCTGTATGATATTTAACTAGGTAGATCTCGAAGATCAATTGGATCTCATCCAATTCCTAGATTCGGTAGGTGGACATCCAAGTCCGAAACATATATACAATATATATGCCAATACATCCAATGTATTTCCTAACATGTTTCCTCTGAATCAACTAAGCCTTGGCTTTGGCACAACAAGATTAATGATTCCAGTTAAGCGGGACCCATTGGCGTGGGAAAGTTTCGTAATCAATGTCGATGGACAAGAAGTGATCTTGACTTTGGCCAACAAATCACAACTTAGACAAGACACAGATATGGAACAAAACTTTCATGATTCAAACACATCCGCGATATGACAAAGGCCTTGACTTTGGCCAACAAGCCAATGTCAATCTTGGATCTTGAGTAAGAATCACTCAACGGAAGGAAATATCATTTAATATAAATTGAGGAATTTTCGCATAAATTGGCAACCAATTTATTATCTTTGTTAGGTATCATCATCATACACCCTTAAATATGCATTCTAAACACATAATAAGGCGCGAAAGTAAATTAATAACGATATGCGGATGGATATTTAGCAACTTGTTCCTAGAACAAATCACTCTCTTTCCTCTCCCCGGCTAGCACTATTCTACTTCTACCCAATTACATAATACAATAATAGAAACCTCATTACATTGAGGGGAATTAGGTGAGAAGAGAATACAAAGAAATAATGAGAGATAAGGCTGGACACGCAGGTCCAATTTATAAATTCCAAATTTACAACAATTTCTAAAATTGTCATTTCCCTTCTAATATCCATCCGATATACGCTATTCATTCAACACATCCATATATTCATTCATAGCATGCAATTCAACCAATCTAATCCAATTAATTAGTCTTTGAATTATGTGATCATCCAATGTTCAAACAATGATTTGATTTTTGCGCGAGTCCAACTCGTTTGAGAATAAGTACTCAAAGTACAAATTCTTGAATTATATCGAACTACTCGTTAAATCTAATTTAATTCGTATTCAATACTAATTCATTTATTTAATTCCAAATTAAATATCTACACTTTTTAATGTGCTTTAATGATTTAGATTCCAAATCTAATCTCATCGGGTCTCAAAGCCCAACTAACATCCAATGTCCGTTTAATTAAAGTCCGATAGGCTTTCAATTGATTTCATAAGGCATGAAATCACCCTCATTTGCCAAGAAAACAATTTTAGCCCATAAGGCCCAATTAAACTTTTAAAGCCCATTTATTACATTTGGACTTAATGGAATGATTTAGGCCCAATTTAGATCCAATCCAATTGGCCTAAACCAACTTGGCCCAACCAAGCCCATTATGCCCAAATATAACATTTTAAAGCCCAATTCAAAATCAAGCCCATTAATCAAATTTTAAAATTCCAAATTTTATAATTTAATTAACTTAAGTGTAATACATCAATTAATTACCCAAATTAATATTTCTAAAATAAAATTTAACTAATTAATTATGTATCCTATTGTTCAACTAATGTCCAACATTCTTGAATAAAAAAATCAACTTGTTCCATGCTATCAAGCTCTCGGCAATGGTAAGGAATTTTTTCCGAATTCGTTTTTCAATCCGATTGAATTTTAAATCGACATTTCCAATCGTTTCAAGTCATCCAATGATCTACGAAATAAAAAATACCAAGACTTGCAAGGGCAGTGAGTATTCAGCCAAGCCAAATTTTGGGCAAAAATTTGATCCAATCAATATTTCATGAAATTGATCCAATACAACCTCAATATATCAACATTCAAGCATACTCAATCAATCAATTTTATCAAATCATGCTCAAATTGATTTTACCCAAATTTTACCCTAATTCATTTCATGCTCATTTTGGCTCATAGATACCATTGTTGGGTTTCTAGGTTTATTCCCAAGATCAAATAAGCATAGAAATGTGAATGAATAACAAAGAAGAGTGGTGGAAACACACTTACATTGAGCGGATAATGGATGCGTCAAACAACAAAATTTTCCTCCAAGAAGCTCCAAGGATTCGGCCAAGATGTGCTCCAAGAAATTGATGTCCAAGCTCCAAGCTTTCGGATTCCAAGCTCTTGAATTAGTTTCCCTAACACCTTGTATAATTCCTTTGATAAGTGCTAGCCCATTTAGAATTTTTGCAACAAAAATTCTTCTATTTCTTCTTGCTATTTTCGGTGAAGGAATAAGAAATTTATGAGAGAAAATGCTTACTGCATTCGGCAATGAGAGAGAGAATAAAGCTTGTGTAAATTGTTTTCCAAAACAATTAATTGATATACCAAAAATGTGTATTTGGTACAAGTCAATCAACTTTGACTTTGGAGTGAATTACAAGCCACCAACAACTCCACCAAAACACATCAACCAAAAGTAATAAAGGTGACATGTGATGTGACACTTGATGTGACATGTGGGCCCCACTCGATTCAAAATGCGAGTGGGCCCGTAAACACTCCCGGGCTCGGGTTCGCTAATTCCGAATTAACGAACTTTCGTTGCGACGTAATTAAATCGAATTTAATTAAATAATTATGCCTAGCAAAATTATTATTCACGTAGCTAACGAATTAATTCTAAATTAACTCGTTTGCCTGAATTAAAATCTAATTTTAATTCCACGTCAAAATCTAATTTCGTTTAATATATCAAATATATTATTTTGATGATTAATTCCAAATTAATCTTTCTCTCTCTACAAATAGTATTTTATCCCAGATAAAATCTCTCCGCAATTAATCCCAGATTAATTAAGCTCGAATCATACGTCATCGGTGTATCTTTGGGAAGCGACCCAAGAGATCCATGCATATGTTGGCAGTAAATACGGTTGTCGGACTATCCGAACACGTACGTACCTAGTACTACGTTTTTACCGATTCACAAGACAAGGTTGGCTTCTAGCAAAGCGCCATGCCTACCCAATTCTCCAGAAATATTCTTAATGGAATATACGATCTTTATCAGGCGTAGTATACATAGTATTGCGTATTTCGATCCAGTATCGTATGTCACATGCAAGGCCTGGGGCTGGTACAATGTCTGCCCCGTACGAAGCATATATCGTATCACTAGCAACTAGTCTCTTTATTATCGGATAATCATGACCAAGTCATATTATCCCGATGGTTGCAACCCTTAGAGAACCAGTTTTGTATCCCTGCGTGACCATCATCTCCATATGACTGAAGTGATACTTCTATCTTGACATCACACCCAATACACTACAATTCTCAATACACCCAGAAAAGGCGTACACAGAACCTGTTAAAGTCCTGGACGACCAAAACCAAAGCGTATTGATTGTCGCAAGTACTAGCGATGCAAGTCTCAGGTTAAGACCAAATACACCTACCCTGATGCGGACTCCCATAGACACATAGTCATACTACCAATGAGATTCTGCGGGGTCTATCCAGAGCGAAGCTGTTTTCCGTACCATCGGTAAAGCACAACCTTCTACCACACTTGCATAAGTATCTAATACTTAATATATGAGAACTATGCTGTTACGCTTCCATAACACGCACAAGTGCGTAACTAGTCTATTCTGCATTATCGATGTCCAGTCTCGATAATACTACGACTAGGGATATTTAATGTTTAAACCGTCGTGGATTGATACTGTCTCATATCATCTCAATCCGGAACTAATCATAAGGACTTTCATCATTCACACATTTAAGTAATCTAATTACGAAATGATAAAAGGAAATTTCCATTACTACATAGTTAATTTGTACAAAACCACAATGTTTTTACAAACAGTGACGCTATGGGTCATAACTGTCCAACAGTGAGTTAAGTCACGATTCTTAAAGACTTTGGCCAAAGTCGATCACCTAGGTTGGATCACATCAGTTGTAAAGAATCATGGACATGTCGACATGAGATGTGCGTCTTGGAAACTTGACGGTGTATTCTATGTTTCCTAAGCACAACTGGATCGCCTACGACGGAGGGATTGTTAAATATATGTGATGACATCGACTTGTATAGTTCAGAAAGATCGTTCGTGTTCTTCGCGAATTTGGAGGTGACCGAATTATGTACATATTAGCTAGGCTTATATGACGAACGTGTCTGAACTTAGAGAGTCTCAATATGAAGTGTACTCGTTGAGCACTTGGGTAGCCGATTATTTTTTATAAAAGATAATATTCGATATTATAATTATCAACTAAGATAATCACGTGTTATTGGATAACATTGATTATTAGTTTGACGTAATTGGATTGATTGGATTAATTCAATAATTACACAATGACTTAATTGTAAAATCATAATTATCTCTACCATTTGAAGATATTATGGTAATTGTAAGTATGTAATAATATGTGGTTTTGGCTTGATTTAATTGGATTAAATCAAGGTAGCAAATATTTAACTAATCCATTTCCTAATCCTTGGCTTGATTTAATTGGATTAAATTAAAGTGGGAGACAATGGAGATTAGCCACACCTAATTATATACATTTAGACAGATTGGATTAAACCCACTTAAAAGTTGATTACAACTTTTATTAATTAAAAATTGCCTAAGTTTTGTTATAAATAGCAAGCTTTAGGAAAGTTTTAATTACAAGTACAAATACAAGCAAATTCTTAGAGAGATTAGCCTATGTTAGAGAAGTGTTTAAAGAAACTTGTGAGGTCTCTAATACATTTCATTTAGGAGAAATCAATATTAGATCTTGAAGTGAAGCTTGCTAGCATAGGAAATCAAGGTTAGATCTTGAAGTTAAGCTTGCACACATTGAAGGTTCTCCAACAATTTCAACAAAGGAGAAGTATAATGGATCTTGCATCAAGCTTACTAGGTAATATTTGATCTTCTCCTAAGCTATGTTCATTTGTGTATTAGCTGTATGATCACATAGTTTAATGTTGAAATAAGGCTAATCAATTGTGTTAGAATACTTTTTAAGTATAAACACAACATGCTTATAATTAGGTTAAAGATGTTCATGTTGGACATGGAACAATTAATAAGAGTTTGGAACTCTAAATTAAAACTTAGAGCTATGACTATCATTCTAGAATCACTTGACCACCTTTGGGTGACCTAGAATTGTTCACGAGACATTTCTTATTGGGATTCTAATTTGGTTTGTGTATTTGATTCAAAATTTATGCAAGTGTGTATTTAGAATAAATTTATGTTTTTGTAAAAATATTTGATATTTTGAAAATTTTTATTTTTATTTTATAACATGTGTTAATGTTGGTTTTGATATTAAAAATTAATTTTGGGTATTTTTGAAGTGTTTAGGGAAGACCAGAAAGAATTAGGGTCAAATACCCTAATTCCTTCACCTCACTGGAATGTGAGCCGAAGGAAATGAAAAGTAAAATGAACACAAAAAAAAAAAAAATTTGCTGGCGCGCAGGGAATTTTGTTTTCGCTCATTCTGGAGCTTTCGGACTCCGATTCAGTCCCGATTTTTTCCTATACACTCGTAATGGAATATAGTATTTCATTAAATAATTTAAAATTACAACCCATACTTGATATCAATGGGTTAGACTCATTTCCGCTGCGCGGGGCACCGATCCGACCCTAGAGGTTCCACAACTGCCCCAACAGATTGATCAATAAATAATTGTAAATTGCAATGGGGAACTATCTTAAAATTGTAATGGAACTACGCGAGCTTTGATTCCTCTCATCCCTGAAGGATACGTTGGCAACTTAAGTTTTTAAAAATTTAAGTTCAAACTTTTTAATTTAATAATTTTATTTTTAATGTCTTTAGATAAGAATTTTATTTGTAATTTGATGTAATCTAAATTCAAATTCATAATTTTAAATAAATTTTTTAATCTCATATTTTTAAAAAATTCATTATTAAAATTTGAAAAAAAATTAAAAAAACCAAAAAAAACCGAATGGTTCGGTTCCGGTTTCGATTCTGGTTCCAATAAGTGTGGAACCGGAACCGAACCGGTAGCCGGGTCTATAATAAAATATAAAAAGTAACTTTCCTTACCACATGAAATTAATGCATCTTCTAGAAGATATATTACAATAAATCTTTAACTAATATTTGTCTAGATCAACTGATCAAGTAGTTAAATGGCCTGCTCTAATTTAAGTAACTAGCGTCGGCAGCGTTTTGCGCGAGTTAAATAAAATTTAAATATTTTTTTTTTATCATAATAAAAGATTTGATGAGCAATCTAATTATAAATATGATTTATATATTTTAAATAAATGGAAAATCTTATATGATGTTTTAATAAGAAAATGACAATAAAATTTGAAGAAAAATCTAATTATGAATATGATTTTTATCTTTTAAATTAAAGGAAATGAAGTTTTTGAAAGAAAATAAATATCATATGGGGCGCTTTGGAAAAAAATCAATAAACTCTTATATATACTTGTATGATGTATGTTTTTTGCGCGGGTTGAATAATAATAAAATATTTAATGAGAAATTTAATTATGAATAGGATTTGTATAATAATAAAAGATTTGATGAGAAATCTAATTATAAATAAAAATTGTATCTTTTAAATACAAAAAAAATCATATGTAGTGCTTAAGGAAAAAAGACACTAAATTTATATATATACTAGCATGGGACTTACTCTTTTTGTGTGGGTTAAATAAAATTTAAATGATATTTTATTATTAAAAAAATTAAAAAATTAGAGATTGAATTTAATTATTAATAAAATTTATATCTTTTAAATAAAAAACAAATCTTATGTGACGTTTAAGAAAAATCATATCCAACACCTAAAAGAAGGATTGTTTTCTCATAATAAATGGACTTATTTTCTCAGAATAAAATTTTATTCTACAAAATATTTATTATTTTATAGCATAACTAATTACTTAGAATTAATTACCACAATTCACAAACAAGGAAGATCTTTATAGCAGCAATAAAGAGTACAATTAGATCCAACATGAACAATGGCCATAAAACTAAACGGCCTTATTATTTTCTCATAATAAAAATCTACTGAGGAAGTTTGTTAAGTTTACAGAAACTGTAATCCTTAAACTTTTTAGCCTTGTATTTCGGAGGATTTTCATCGGTAACAAGTTGAGGAAGGGGACCCACCACCATATCAGCAGGCGGCTCCAAGAACACCGGCCAGGACATTCTCGTCCTTTCCTTATTAACAGTGGTTCTATGCAGCACTGCTTTGTATTTGCCATTGCTCATAATCTGCACATCAAATCTCAACAAAGTCGCATAATTAATTAAATCATTTTATAGAAAGATCTATTGCAATATCTTTAATTAATATGTGTCAAAATCAAGTAGTTAAAATATGAGGTGAAAAATAAGTAATATTATTTAATTAGGTGGGGGCTTCATTATTATAGGGAAATTAGCCAACTTAACCAAAAAAAAAAAAGATACTCATTTTCTTAAATGAGCCATAACTATTTGCATTTCTGGTCACAGTTCCTGAAATGTATTTCGGAAAAAATGAATTCTCCAAAATACACACCGAAGTCGGTGTAAAATTCGGAGATCCGAAGTCAAAATTTCGGATCTCCGAAATCTTTAGAATTTTTACCGACCGAATTAAGTTTCGGTCAATAACTTGTACATTTTACCGACATAATTATCGGTCAGTCGGTAAAAAAAAAAAATATATATATATATATATAATACTACTACTAATTATTTTTATTTATTTTTTAAGAAATTATCGACCGAATTATGTTTCGGTAGGTATTTCGGTCAATAATTTTATCGACTGACCGAATTTTTGAGATCACTGACTGAATATTCGGTCTTTAATTTCAAGTTTTCTTGTAGCGGGGGAAATCATGCATTTGAATGTTGATTTTAAGAACTTATAAAATAATTTTGAAAAAAAAAAAGTATAAATGGGTTAATGAGTCAAGAACTTGAAACCCAAACAGACTATGTTATTAACCGATTTGACACAAATGATTCCTTTAATAAAATGTAAAATTTGACTACCTTATCCTTTTATTCATGTTGGGTTGTGCTGGTTGAATGAGTCATGTCCTATTTTACCGACACTAATAACAAATAACAACTACTCCTTTCTTCCTATATTATTATTCCATTACCCAACAACTTTGTGAAATCTTAATTAAATATATAGAAAATATTCCGACAATTATGACTTCTTAGTTTCGATTGCATGCATGTTTTACTTGACAATATAAAATTAAAATAAATTCTCGTTCTAAAAGATTGGTATAGAAACAAAAAAATATTTTTTTTCTCAACCAAAAAGATCATCTATCAATCATTTTGTAAAGTCACACTCACATATAGGGGAATGCTATATTAATCCACAATTCATAAGTGAATGCCAATATTATCTATGTATGTATATACTGCGGATCATTTTCCATTTTCAAATATATATTCATTAAAAAAAATGACTATAAATGAGAAGACAAAATATGGTCAGTTTCTTTCTAGTTGAGGTAGACATAAGAGAAATTAAATGTGTAGAAGGAAAAAATTTAGTATGTAAAAATGATATCACATTATTCATATAACACCTTAACACGAATGTTAACATAATAAAAAATAATTAAATATATGATATTTATATTTAATAAAATTTGACATATGAATTTATTAATTGATGATATTAGTAACTCATAAAATGATGGTATCAAGAATTCTTGAATAGCTAACCATTAGAGCCAAAGGAATGAGATAACGAACGAAGATGAGTACATAAACGGAGGTGAGAAAGGTACCTGGATCTGGTCACCGATGTGAATAATCAAGGCGTCGGGGATGTACTTTGCATCAATCCAACGGTCATCCTTAAACACCTGCAAGCCAGGGACGTGATTAGGCACAAGAATGGTGATGGCAGAAAGATCAGTGTGGGCCACCACTCCAAGGGTAAGATCAGGACGTGGGCATGGCGGATAATAGTTAATCTTGAGCATGTACTCAATCTCCTCTCCTCCTGCAGCTTCCTTCAAAGCATTTCCTTCTACACCTAACCCCAATGAAAGATTTTCAAACAACTTGTCTACCACCCCCCTCATGTGCTTTGCATACTCCTCATTCACCTCTCTGTGCATCATTCATAAATGAGAATTTAGAATAATAACAACCTCATTCATAAATGATCTATTTGTAATGATAGTTATGGGTCATTACAAATGATATCAAAGTCACTTCCAATTGAAAATGTGAACGAAGATGTTAATCCCTCAGATTAATTAATTAAAGATATATATATATATATTGTAACATTTTATATTGGAACAATTAAACCATGACAAGTGATTACATTAAGAACAAATCCAAACCTGTAAGAAGGTGGGTTCTTGGGCCAGTACCGATAGTTGATAGAAGAAGGAGGCCAAATCCTGTGGAAAAGATGATCAACCCAAGATTTTTTTCCTTCAACTTCTTTCTGTAGCTTGGTGCCATATCCTTCGATATTTTTTGCATCAGGCGGACGAGAATAAACTTCTTTCTCTTCCTGAGGAAGCTCAAAAAATTCTTTTCCGACGGATTGTAGTTTACGGATAAGATCACTAGGAATCCCGTGGTTAATAACCTGAAAGATCCCCCATTCCCGGCTAGCATCCGCTACGGAACGGACCAGTGTTTCTTGATCAGGCTCTTTGAGATCCACCGTTGGGATTTCAGGAACTGGGCCCTGGTACGTTGTGATGGCTGGCTGTTCTTTTTCAGGTCTTATGAACTCCTCAGGAATTGTGTCGTTTGTATAGGACAAGGAAGCAATGGCTTGGACTCTCTCAGCCACTTCCGCCATTTTTGCAAATGCAACTCAACTTTAATTTCTCTCTCTATTTCCAGTTTGTCTAATATTGCTACGGGTTTTGAACACAACCTAGTGAACGTATATATAATATTATTATTGAAAATGATCCATGGAAACCGTTATAATAAGATATTGGATTAAAAAGTTACGTGGAGTCATGGAGTTCACTTGTTAGTGCTACCAACCATATGCAAAAGGCATGACAAGTTTTTTAGTGTTTTTAAAAATATATAATATCATTTTCAAAAAAAATATATATATATATATATAATATCTTATTATTTGTTTAGCCGTACGAGTCATGGCAAGGCGTTTCATTTAATGTCCTTAATTTTATATATATATATATATTTATATTTGTTAGTAGAATATATATTTTTAGTTATAAGCAATCCAGTTCTCATTCATCCAATTGAACGTGTTTGAACTATAAACCTTTTGTTTTCACTTTATTTATTTTCTTTAAAAAAAAAATTATATATTAATTTTAATTTAAAATATGTAATGAAAAATAACATGTAATAAAAAAATTAGTACGTTATATTTATTATATAATGATGATATCAAATCACTCATATAATAATTTAATTATATTTTAAAATAAAAATAATTAAATAAATTATAATTATATCACAAATAATTTTATATAATTGATTGATGGTACTATAGAGGGGAATCAAAAATTACTTGGACTATGGACTGAACATATTTGAATGATGAATAATAATCATGCCATGTATGAAGTCAATAAAAGGGTGTGCACGTCAGAGATTAAGTTTGTATTTTTATTTAAATCCCAAAAGATATATGATTAAAAATAGACGTTGCGAGTCATACACCACACAATAGTCTCTTTGTATTTTTTTTTTTTTTAATAATAAAATTGTTCTATATTTTCTCCATAAATATAGGCTAACTATTGAATCACGTAGATTCACATACTATTTAATTTATTTGGATTCCATATTATCATTTAATTTAATATTAATTAGTTTGTAATCGTTCTTATAATTTAATTTATTATTAACCAAAATCTTAATCAACAACAATATGTGTAGCTACACGTGAATTCAAATCAAACTGAATTTTTTTTTCCTTTTTTAAAGGGAAAAGAGTCAGTAATTTAAAATATATTTTTAACTACTTATTTCTCCCAACACTAATACTATATTTTAAAAATGTTTATTTTTTTCAACACGATTATACCCTCTAGGTAACCGAACGAGATTTCATTTTAACATGAAATTATAATTAACTAATAATGTGAGGAGCTTTATTATTATTTATTTGGATTAGGCCATTCTTCTTCTTGTTAGTCCCTCTTTAATTTGTCATCACATTCTTGATCAGAGGACGAGTCATTTGTAAAACATTGAAAACATACTACACAAGTCATTTTCGGTACTTTCGTTTGAAAAGCGAAATAATTATTTCCATCATTCAATTACAAATCATCATATATTTATATAATATAATATATATTATTATATTAATTTAGTGTGAATTATATAAATGTTGATATTTAATTCAATGGTGAGATCACAACGTGGTAATGGGAATACCACTCCAACTTTCAAAGGCTATAATCGGTACACACAAACCCACTACCTACTCTACCGCAATCTTTTTTTTTGTAGTTATTGTTTTTTTTGTTTTTGCCTTTATAACTACGTGGTGCAATCTAAAGATGAAATTTAAAATAAATAAATAAATGAATGTTATTTATTGTTCTTATTTCTACCATCACTAAGAAATTATTGGATTACCCACCGTCATTAGCGACTGAAAATATTCTATCGGTAAAAATTGGTAAATACTGATCGAATACCGACCGTTTAAAGATTAATAAATTTGTTGACCCATTACCAACCTTTTACCGATCGATATATTACCGACAGACTAATCCGTCAATATTCCGTCGGGAAAAAACGTGCCAAATGTCGCCATCCTTTTAGTGACGTCTTACTGACCGTATTTTCAGTTGGTAAACAAATTCATTTTACCGACTGACTAGATAGGTCAATATTATGTTAAATTTACCGATTGAGGACATATCGATCTGTAAAAGTGAAATAATTTTAATAAAAATTATAAAAAATGGATATATACCGATTGAATATATATCGATCGAAATGTAAGTCGGTAATTACCGACTGATAACAAGTCTATCGGTAATATTAGACTCCTAACAACAATTGGGCGCCAAGATATGGCACCAAAACGAATGTTTTATCGACCGAAATTTAGTTTGGTCGGTAAATATGGACCAAAATAGTCGATCGGTAAATTTCCAGAAAATAAAAATAAACTTTCTTCTTCCCTGCCTCATTGCTCATTGTCTTCTACATTTTCAGATTTCTGCTCACTTCTGCTTCAGTCTTGATAAGTTTTTTTTTCTTGCTACCATATTAATTAACAAATATATATTATGTTCGTGTCAAATTAATTAGGAATTTTTATAATCAGAGATTTTGTTTGGGTGTGATTGTATTTAGGTAATAAAATCAATTTAATTAGAAACTTGTATTATGAGTATCTTGATGATTATTTTAAAGTATATATTATAATTTGATATGTTTATTTATGTAACAGGGAAATTATAAATTTTCTTTCATTTTAATTATAACATAACAGAAATAAATTCAAATAGATGGTGGATGTATGAGAGACTTAATAATGATGGCACACTTAACATGGATTTTGTGAACGAGATATTAGAATTTATTGAATATGTTAGTGGTCAGTCGGCATATATGTAAGACAGTAAAATAAGGTGCCTTTGCAAAGTGTGCATCTTTGAAAGTTTAGAGAAATTGAGGAAGTTAAGTTACATCTGGTGAAAATGGATTTGATTCAGATTATTATGTTTGGGATCAGCATGGGGAAACTCTGAGCAGTTCACATACAACATATTAACAGTGATGGAAACATAAGTCATAAATCCATATCACCAATTGGTTTATGATGCTGCTGTTGGGGCGGATGTGGAACCCCTAGGGTAGGATTGGTGTCCCGCGCAGCGGAAATGAGTCTAACCCGTGGATATCAAATATGGGTGTAATTTTAAAATATTTAATGAAATACCATATTTCATTATGTGTATAGGAAACAATCGGGGCTGAATCGGAGTCCAGAAACTCCAGAACGGGATGAAATCAAATTGAGCGCGCGTAGCGCGTGACGCGCGTGCTATAGTACGCACACAGCAGAGACCAATTTTTTTATTTCAAATGATCAACCCTTCAGCTTTCTGGAAACATAGAGCTGAAGACAATATGATTTTTAACCCTAATTGCTTCTAACCTTCCCTAAATATTTTCAAAACACCCAAAATTAATTTTAACATCAAAACTAACATCAACATATGTTATAGAATAAAAATCAAGTTTTTCAAAATATCAAATATTTTTACAAAAATATAAATTTATTCTAAATACGCATTTGCGTAAATTTTGAATCCAAAACACAAACCAAATTAGAATCCTACAATGAAGTGACTCGTAAACAATTCTAGGTCACCTAAAGGTGGTCAAGTGATTCGAGAATGGTAGCCTTAGCTCTAAGCTATTATCTAGAGTTCCAAACTCTAATTTTATGTTTATGTCTAACATAAATATTTTGACCCAATTACAAAGATATTGTGTTTATACTTCCAAAGCATCCTAACACAATTAATTAGCCTAATTTCAACATTATGTATCTAATACATAATTCAACACTATATGTCTCACTAATGAAAAATATAGCTTTTGGAGAAGATCAAACTTACATAGTAAGGTTGATTCAAAGATCCAATCTACTTCTCCTTATTGAAATATTTGGAGAACTTCCAAGGATTAGCAAGCTTGCCTCCAAGATCCAATATTGATTCTAATGCTAGCAAGCTTCACCCCAAGATCCAATCATGATTTCTCCTAGATGAAATGTTATAGAGACCTCACAAAACTTCACTAAATACTTCTCTAACTTAGACTAATTTCCCTAATACTTGCTTGTATTTAGCTTTCTCAAGCTTTTGCTTTGATTAATTAAAACCTTCTTAAAGCTTGCTATTTATAGCAAAACTTAGGTAATTTTTAATTAATATATCAAATTTTAGGTGGACTTAATCTAATTTGTCCAAATATGTATAATTAGGTGTGACTAATCACCATTACCTACCACTTTTATTTAATTGGATTAAATTAAGACAATGATTAGGAAATGGATTAGTTCAATGTTTGCCACTTTGATTTAATCCAATTAAATCAAACCAAAACCACCTATTATTATATACTTATAATTACCATAATATCCTCAAATGGTAGAGATAATTATGATTTTATAATTAAACTCTTGTGTAATTATTGAATTAATCCAATTAATCCAATTAGGTCAAGTAAATAATCAATGTTATCCAATAACATTTGATTATCTTAGTTGATAATTATAATAATGAAATATTATCTTTTATCAAAATTAATTGGCTACCCAAGTGCTCAAAAAGTACACTTCATATTGAGACTCTCTAAGTTCAGACTGTTGGACAATTATGACCCATAACATCACTATTTGTAAAGAACATTGTGTTTTTGTACAAATTAACTATGTGACAAAAGGAAATTGATATTTTATCATTATTGTAATTGGATTAATTGGATATATCTAATGATAAAAGTCCATATGGTTAAATCAGATTAATAAGATATGAGACAATATTAATCCACAAACGATTTAATCATTAAATATTCATAGTCGAAGTATTATCGAGATTGGACATTGATAATGCGGAATAGACTAGTATTACACTTGTGCGAGCTATGGAAGCTTAACGGCATAGTTCTCATATATTTAGGTATTGGATACTTATGCAAGTGTAATAAGAGGTTTTGTTAGCTGTTGGACCATGAACAGTTCGCTCTGGATAGACCCACTCAGAATCCCATTGGTAGTATGACTATGTGTCTATGGGAATCCGAATCAGGGTAGGTGTGTGATCTTTAACTTGAGAGTTACGTCGCTATTACTTTCGACAATTAGTTTGCTTTGATATTGGTCGTCTGGAGCTTTAACAGGTTATGTGTACGCCTCTATTGGGTTTACTGAGAATCGTAGTGTATTGGATGTGATGTCAAGATGGAAGTATCACTTCAGTCATATGGAGATGATGGTCACACATGATACGAAACTAGTACTCTTAAAAGCTGCAGCTATCGGGAAAGTATGACTAGGTCATGACTTTCCGATTACAGAGACTAGTTACTCAGGATCCGATATATGCTTCGTACGAGGCAGACACAGAGCCAGCCCTAGGCCTAGCATGTGACATCCAATACTGGATCGTATTACGCATTACATAATATTACTACGCCTGATACATATGATATTCCTCGGTGGATATTTCTGGAGAATTGGGTAGGCACGGTGTTTTGCTAGAAGCCAACCATGTCTTGTAAATCAGTGAGAATATGGTACGGGGTACGCATGTGTTCGGATAGTCCGATAATCGTATTTACTACCAACATATCCAGGAATCTCTTGGGTCGCTTCCCAAAGATTCACCAATGACATTTGACTTATATAATTATTAATCTGGGATTAATTATAAGAGAAAAAATTAATCTGGGATTAATTATGGCAAGAATTAATCTGGGATTAAATTCGTATAGAAGAGAGAACGCGATTAATTTAGAATTAATCGATAAAATAAATTTAATAGTTAAATTGGATTTTTTCTATTTAATTTATTTATTTGGGTTTAGTTTTTTTTTTAATTTTTAGTTTTGTAAATAATTTTAATTACGTTTTGTATTAATAGTAATTTAATTTTTACTTTTTACTTTTTACAGTTTTTACTATTTACCATGAGGAGGTAACTTCTCCAGCTAGGGTGAAAGGTAATTCTTTTACTGTTACTATTTAGATTAATCTCCCTTAAAAATAATATATTCACTATTTAAAATATTGACTTAAAAAGGATACCGCCAGATTGGTCGGTTGGTAATTCATTTTAATCTGGTTTAAACCTGACTAATAAAGGATACCGCCAGATTGGTCAGTTGGTAATTTAATTTTGGTTCCGCCTTTATGGCTGGTTGGACTTAATTTGACTTAATCAGGTTACCGCCTATATGGCTGGTTGGAGAAAGAATCACAAGTTTATATATTATTTTATGGGAGATATCTAAATTAGTAGTAGTAAAAGTAATTCCTTTTACCTTAGCATTTTATTTTATTTTACTTTTCAGTTTTACTTTATGTCTTTTACTTTTCAGTATTTTTACTTTATGTCTTTTACTTTTAAGTTGTTACTAGCCCTAGTTACGTGTTAGTTATCTGGGGTTGTGATGAATTCTAATATCACCGGTTTATAAGGGGTTATTTTATAGTTTGGGTAATTTAAAGGTTTTCTTATTAAGTCTTAAGCTTAATGCTTCTTGTTGTCTGATCACCAATAAGATTGATGTGGTAAATCTAAAATGAACTAGACATAGGGATTTTAGGTTTCAGCCTTAGACTTAATAGCCCACGATCTTCCTTGAGGATAGATAACCCTTTAATAGATTTCCTTACAGGATAGGAATATACCTGTCGGGCGGGGGTAGCCATAATTGGAACTTAAACTTAATGAATCCAGATAATTTGGTTGACATAGACATATGGTTCAATTGGGTTAAACTGGGTATTTGCGTCTGACCATCGACAGAGGTTTTTGCATAATTTAGTGTTCCAGGTTAGTAAACTGATTTATTACACAAACATAAAATAACCACTTCATCTTTTAAAATGATATTAGAATGATTCACGACCCTAGATCTTTGTGTCTTTTGTTATTTTCCTTAGTATTTTCTTTTATCTTTTAATTTATTTACTTATTGTGCAAAACCACATTCAACCAATCAAACAATCATTCTCTTCTCCATTTAATTAGATATTTGTAAATAAATAGATTCAATAATTAATAACAATAGTAGGAATTAAGTCCTCGTGGGATCGATATTTTTATACTACTTGAACGATACGTGCGCTTGCGTTATACGTGTGTGTTTACGCCGGTCAGTACCAAAGATACATAAGTAATGAATTGGATGTACATATAGGTTAAATGTGTGTTACACTGTATGCTAATAATTTTCACTTTACTGGATAGACACGTGACAACAAACACTCTATTAATAACATCTACATCAGAGATCTAGCAAAAGGTCCTCTGAGAACGATCAACTATTTTAATGTGTATTTCGTTAATGGGTATAAATTTCACACTGAAATGCATGGCTTTGGTATGTCCGCGATGAATAGTGGAGTTTGTATAAAGGGATCTAACTACAGTGATAATTCATACGACTTATATGGTTGATTGAAAGAAATCTTAGAGGTGGAGTACCCTAGCTTACCCATTAAGAGAACCATATTATTCAATTGTGATTGGTATTATCCAATTAATGAGACGAAGGTTCATACAAATTATAAGCTGGTGGATGTCAACAAAAGATGCACATATAGAAAGTATGAGCCGTTCATTCTCACACTACAAGCTTCACAGGTGTGGGACACAGAAACTGGGCGGCGCATGCTGTTCCGGGCTCGCGGCCCGGTTGGGAGTACGGAGTAGCCCGCAGGGGACTAAATCGGAGAATGATGGAGTCGCCACCCGGTGTGAACCGGGAAAATGATTTAAGGCCGCACTCACCCCTCGCAAGGGAAGACCTCAAACCGTTGGGATCGGAATGGTCCCTTACTTATGCCACTTGTAATAAAATTATTTGTGCAATAATTTAATCGAGTCTAGCAACATACATTCCCAAGGGTATTCTATTTCACTTGCATAAATCAAAAGTTCATCTAAGTTCACATGTAATACATTTTCATATTTGCATACAACCTATTTGCATATAATCTATGTCCAAATTTGCATACAACCTATTTACATATAATATATGTCCAAATTTGCATACAACCTATTTGTATATAATCTATGTCCGAATTTGCATACATAAAGATAAATTGAAATACGGCAAGCATACAATGTCATAAACACATTACATTCATGGACATGAAAATGCAAACAAATGGCAGTTGCACAATCATGCGTAATAAAGAGAAACAATTAGGTATATAATGCAAAGAGATAACTAAAGAGGCAATTGGACATCAAAATAAACGGGCCATGATGCGATTTGAAAGATAAATAATGGAGATGAAAGAAAAGAGATGTGAAATATGCCCACATCTATATAGGACCTCAGGTGTCCGATTGAACGTATCTCACATTCAATTGGATGCACTTTGTCCGGCGCGGCGAAGTATCGTGGTAAAGGTAGACCGTAGGCTTTTTATCCCTCGAAATAGAGGACCTTTAATCCAACTTACTAAGCCCATGCGCAATGCAACATGATGCATGATTATGCAAGAAGATGACATACAAAGAAAAACAAATAACGAAATAAAAGGCGCGGTGAAGTATCGTGGTAAAGGTAGACCGTAGGCTTTTTATCCCTCCAAATGGAGGACCTTTAATCCGACTTACTAAGCCGATGTGCAATGCAACATGATGCATGATTTTGCAAGAAGATGACATACAAAGAAAAACGAATAATGAAATAAAAGGCGCGGCGAAGTATCGTGGTAAAGGTTCATTAACCCCTCGAAATGGAGGACCTTTAATCCAACTTACTAAGCCCATGCGTATCACATCATAATGCATATAAAAATAAAGACAACAATATCGAACTTCGTATACCCAATTAAACACATCTCACATTCAACCGAATATACATCGTCCGTCGCGGCAAAGCATCGTGGTAAAGGATTTTAACCCCTCGAAATAGATGACCTTTAATCGCACTTACTAAGCCCATGAGCTAATAACACAATGCATATAAGAGATAAAAGAAACAACAATATCGGACTTCGTATACCCGATTGAACACATCTCACATTCAACCGAATATACATCGTCAGGCGTGGCGAAGCATCGTGGTAAAGGATTTTAACCTCTCGGAATAGAGGACCATTAATTGCACTTACTAAGCCCATGCACTTGACCTCATCATTACTCAAATAACATGCATAAAATAAATAACGATAATAAACAAATCAAGATAACATGAAATAAAGTATGTACTGTATACTCAAGTGGTACGTGGAGTTGTATCCCGAGTACAGATCATACTACCGTCCATTCAGAATCGGCTATGAAATTTATGTCCGGGTTTCCATCCTATATACCACAAGAGGCAACACATTCATTCATTCAAGGGCCACAACACACATCATTCCACAATACATGCATTTTCCATTTATTCAAGGGCCACAACACACATATCAATTAATGACTCTCATGCGAATAAAACTTAATAAATAATTGAAATTCGAATAAAAAAATAGATGTGAAAAGTGCCCTCAGGTCTAACCTTTTATGTCGACTTTCGGAAGCGCGTTACAAGTCCGTCGGAAGGGCTATCACTTCGCAACTTTTCTGGTTCATTGGTCTACGTCTTTCTTCACTGTTTCGCTACTCAAGCTACTGTTTTGACTCCGTTTTGCTGCTATTTTGCTGCAGTATTTTGGTCACTGTTTTGGTGTATTAGGCTACTGTTTTGGGTGTTTTTAAAGGCTTAGGACTGGGCAGTTTGTTGTGAGATTATGGGGACTGTTTTCGTACTATTTTTGGACTGGTTTGGTTACTGGTTTCGGCGTTTGGTGATGGGCTATTTTATCTTGATTTGTTCGGCAGTGGCTAGCTGTGACGAGTGGAGTATTACGGTGAAATGAGGGTACTGTCAGAGGGGTATTACGTGAAGGTCAAGGGGCGTGGCTGATCGTGCTTGTTGAGGCAGGGGGCTTGATGGCTTACGTGAGTGATGAGTGGTGAGTGAAATTGATTTATGAGTGAAGGCAAAATGGGAAGTCTAGTGGGTTGTGGCTGCGCAGAGGGCTCGGCTGTGAGTGTTGTTTATTTTATGTGTGTCAGTGGTGACAGTGTGTGAAATGAAGGAGGCAAATGATTGGTTATGTGGGAGTTGCTTACGTGAACGGCATTCTGAGTGTGGTTGGCAAGGGTCGTGAGGTACGTGGAGGGTGAGGGACCGAATGGCAAGGCAATGGGCTTATTTGTTTTGTGTTTATTATTGAATTGAGAGAGATAGGGACGTGAGAGGAGAGATATGAGGAGAGGCTGAGAAAGCTGCTGTTAGGGTTTATTTTGTTTGGGTTTTTTTGTGTGTTCTTTGGTGATTACCGTCAATGAGCTAGGAGCAAGGGTTGAAGTTTGTGTTATTTTTATAGTGACATGCTAGGGTTTGCATGGATTTGAATAGGAAGGAGATCAATTAGTGTCACACAAAGAAAATCAATTATTTGGTTGGAGACATGTCTTGGCTAGATTAGGAAGTTAGTATATTTAATTTGTATTGTTTAGGCATGATATTTGTTAAGTTATGAATACAATATTTTTAATTAGGAATATAATTTGTTGATTGATTTCAATTAGGCATGATTTTATTTAATGTTTTATCTAATTTGGTATATGATTTAATTAATATTTTATTTAATTTGGTATATGATTTAATTAATTTGGTTGTATTCTAAGGGCCTTGGGCATGTGGGCCAAGGTGGTGGGCGTGTGGATTGGCTTTGGTGGTGGGCTTGGTGTGTTAGGTGTTGTGTTGGCTTGGTGAGTGGGTTTGGGCCAAGGTTAAATGGTTTGCGGTGTTTTTAGGCTAAAGGTGCTTTAAAACGGAGGTCCAACGAGTGAGCCTGGAGCTAAACAAGCGAATAAAAATATAACGAAATACCGATTCCCTTCCGACGACCGTTTCCCGCGACTTCCTCGACTTAAAAGGTAGTGTCTCCAAATGAGACTCATCATAGGGACTCATATGCAAAAATGCAGTGCCTATAGTCGCCCCCACTTTGATAGGACTTGTGCAATGTGTAACAGTGACAATCCTATCAAAGTACGTGCAATACATTTTCACTTACTTGGCTCGCCAGCTGTCACCTGGTTTGCCTGTCGCTCTGAACTGAATTTGATGACGTGCCATTCTTGCCGTGCTAAACCCCGTACCTAGGGTGTCGCGTTAGTCCACAATAGTCCACGATAATCCACGGAATCGACATAGCCCACATAGTCCATGATAATCCACGGTAGTCCACGATAGTCCACGGTAGTCCACATAATCCATATAGTCCACATAGTCCACGATAATCCACAATAGTCCACGGTAGTCCACATAGTCTACAATACTCCATAATAGTCCACGATAGTCCATAGTAGTCCACATAATCCACAATACTCCACAATAGTCCACGGTAGTCGACAACATTTCACGATAGTCCACATAGTCCGCAACACTTCACGATAGTCCACGGTAGTCCACAGTAGTCCACAATACTTTACGATAGTCCACGGTAGTCCACAACACTTCACGATAGTCCTCGGTAGTCCACATAATCCACAACACTTTAAGATAGTCCATGGTAGTCCACAACATTTCACGATAGTCCACATAGTCCACAACACTTCAAGATAGTACACGGTAGTCCACAACATTTCACGATAGTCCATGGTAGTCCACATAATCCACAACACTTCAAGATAGTCCACGGTAGTCCACATAATCCACATAGTCCACATGCTGTACCTGGAAAAACTATTCTGATGATGCAGTGGACCTCGACCCTGGGACGCATCCCAATAACTGCAACCGAAAATGGGGGCCTCGACCCTGGGACGCATCCCAATATCGCTGATAAAATGGGCCTCGACCCTGGGACGCATCTCATAACTGAAACTGATGATGATGTGGGCCTCAACCCTGGGACGCATCCCCAAACTGCTGATAATAAATTGGGCCTCAACCCTGGGACTCATCCCCAAAACTGATACTGATGATGATGTAGGCCTCAGCCTTGGGACTCATCCCTTAAACTGATGTTGATGCTGATGGGAGCCTCAACCCTAGGAAATCTTCCCCGCAACTGATACTGATGATGATGTAGGCCTCGGCCCTGAGACTCATCCCTGAAACTGATGCTGATGCTGATGGGAGCCTCAACCTTGGGACTCATCCCCGAAACTAATACTGATGTGGGCCTTGCCCCCAGACTAATACTGATGTGGGCCTCGCCCCCAGACTGATACTGATGTGGGCCCCGCCCCCAGACTGATACTAATGTGGGCCTCAACCCTCAGATTACTACCCGAATCTAACACCAATATGGGCCTCAGCCACAGGATTATTACCCGAATCCGATAATGTGATTTTGTTATGCCTGATTGGCTTGTCTTCGCCTCTTTCTCTTTTTCTTCTTCAAAACCTGTGAACACAAAACAAAACAAACACAAAAGGGTGCAAAATGTGTTACGTGTATGCATGTATGCGTGAATGTTCCCATCCCGTCGGGTTAGGTCTTCTGCCAATTCTCTTGGTGACTGCTCGGTCTCAGGTAAAATACAGCTTCAATCTGTCAACATTGATCGGCTCGGTGAACTCATTCACTTCCAAGTCTGACAGCCTCACTGTCCCCGTTTCCCAGTTTCTGAATGGCTATCTTATCTTTCTGTTTACTTCTTCCGAGGATTCCCCGTGTTCTAAGCATCGTTGTGTATCATAGTACCAAGGTTGAATGCTTTTGTCAAATATACTCATGTTGCATATTCAAGCGAGTAAGGGAAATGAACGTCTTTATTATCATTAGAAAAAGGTTCAAATAAACAGGCAAAATCAATGTCTATATTAAAAATACAGGATCAAACAAACTAGGAGGAACAACTTCATCATTCGCAGCACTGCCTTCTTCCTCGGCCTATGGTTCTTCATCGTTGTCACCCATATCCCCATGTACGAAGCTTGGTGGTTGAGAGCTTGGAGGACGAAGGTTTCGGGCAAGCCAGAGTTGATCATGTAGGTGGGTGGGGGAACAAAGTGATAATTTGGTAGATGATTGGTGTGTGTGTTTGGCTGTTCTCTTTCAGGGTCAGGGATCTTATGGGAGTCAATTAAGTCTTGGATCTCATGGCGGAGACGGGTACAGCTATTGGTGTCATGGCCAGGTTGTTGGTGGATTGGCAGTAGCAGTAGCGGTTCATATTGAGGCTTGGTGGGGGAGGATTTGGGAGTGGTCTAGGTTCCAAGAGTTTTAAGAGTCCTTGCCTGGTCAGCTTCTCAAGCATTTTGGACAAGGGTCTACCCAAGTTAGAAAAGTGCTTATTCTTAATGGCAGCAATCTCTTGGCAGTAGCGGGCTTGGTCTCAGAATGTCCTCCAAAATTCCTCCTATTCTGGCCATAAAACTTCCGGTTTTCCGCCTCTTCTTCTTCAATATCCATGACAGTTTCCCTTAGCTATCGAAAATCCGCAATCATGGAAGTCATCCTCCTTAGCTTCCCATAGATGGAGGGCTTAGTACCCTTGACGATCATCTTTATTTGGTCCTTCTCCGAGGGCCTTGTTTGCATCTTTAGCAGCTGGCTTTTCCAGCGGTCTACATACTCCTTAAAGCTCTCCTCCGGCCTTTGCTTAGTATTCTCCAAGTCACGGAGCGACAAGTCGATCTCTAAGTCTGTAACATACTGCTTCAGAAAAGCATCAGCTAGTTCCCTCCAATCTTCTTTAACCTTTTTCTCAAGGCTGTGATACCATACTATAGATGCTCCCTCGAGTGACATCCCAAACATCTTTTGGACTTGGGCGATGTGTGATAGGCCCACTGAACTCATCATTGAGACATATTGCCGCAGATGGACCCTGGGTGCCCCATTGCCGTTGAACTTAGCCATATCAGACATCTTGAACTGAGCTGGCAGCTGTTCTTCGAAGGTCAACGCCTCATAATCCAACAAGTCCTCATGTTTCCCCTTCAGTTTACTAGTAACTGACTCCATCTGATCACAGAGTTTCTGTATCTCGGCCTGAGACCCGGCTATTCTTCCCGTGGCATATTCAGCCATATCATCCTCAAATACAAGGATATCTTCACTCAATCTGTTCAGAGGCTCTTCATGCCTTACATTCTCAGAGTTTCCCCCAGCACGGGGCACAACCATATTTGCCATGGCAGTAGTCAAGGCTTGCAACTGTTCGGTAATCTTGGCGAAACCATTTTCCAACTGATCTATTCGGGATACCTCATTATCGGATGTACTCATATCTGTTACCGGTCTTTTAGTGAGTCTTTCCTCTTCCCTAACCCAACGGGAATCTATAATGGCTTTTAGACACAAGGATTAACATGATGCGTGTATGCATGCAATAAATGAGATGCATGCGATACAAGGAATATATCAACTCATTAAAATTTTCACATAAATCGGCACATCATCATTTTAGAAGCTTTTGGGCTAACTGTCATAGGAGTGAACTCGTCCCAGTTTAAATGGCCCAACAAGTTCACATCTCATGGCAAGAAGTCCAACCGTATCCAAATGATAATGTTCCTAAACACAAACATATATTGGCCCATTGGCGTTTTAGAATCTTTTGTCCCAATCACCATAAGATACGTTCTTGTCCCAATTAAATGGCCCAACAAGCCCATACCTCATGACAAAAGTTCCGAATGGATCCAAACGACAATGTTCCCAAACACAAGCACAAGTAAATAATTCTTATTAGTTCTACGACTAAGGTTCTCATGCGGGTTTACGGGGGTGTGGACAAAGGCTCTCGTCGATGAAGGGTTGCCCACAACTAGGTCTCCCCACTCAAGGGTCCGAGCGACCAAATGAGCGCACCTTTTTTATACACTAAGGTACGTGCCAACGAGTTATGGTGTGTGACTGACTGTCAAATGGATTTCCCGTTGTAGATTCCCCAGAGGCAGGGTGGAGCGAGGCTCTCTTAAGTACCCAAGCCTTTTAGGCTCTTATCGCTTGGTGTCAGGAATAAACAACGAGTCCTCCAAATTAGTCCATCACAGTAGGCTACGAGTAGATGATTATCTAGGTGCCTTCACAGCTTTTCCTTCTAGAAAGGTAGTGAGTGAAGGAAGACACCAAACCATTACCTAGCCTTAAAAGTGCCTTTGATTAAACCCCTTTCAAACCACTATAGGAACGGTTAACTTAAAGCAAAAATCATAATATTACAAGACATTATTTCAGGGCCGATTCTCTATCCCCAGTGGAGTCGCCAGACTGTGGGACACAGAAACTGGGCGACGCATGATGTTCCAGGCTAGCGGCCCGGTTGGGAGTACGGAGTAGCCCGCGGGGGACTAAATCAGAGAATGATGGAGTCACCACCCGATGTGAACCGGGAAAATGATTTAAGGCCGCACTCACCCCTCGCAAGGGAAGACCTCAAACCGTTGAGTTCGGAATGGTACCTTACTTATGCCACTTGTAATAAAATGATTTGTGCAATAATTTAATCGAGTCTAGCAACCTACATTCCCAAGGGTATTCTATTTCACATGCTTAAATCAAAAGTTCATCTAAGTTCACATGTAATACATTTTCATATTTTCATACAACCTATTTGCATATAATCTATGTCCAAATTTGCATACACCCTATTTGCATATAATCTATGTCCAAATTTGCATATAATCTATGTCCGAATTTGCATACATAAAGATAAATTGAAATACGGAAAGCATACAATGTCATAAACACATTACATTCATGGACACGAAAATGCAAACAAATGGCAGTTTCACAATCATGCGTAATAAAGAGAAACAATTAGGTATATAATGCAAAGAGATAACTAAAGAGGCAATTGGACATCAAAATAAACGTGCCATGATGCGATTTGAAAGATAAATAATGGAGATGAAAGAAAAGAGATGCGACATATGCCCATATCTATATAGGACCTCAGGTGTCCGATTGAACGTATCTCACATTCAATTGGATGCACTTTGTCCGGCGCGGCGAAGTATCGTGGTAAAGGTAGACCGTAGGCTTTTTGTCCCTCGAAATAAAGGACCTTTAATCCAATTTACTAAGCCCATGCGCAATGCAACATGATGCATGATTATGCAAGAAGATGACATACAAAGAAAAGCAAATAACGAAATAAAAGGCGCGACGAAGTATCGTGGTAAAGGTAAATCGTAGGCTTTTTATCCCTCCAAATGGAGGACCTTTAATCCGACTTACTAAGCCCATGCGCAATGAAACATGATGCATGATTATGCAAGAAGATGACATACAAAGAAAAGCGAATAACGAAATAAAAGGCGCGACGAAGTATCGTGGTAAAGGTTCTTTAACCCCTCGAAATGGAAGACCTTTAATCCAACTTACTAAGCCCATGTGCATCACATCATAATGCATATAAAAATAAAGACAACAATATCGAACTTCGTATACCCGATTAAACACATCTCACATTCAACCGAATATACATCGTCCGGCGGGGTAAAGCATCGTGGTAAAGGATTTTAACCTCTCGAAATAGAGGACCTTTAATCACACTTACTAAGCCCATGCGCTAATAACACAATGCATATAAGAGATAAAAGAAACAACAATATCGGACTTCGTATACCCGATTGAACACATCTCACATTCAACTGAATATACATCGTCCGGCGCGGTAAAGCATCGTGGTAAAGGATTTTAACCTCTCAGAATAGAGGACCTTTAATCGCACTTACTAAGCCCATGCGCTTGACCTCATCATTACTCAAATAACATGCAGAAAATAAATAACGATAATAAACAAATCAAGATAACATGAAATAAAGTATGTGCCGTATACTCAAGTGGTACGTTAAGTTGTATCCCGAGTACAGATCATACTACCGTCTATTCAGAATCGGCTATGAAATTTATGTCCGGGTTTCCATCCTATACACCACAAGAGGAGACACATTCATTCATTCAAGGGCCACAACGCACATCATTCCACGATACATGCATTTTCCATTTATTCAAGGGCCACAACACACATATCAATTAACGACTCTCATGCGAATAAAACTTAATAACTAATTGAAATGTGAATAAAAAAATAGATGTGAAAAGTGTTAGGTTTATACTAGGTCCCAAAATCAAACAAGCAATGAAATACATGTGTGAACACATCAACGGAGGTAGCGGAATACTCACATCGATCGGTTGAGAGACGCGGCAAGCAACAAAACTTGAAAAACCCCACTGCCAAGGGCGTGAACTGCAGTGATGTTGCTCACTGTTTTGGCTTCAAATTTGGTCCTTCGTCAAGCTCCAAGGTTCGTCGAACGGATCCCGCCTCATGGGTGAACCTCCCTAACACCTTCGCAAGTCTCGTAAGTGTGCTAGCACTTGCGTTTTTGCAACAAAACACACTCATTGCTTCCCATAAAGCTCACGACAGTGAGCTGTGAAGAAGAAAGAAAAACAGCCCTTTTGGGCGTGAGAAAGAGAGAATGAGAGATGGAGAGAAAATGTGTAATTGTTTGCCAAAAGATTTTCCAAAAACCTTTATATATTTTCCAAGAAAATACATTAAAACATTACCAAATAATATATAAAATAATCAAAAGGTAAATGTTTCACCAACTTACACTATTTCACCAAAACACATCACTATTCATTTTCACTTTATTAAAGTGACTTGATGCGTGTCAATCACTCAATCAATCAATCACATCAATCAATCAATCACATCACTCAAAGTGACTTTTGATTTGACGCTTGATGTGACGAATGATTTGACGCTTGATGTGACTTGCGTTGCCGCACTCGAATTTGAAATACGAATGCGCTCGCAATCACACTCGGGCTCGGGTTCACTAATTCTCAATTAGCGAATTTTCCGTCGCGTCGTAATTAAATGATTACGCCTAGCGAATTCACTATTCACGTCGCTAACGAATTAATTCTAAATTAATTCGTTCGCCCGAATTAAATTCTAATTTTAATTCCGCGTCGAAATCTAATTTCGTTTAATATATCGAATATATTAATTTTCTGATTAATTCCAAATTAATCATTCTCTCTCTTTAGACGATATTTTATCCCAGATAAAATATCTCCGTAATTAATCCTAGATTAATTTTCTCTTTCTTCTATATAATCCCAGATTATTAATGAGTGCGAGTTATGCGTCATCGGTGTATTATCGGGAAGCGACCCATGAGATCCCCGGATAATTCGGCAGTAAATACGGTCGTCGGAGTATCCGAATCACGTACGTACCAAGTACTACGTTCTACCGATTTACGAGACAAGATCGGCTTCTAGCAAAGCACGAAGTCTACCCAATTCTCCGGTCATATTCATCTAAGAATATTTAAGATCTATATCAAGCGTAGTATACCAAGTATCGTGTATATTGACCCAGTATCGGATAGTCACGTGCTAGGGCTGGGGCTGGATAAGTGTCTGCCTCGTCCGAAGCACATGTCGGATGTCTGGTAACTAGTCTCTATAATCGGATATACATGACCTTGTCATAATATCCCGATGGCCGGCCAGCACTTAAGAGAACTAATACCGTATCCTGCGTGACATCATCTCCACTATGACTGGAGTGATACTTCCGTCTTGACATCACACCCAATACTCTACGATTCTCAATATACCCAGCATTGGCGTACACAGAACCGGTTAGAGTCCTAGACGACCTCAACTAAAGTATATTGATTGTCGTAAGCATTAGCGGTGTAAGTCTCAGGTTAAGACCATACACACCTACCATGATGTCGGACTCCCATAGACACATAGTCATAATACCAATGGGATTCCGAAGGGTCTATCCAGAGCGAAGCTGTTTCCCGTACCATCGGTGAAACACAACCTCCTATCGCACTTGCATGAGTATCCAATACCCAAATATATGAGAACTATGCTGTTGTGCCCTCACAACGCCACAAGTGCAATACTAGCTATTCCGCATTATCGATGTCCAGTCTCGATAATACTACGACTAGGGATATTTAATGATTAATCCTTCGTGGACTGATACTGTCTCATATCATTCTCAATCCAGGAACTAATCATATGGACCTCTCTTCATTTATATATCTAAGGTGATCTAATCACAAATGATGAGAGTGCAATTTCCTTGTCATATAGTTAATTTGTACAACAACACTATGATCTGTACAAATAGTGACGCTATGGGTCATATTATCCAACAATCTCCCACTTGGCACATAGCCAGTCACTCGAGTGTCGTACACCCAAACTATGTACGGTTCGCTCAAATTGCTGAGAAAAGGTTTTCGTCAGCGGATTTTCATGATTATCGTCTGACGCGATTTATACGATCACCACATCGCCACGATGTATGATCCGAACGAATCAGATGAATATAGAAGTATATATCTGGATCGTCGATGAGACCTTTAATTCTTTAGCCTTGTGCTGACGCCTAGCTCAGCTGCTAACAGAACTATATCTAATCTAATTAGATTTATTATCGACCCAAATGGCTTCTATTGCTGCCTCAGCCGCAGCAATAATCCGCATTTGTTGTTATTCGGCAACAGTATCTTGCTCGGAAGATTTCCAGCTCACTGTCCCGTTATTCAAACTTTATAGTACCGCAGTAGTATTAACTGTTTGGAAACTTGCGGCAGTGATCCCAGTCACTTCAAGTTCTCATTCTCCATAGTTTAAGACAACATCTTTAGTTCTCTAAGATACTAACAGATGTCCTTAACTTCAATCCAGTGACTATCACTTGGATTGACCCGATTATGACTCCATATGCTCAAAGCGTATGAGACACCATATCAAGTACATTTTAAATGTACAATTTCCCAGAGAGTGTTAACAACTCCAAATCTATCCCAGTAGATCTTTATTCCTTGAATAAAGGTTGTTACTCGCCAGAATTCTACGGAGAATTTCTATGAAAGCCAAGCTTTCACCAATTGCTTTATGGGAATTTCATTATCAGTGCTCTCCCACTAACCTCCTTATATACACAAGAATTATTTCGTTTTGAGTCAAATCATAAACCATTATGATTATTTCAAAACGACAGTTCCAAGAACCTTATGCTTGCTCCAATCCAAACATGGATCGAATAACCCGCAAACCTTGTTTTTCGGTTATACAAAATCGTCAGGATGTTGTAAGCATCCTCCAAACGGTTTCCTTTTCAGGAAAGCGATTTTGATCTTTAACTAACGTATTTCATAAATGAAATATGCAGTATCAACAAGCATCATCAAAATGGATTTACTATGGCAACAGGTAAAAGGTTGAACCGTTATTAACATAATGTTGATAACGATACCTTTCCGTCACAAGCCTAGCTTTGTACGTTGGTATGTTGCCATCCATGTATGTCTTCCTTAAAGACGTTTACAGTACCAATAGGCATAATGCCTTACGGTACAACAACTAGTATCCAAACATAGTTGTTATACATGGTATCCATTTCGGACTCTTGGCACTTTGCCATGATAGGGAGTCGATACTTTGTATCACTTCCTCAAAACGTAGTCGGATGGTATACCCTCATAAGATTGACATCTTTATGAGGTGAGATCAGAAACCCATACCCCAGGTTGTTTTCTGACTCTCTCCGATCTACGAGGTTCTTATGTATTCGAAGAATAATGGTTTAGTTTCATCCTTGATGAACTATTTATGTTCCATTACGGACTTCGTGCCTTGAACAGTATTACCCCGATTTTCATCGAGTTTTACTGTCCTCCCACTTACCACTGCATATCGGTATTCCTCTCAGGAAAACCGCATGGCAAGCAACAATCATATTGTTCCCATGTGAGATATATAAGTACTATACTTATGGTTTTCCCTAGGATAACCTATAATTGGCACTTATCCAATTTGGGTTCTAGTTTGGTATCATCCAAACGTTATGCCTGGCATACCCAAATTATTAGGAATGAGAAACCCTGTTTCTTTCCTGTTCATATCCTATATGATATCTGTCAAACAGATTTATATGGAACCTTATTCTAAATAAGTTTTGCACTGTTAATACATATCAGTTGAAGGAAATGGTAGCTCAGAGCGACTCGTGATAAACCTTATCATGTCCAACAAAATTCGGTTTTTAGTTCGGACACATCGTCAAACTGACATGTCTCGAGAGGAGTCCTCATCTGAAAGAATACTGTACTCTTTCATGTATATATGAAACTTACTGCTTAAGTATTTTCCATTACGGTCTTACCGTGACGGTATAATACTATAGCCGATCTGTTTATCTACTTCGTGTCGAAACTCTAAAAGTTTCCGATTTGTGTTCTTCAAAAGAAACACATAACCATAACGTGATGCCACATCCGTTAAGGTCACGAAATATTCATATTCACATCTAGCCTAGCTAGATATGGGCCCACTTTCTTCACAATGAATAGGGCTAACAGATCGATGGCATTTTCAATATTACCAAGTAAGTAAATAGTGGTTTAGGTACTTTACCTAATAAACTAGATTCGTAGACTTTATTTGAATAGTCAAATCAGTCCTAGTACCCACTCTTCAAAAGTGCGGATATACGAGTCTTGTTTAATTGTGTCCCAGACAACAATGCCACAAATAAGTCTCTATTGATCAAATCAATTTGAGCTATTTATTTGTCATTTTATATGTTTTGAGATTTTAATTATATTCAAAATATAAATTCTGTTATTCACATCTAATGTGTTTATCTCAGTATCATCTTTATATAATGAAACACTTAGTGTTCTAGAATATAAAGGTCATCCACAATGGATTAAACACTGATATAGAGATAATGTCTCTAGTCAAACTAGTTACATTATAACAGTTCCTAATTTAAGTACACACCCGAAGGGTAGTTCCTAAACTTAGGTATCTACGGTCGAAACAGCGACTTTCGTCCCGTTTCCGATTCGCAGAGCAATCTCAGCTTGAAGTCAGTATCCTGCTCAAAGCAGATTCTGAACATCAATACATATATTTTTGTACCACACTAAGTATTTAAAATCTAATTTCAATACTAGTTGTGAACATAACTTTGACAAACATTTTTAAAGTAAGAGCCTTGCCCTTTCTTTAATTCCTTCGTGTCTGCCATATCCAAATGGTAGTCACTTTGGGATATGTCAATTATCTTTTTCAATATTTCAGGAAACTTAGGCCAAGCCTTGGGTTTTTAGAATATCGAAACGATGTGCACCTCGTGCTACATGCCCTATTGCAAACTTTGACTTTATCTCCTCTAGAATAGTCAATTAATTCTCCAAGAATTATAAATTGCAATTTTAATACTTCTTAAATCTAAAATTAGATTTATGACAAGTATATTAAATTAAGCACTAAAGTCATCATCACATAAATCTTCCAAAGATTTTATGCTCTACTTATTTTGCTTAATTTTGGGCTTAAGGTATAATAAGTTATTTTATCAAATAAAGTAACCTATTATTTATTCCCAATTTGAAAATTAAATCATTTAAAATATTTTTTAATCCCAGATTATATTTTAAATATCCAACTTTTCAATTCTTTCTTGATTTCAATAGTCCAACTATTTAATCAATGATTAGTGGTACTATATATTATAATGATTATAATAGTCCAACTATATAATCAAAGATAATCCAAATTAATAAACTCAATTACATTGATTATTATAATCCAATTATAAAATCAACTGTAAACTGAAATTAATTAATTCAAATATATTGATTAATATAATCCAATTATATATAATCAAGTATAATACAGTCCAACTGTTTATTAAAACAACAATTTAAATATTAGTCCAAACTAATACTTTAATAATGACGAGTGATAGAGTATGGCGAGTAATTGAACGAATATTGCAAATTCAATTCTTGCCTCCCACTATTTTTCGGCGAGCCTCTAACCCTCTGTCGAGTACTCGGGAAACCGTGTTTCCTAGTGGGCTAGGATCCCGTTAAATATCACACAATCTTGACTTTGGCCAACAAATTGTATGATAATTAACTAGGTAGATCTCGAAGATCAATTGGATATCATCCAACTCCTAGTGTCCAGTAGGTGGACATCCAAGTCCTAAACATATATCCTATATATGCCTATATATCCAATATATACCCTAACCTTTTTCCTCTGAATCAACTAGGCCTTGGCTTTGGCACAACAAACCTAATGATCCCAGTCAAGCGCAGACCCATTGACCATGGAAGCTTCGTAATCAATGTCGATGGACAAGAAGTGGTCTTGACTTTGGCCAACAAACCACAACTTGGACAAGACACCAATATGGAACAAAGCCTCGTGATTCAAACACATCTTCGACGGACAAGGGCTTGACTTTGGCCAACAACCCATGCCAATCTAGGATCTTGAGTAAGAATCACTCAATGGAAGGAAAAAACGCATGATATTTGATGAGGGTTTTTCGCGTGCAAATTGGCTACCAATTTAATTATCTTTGTTTAGGTCTCATCATCATACACCCTTAAACATGCATTCTAAATACATAATAAAGCGCATATGAAATAAAATAATAATGATATGCGGATGGATACTTAACATATTGATCCTAGATCAAATCTCTCCCTTTCTCACTCAAGCTAGCACTTGTATTACTTCTACCCGTTACACTACACTTCTAAAGAAACCTCATTTACATTGAGGGGAATAGGTGAGAAGAGAATACAAAGAGAATAGAGGTGATAAGGCTGGACACGCAGGTCCAATTTAATAAATCGAATTTATTACAACAATTTCCAAAATTGCCCCACCCGACTAATATCCATCCGATATACATTATTCATTCATCAACCACGTATTCACACAAAAGCATGCTATCAATCAATCTAATCAAATTAATTAATCTGATAATTATGTGATCATCCAATGTTCAAACAACGATTTGATTTTGCTCGAGTCAAACTCGTTTTTGCGAATAAGTACTAAAGTACGAATTCATGAATTAAATTAAACTACATAATTAAATCCAATTTAACATTTAATTTATACTAATTCACTATTCAATTCCAAATTAAATATTACACTTTATTTAATAAACCTTTACGACTTAAATTCCAAATTTAATCGCGTCGGGACTCAAAGCCCGATTAACGTCCAACGTCAATTCAATTCAAGTCTAATGGGCTTTAATTAATTTCTATAAGGCGTGGGCTTCGGCCAACCAAAGCCCAATCAAGGAGTAACCCCATAAGCCCAGAAATCAATTTAGGCCCATTAGGCCCAATTAAACTTTAAAGGTTTATAAGTTGCATTTGGGCTTTATGGTAGTGGTTTTGGGCCCAATTGGATCCAATCCATTTGGCCTAAACCCAACTTGATAAAATCAAGCCCAATAAGCCCAATTACAACATTAAAGTCCAATTTCCAAAATTAGGCCCAATTAATTAAATACACAAAATCCAATTTCGCAATTTAATTACCTAAAGTGTATTACATGATTAATCACCCAAATCAATATTTCCAAAACATCAAATTAGTCCAATTAATCATGTTCATTATCATCATCACATGTCCAACACATAAATGAAAAAATGAAACCCATTACATGCTTCTTAGTCTCGGCCAAGGAGGGATTTTGTGTCCGATTTGGTTTCAATCCAATCGAACCCACAATCGACATTAAATCAACATCCCGAATGATTTCCAATACATCCAATGTTCAAAAATCAAAATACCAAGACATTTAAGGGCATCATCCAATTCGGCCAAGGTGATAACTTTGGGGATTTTTGTTCAATTCAAAATCCAATCCAATTAGTTTCAATTAAATTAACATTATCCTAATGATTCTAATTCATCCAATGAACTAAAATCAAAAAATTCCAAGAACCCAAATAGCATACACATTCGGCCAACATAACATTTTTGGGGAAAATAATTCCAAATCAATTTTCAACAAATTGGTCCAACCAAATGCAATTAGACATGTTATAAGCATACTCAAACAATCAATTTATTCATAAAAATCATGCTCAACACAAATTTACCCAAATTTTAAGCCCTACATTTTTCATGCTTGAACCTATAGCTCTTGATGCCATTGTTAGGTTTATACTAGGTCCCAAGATCAAACAAGCAATGAAATACATGTGTGAACACATCAACGGAGGTAGCGGAATACTCACATCGATCGGTTGAGAGACGCGGCAAGCAACAAAACTTGAAAAACCCCACTGCCAAGGGCGTGAACTGCAGTGATGTTGCTCACTGTTTTGGCTTCAAATTTGGTCCTTCGTCAAGCTCCAAGCTTCGTCGAACGGATCCCACCTCATGGGTGAACCTCCCTAACACCTTCGCAAGTCTCGTAAGTGTGCTAGCACTTGCGTTTTTGCAACAAAACACACTCATTGCTTCCCATGAAGCTCACGACAGTGAGCTGTGAAGAAGAAAGAAAAACAGCCCTTTTGGGCGTGAGAAAGAGAGAAGGAGAGATGGAGAGAAAATGTGTAATTTGTTTGCCAAAATATTTTCCAAAAACCTTTATATATTTTCCAAGAAAATATATTAAAACAATTACCAAATAATATATAAAATAATCAAAAGGTAAATGTTTCACCAACTTACACTATTTCACCAAAACACATCACTATTCATTTTCACTTTATTAAAGTGACTTGATGTGTGTCAATCACTCAATCAATCAATCAATCACATCAATCAATCAATCACATCACTCAAAGTGACTTTTGATTTGACGCTTGATGTGACGAATGATTTGACGCTTGATGTGACTTGCGTTGCCGCACTCGAATTCGAAATACGAATGCGCTCGCAATCACACTCGGGCTCGGGTTCACTAATTCTCAATTAGCGAATTTTCCGTCGCGTCGTAATTAAATGATTACGCCTAGCGAATTCACTATTCACGTCGCTAACGAATTAATTCTAAATTAATTCGTTCGCCCGAATTAAATTCTAATTTTAATTCCGCGTCGAAATCTAATTTCGTTTAATATATCGAATATATTAATTTACCGATTAATTCCAAATTAATCATTCTCTCTCTTTAGACGATATTTTATCCCAGATAAAATATCTCCGTAATTAATCCTAGATTAATTTTCTCTTTCTTCTATATAATCCCAGATTATTAATGAGTGCGAGTTATGCGTCATCGGTGTATTATCGGGAAGCGACCCATGAGATCCCCGGATAATTCGGCAGTAAATACGGTCGTCGGAGTATCCGAATCACGTACGTACCAAGTACTACGTTCTACCGATTTACGAGACAAGATCGGCTTCTAGCAAAGCACGAAGTCTACCCAATTCTCCGGTCATATTCATCTAAGAATATTTAAGATCTATATCAAGCGTAGTATACCAAGTATCGTGTATATTGGCCCAGTATCGGATAGTCACGTGCTAGGGCTGGGGCTGGATAAGTGTCTGCCCCGTCCGAAGCACATGTAGGATGTCTGGTAACTAGTCTCTATAATCGGATATACATGACCTTGTCATAATATCCCGATGGCCGGCCAGCACTTAAGAGAACTAATACCTTATCCTGCGTGACATCATCTCCACTATGATTGGAGTGATACTTCCGTCTTGACATCACACCCAATACTCTACGATTCTCAATATACCCAGCATTGGCGTACACAGAACCGGTTAGAGTCCTAGACGACCTTAACTAAAGTATATTGATTGTCGTAAGCATTAGCGGTGTAAGTCTCAGGTTAAGACCATACACACCTACCCTGATGTCGGACTCCCATAGACACATAGTCATAATACCAATGGGATTCCGAAGGGTCTATCCAGAGCGAAGCTGTTTCCCGTACCATCGGTGAAACACAACCTCCTATCGCACTTGCATGAGTATCCAATACCCAAATATATGAGAACTATGCTGTTGTGCCCTCACAACGCGCACAAGTGCAATACTAGCCTATTCCGCATTATCGATGTCCAGTCTCGATAATACTACGACTAGGGATATTTAATGATTAATCCTTCGTTGACTGATACTGTCTCATATCATTCTCAATCCAGGAACTAATCATATGGACCTCTCTTCATTTATATATCTAAGGTGATCTAATCACAAATGATGAGAGTGCAATTTCCTTGTCACATATTTAATTTGTACAACAACACTATGATCTGTACAAATAGTGACGCTATGGGTCATATTATCCAAAAAAAAGTCCCTCAGGTCTAACCTTTTATGTCGACTTTCGGAAGCGCGTTACAAGTCCGTCGGAAGGGCTATCACTCCGCAACTTTTCTGGTTCATTGGTCTACGTCTTTCTTCGCTATTTCGCTGCTCAAGCTACTGTTTTGACTCTGTTTTACTGCTGTATTTTGGTCACTGTTTTGGTGTATTAGGCTACTGTTTTGGGTGTTTTTAAAGGCTTAGGACTGGGCAGTTTGTTGTGAGATTATGGGGACTGTTTTCGTACTGTTTTTGGACTGGTTTGGTTACTGGTTTCAGCGTTCGGTGAGGGGCTGGTTTATCTTGATTTTTTCGGTAGTGGCTAGCTGTGACGAGTGGAGTATTACGGTGAAATGAGGGTACAGGTCAGAGGGTATTGCGTGAAGGTCAGGGGGCGTGGCTGATCGTGCATGTTGAGGCAGTGGGCTTGATGGCTTATGTGAGTGATGAGTGGTGAGTGCAATTGATTTATGAGTGAAGGCAAAATGGGCAGTCTAGTGGGTTGTGGCTACGCAGAGGGCTCGGTTGTGAGTGTTGTAAGAGTCCTTGCCTGGTCAGCTTCTCAAGCATTTTGGACAAGGGTCTACCCAAGTTAGAAAAGTGCTTATTCTTAATGGCAGCAATCTTGGCAGTAGCGGGCTTGGTCTCAGAATGTCCTCCAAAATTCCTCCTATTCTGGCCATAAAACTTCCGGTTTTCCGCCTCTTCTTCTTCAATATCCATGACAGTTTCCCTTAGCTATCGAAAATCCGCAATCATGGAAGTCATCCTCCTTAGCTTCCCATAGATGGAGGGCTTAGTACCCTTGACGATCATCTTTATTTGGTCCTTCTCCGAGGGCCTTGTTTGCATCTTTAGCAGCTGGCTTTTCCAGCGGTCTACATACTCCTTAAAGCTCTCCTCCGGCCTTTGCTTAGTATTCTCCAAGTCACGGAGCGACAAGTCGATCTCTAAGTCTGTAACATACTGCTTCAGAAAAGCATCAGCTAGTTCCCTCCAATCTTCTTTAACCTTTTTCTCAAGGCTGTGATACCATACTATAGATGCTCCCTCGAGTGACATCCCAAACATCTTTTGGACTTGGGCGATGTGATAGGCCCACTGAACTCATCATTGAGACATATTGCCGCAGATGGACCCTCGGGTCCCCATTGCCGTTGAACTTAGCCATATCAGACATCTTGAACTGAGCTGGCAGCTGTTCTTCGAAGGTCAACGCCTCATAATCCAACAAGTCCTCATGTTTCCCCTTCAGTTTACTAGTAACTGACTCCATCTGATCACAGAGTTTCTGTATCTCGGCCTGAGACCCGGCTATTCTTCCCGTGGCATATTCAGCCATATCATCCTCAAATACAAGGATATCTTCACTCAATCTGTTCAGAGGCTCTTCATGCCTTACATTCTCAGAGTTTCCCCCAGCACGGGGCACAACCATATTTGCCATGGCAGTAGTCAAGGCTTGCAACTGTTCGGTAATCTTGGCGAAACCATTTTCCAACTGATCTATTCGGGATACCTCATTATCGGATGTACTCATATCTGTTACCGGTCTTTTAGTGAGTCTTTCCTCTTCCCTAACCCAACGGGAATCTATAATGGCTTTTAGACACAAGGATTAACATGATGCGTGTATGCATGCAATAAATGAGATGCATGCGATACAAGGAATATATCAACTCATTAAAATTTTCACATAAATCGGCACATCATCATTTTAGAAGCTTTTGGGCTAACTGTCATAGGAGTGAACTCGTCCCAATTTAAATGGCCCAACAAGTTCACATCTCATGGCAAGAAGTCCAACCGTATCCAAATGATAATGTTCCTAAACACAAACATATATTGGCCCATTGGCGTTTTAGAATCTTTTGTCCCAATCACCATAAGATACGTTCTTGTCCCAATTTAAATGGCCCAACAAGCCCATACCTCATGACAAAAGTTCCGAATGGATCCAAACGACAATGTTCCCAAACACAAGCACAAGTAAATAATTCTTATTAGTTCTACGACTAAGGTTCTCATGCGGGTTTACGGGGGTGTGGACAAAGGCTCTCGTCGATGAAGGGTTGCCCACAACTAGGTCTCCCCACTCAAGGGTCCGAGCGACCAAGTGAGCGCACCTTTTTTATACACTAAGGTACGTGCCAACGAGTTATGGTGTGTGACTGACTGTCAAATGGATTTCCCGTTGTAGATTCCCCAGAGGCAGGGTGGAGCGAGGCTCTCTTAAGTACCCAAGCCTTTTAGGCTCTTATCGCTTGGTGTCAGGAATAAACAACGAGTCCTCCAAATTAGTCCATCACAGTAGGCTACGAGTAGATGATTATCTAGGTGCCTTCACAGCTTTTCCTTCTAGAAAGGTAGTGAGTGAAGGAAGACACCAAACCATTACCTAGCCTTAAAAGTGCCTTTGATTAAACCCCTTTCAACCCACTATAGGAACGGTTAACTTAAAGCAAAAATCATAATATTACAAGACATTATTTCAGGGCCGATTCTCTATCCCCAGTGGAGTCGCCAGACTGTGGGACACAGAAACTGGGCGACGCATGATGTTCCAGGCTAGCGGCCCGGTTGGGAGTACGGAGTAGCCCGCGGGGGACTAAATCAGAGAATGATGGAGTCACCACCCGATGTGAACCGGGAAAATGATTTAAGGCCGCACTCACCCCTCGCAAGGGAAGACCTCAAACCGTTGAGTTCGGAATGGTACCTTACTTATGCCACTTGTAATAAAATGATTTGTGCAATAATTTAATCGAGTCTAGCAACCTACATTCCCAAGGGTATTCTATTTCACATGCTTAAATCAAAAGTTCATCTAAGTTCACATGTAATACATTTTCATATTTTCATACAACCTATTTGCATATAATCTATGTCCAAATTTGCATACACCCTATTTGCATATAATCTATGTCCAAATTTGCATATAATCTATGTCCGAATTTGCATACATAAAGATAAATTGAAATACGGAAAGCATACAATGTCATAAACACATTACATTCATGGACACGAAAATGCAAACAAATGGCAATTTCACAATCATGCGTAATAAAGAGAAACAATTAGGTATATAATGCAAAGAGATAACTAAAGAGGTAATTGGACATCAAAATAAACGTGCCATGATGCGATTTGAAAGATAAATAATGGAGATGAAAGAAAAGAGATGCGACATATGCCCATATCTATATAGGACTTCAGGTGTCCGATTGAACGTATCTCACATTCAATTGGATGCACTTTGTCTGGCGCGGCGAAGTATCGTGGTAAAGGTAGACCGTAGGCTTTTTGTCCCTCGAAATAAAGGACCTTTAATCCAATTTACTAAGCCCATGCGCAATGCAACATGATGCATGATTATGCAAGAAGATGACATACAAAGAAAAGCAAATAACGAAATAAAAGGCGCGACGAAGTATCGTGGTAAAGGTAAACCGTAGGCTTTTTATCCCTCCAAATGGAGGACATTTAATCCGAATTACTAAGCCCATGCGCAATGAAACATGATGCATGATTATGCAAGAAGATGACATACAAAGAAAAGCGAATAACGAAATAAAAGGCGGTGAAGTATCGTGGTAAAGGTTCTTTAACCCCTCGAAATGGAAGACCTTTAATCCAACTTACTAAGCCCATGCGCATCACATCATAATGCATATAAAAATAAAGACAACAATATCGAACTTCGTATACCCGATTAAACACATCTCACATTCAACCGAATATACATCGTCCGGCGCGGTAAAACATCGTGGTAAAGGATTTTAACCTCTCGAAATAGAGGACCTTTAATCGCACTTACTAAGCCCATGCGCTAATAACACAATGCATATAAGAGATAAAAGAAACAACAATATCGGACTTCGTATACCCGATTGAACACATCTCACATTCAACTGAATATACATCGTCCGGCGCGACAAAGCATCATGGTAAAGGATTTTAACCTCTCGGAATAGAGGACCTTTAATCGCACTTACTAAGCCCATGCGCTTGACCTCATCATTACTCAAATAACATGCAGAAAATAAATAACGATAATAAATAAATCAAGATAACATGAAATAAAGTATGTGCCGTATACTCAAGTGGTACGTGAAGTTGTATCCCGAGTACAGATCATACTACCGTCTATTCAGAATCGGCTATGAAATTTATGTCCGGGTTTCCATCCTATATACCACAAGAGGCGACACATTCATTCATTCAAGGGCCACAACGCACATCATTCCACGATACATGCATTTTCCATTTATTCAAGGGCTACAACACACATATCAATTAACGACTCTCATGCGAATAAAACTTAATAACTAATTGAAATGTGAATAAAAAAATAGATGTGAAAAGTCCCTCAGGTCTAACCTTTTATGTCGACTTTCGGAAGCGCGTTACAAGTCCGTCGGAAGGGCTATCACTCCGCAACTTTTCTGGTTCATTGGTCTACGTCTTTCTTCGCTGTTTCACTGCTCAAGCTACTATTTTGACTCTGTTTTGCTGTTGTTTTGCTGCTGTATTTTGGTCACTGTTTTGGTGTATTAGGCTACTGTTTTGGGTGTTTTTAAAGGCTTAGGACTGGGCAGTTTGTTGTGAGATTATGGGGACTGTTTTCGTACTATTTTTGGACTGGTTTGGTTACTGGTTTCAGCGTTCGGTGAGGGGCTGGTTTATCTTGATTTGTTCGGCAGTGGCTAGCTGTGACGAGTGGAGTATTACGGTGAAATGAGGGTACAGGTCAGGGGGTATTGCGTGAAGGTCAAGGGGCGTGGCTGATCGTGCATGTTGAGGCAGTGGGCTTGATGGCTTACGTGAGTGATGAGTGGTGAGTGCAATTGATTTATGAGTGAAGGCAAAATGGGCAGTCTAGTGGGTTGTGGCTGCGCAGAGGGCTCGGTTGTGAGTGTTGTTTATTTTGTGTGTGTCAGTGGTGACATTGTGTGAAATGAAGGAGGCATGTGGCTGGTTACGTGGGAGTTGCTTACGTGAAGGGAATTTTGAGTGTGGTTGGCAAGGGTCGTGCGGTACATGGAGGGTGAGGGACCGAATGGCAAGGAAATGGGCTTATTTGCTTTGTGTTTATTGTTGAGTTGAGAGAGATAAGGACGTGAGAGGAGAGATATGAGGAGAGGCTGAGAGAGCTGCTGTTAGGGTTTATTTTGCTTGGGTTTTTTTTGTTTGTTCTTTGGTGATTACCGTTAATGAGCTAGGAGCAAGGGTTGAAGTTTGTGTTATTTTTATAGTGACATGATAGGGTTTGCATGGATTTGAATAGGAAGGAGATCAATTAGTGTCACACAAGGAAAATCAATTATTTGGTTGGAGACATGTCTTGGCTAGATTAGGAAGTTAGTATATTTAATTTGTATTGTTTAGGCATGATATTTGTTAAGTTATGAATACAATATTTTTAATTAGGAATATAATTTGTTGATTGATTTCAATTAGGCATGATTTTATTTAATGTTTTATTTAATTTGGTATATGATTTAATTAATATTTTATTTAATTTGGTATATGATTTAATTAATTTGGTTGTATTTTAAGGGCCTTGGGCGTGTGGGCCAAGGTGGTGGGCGTGTGGGTTGGCTTTGGTGGTGGGCTTAGTGTGTTAGGTGTTGTGTTGGCTTGGTGAGTGGGTTTGGGCCAAGGTTAAATGGTTTGCGGTGTTTTTAGGCTAAATGTGCTTTAAAACGGAGGTCCAACGAGTGAGCCTGGAGCTAAACAAGCGAATAAAAATCTAACGAAATACCGATTCCCTTCTGACGACCGTTTCCCGCGACTTCCTCGACTTAAAAGGTAGTGTCTCCAAATGAGACTCATCATAGGGACTCACATGCAAAAATGCAGTGCCTACAACAGGTATACTACGTTCCTTACCCTGGCGCGAAACGAGACATAAGCGATTGGTTGACCATATGCAAGATCAAAATTAGGTCAACCGTGGATATTCAGAAATGATCAAACAAAACTCCTATCCTAGAGACAACATTCAAAGAAGATATGGTGGAGTATGTACATGAAAATGAAACAACTATAGGGGTTGATGACGAACTTGGTGATTTGAATGCATCAACTGAGGAATTGATTGATATAGACTAGGGGAATGCTGAACAAGAATCAGATGAACCAATTCTTCAATGAAGCTTAGAAGGGACAAAAGAAGATGAAGACAATGATTTAATTATTGATGATGATATGGACTAGTGTTCAATATTTAGTGTTTATGTTCAACCCTATCTAGACATTTTGTTAAATAATTAACTATATGTGTAATTTTAAAAAATAGTATGTCATTAATTTTTTTGATAGTATTAATTAGTATAAAAATAGTATTAATTAAGTTTTTTTTTAAGAAATAATTTACCGACCGAATACTTTGGTCGGAAAAATAAAATATTATCGATCGAATCTTTTCGATCGATAATATTTCAGTTGCCGCCATAAAAGCTCGCTGTGAATTTTCATTTACCAACCGATTTTATTCGGTCGGTAAAATTTTAGACATTTACCGACCGATTACTTCGGTCGGTAAAAATCCAATATAAAACCCTTTTTTTCTTCTTCTCTTTCTCGATTCAGTATCTCTCTATTTCTCTCGCTTTCCTTCCATGTTGTTGCCGGAGCTCACACGAATTCGCTAGCCGTCGTCGGAAATTGGGTAAGTTTATTTGTTAATTTTTATTTTGTTCGTGATATATGCCAATAGATACCAATTTGATATTTTTTTTGTGTAAACAAATATTATTTTTTTTTATTTTTTTTTGTGTTTGTACGGTGCCTCATTTGAGGTACTGTACAATGCCTCAAACATAAAAATTTAAAAAATTAATTTTTTCTGGAATAATGTTCTTGTTATTGCTGAATTGATGTCTTGATGAAATCTTATTGTTATATTGTTATATTATTGTGACCGAATGTTGCTTGAGTTTTGGTGGTATTTAGAGTAATGAGAGTCTGGTGAGACACAAGTTGTGCAATAGATATGTAGGGTTTATTTGAAGTGTTTGTTTTGTGTAAATAAAAATTTTGGATTATTATAGTTACATAGGAAACTATGTTGAAATTTTAGTAGATTAAAGTGGTATTTTAGGCAATAGGTTAAAATGAGTAACAATAGTTGAAAATATATTTGTGCAGCTTAAGGTAATATGCGAAACGACTACTTCAAAATCATCTCAATCTTATTTTTCCTCAGTTGGAAGTTCTGAGGCTCCTAATAAAAAAAAGGGAGAAGAAATACCATCTATGTCATATGAAATCGGTAAGATAGAAAAATTCGAACGATATGTTTGAAGTTTACTTCAATTAAACTTAATATTAATATAGAAAAAGTCAAACGATTTGTTTGATGAACTATTGTAATCACATTAATGTTACTAGATAGTTAGTTTGATTAAAGTTAATTTATGCATTCTTGTTCTGATTATATTCTTACAGATATGGTTAGAGGTATCGATAAAGGTCTTCTCCGTAGTGGTAGATATACATTTGGTAGGTTTATTGGGACCTATGATAGTGAGGTCGGTACCAGATCAAATCCTGATCATATTTCACCTAAACAAGATCAAACACATCGCAACACCTAACTGAGATGAATGTCGCAGGTAATGCCAGCACTGTGGCATCAGTGACATTCAATACTGGGTGAGGACAATGTCATCGGCTCATACTACGTGAGATAGAGTAAGTTTCATATTATTATTATTTAATATATATATATATATATATATATAATATATATATATATATTATATTCTTTTCTTGTTTTCATTTTCAGTGGGTAGATTGAGCAATCCAATATTTGTGCACACAAATGATTCTAGAGGGAGTCTGTTGGAAGAAAGTTCATTTAGAGACTAAGAAATTATATTGTGAAGAGTTTAATGTGTTTAGAAATTTTAATTATTTACTTAATATAAAAGATTTACAGTTAAATTATAATATTTATAAGTTTTACTTTTGGTGAGAGGAGACAATTAATGCCATGATGTATATTGCATGGGAGAAAAAGACGACCATTCATTACAAAGATATGTTGAACGAGATTAAGCTGAAAAGGAAGCAACCATGTTTCATAAATGATCCTATATGTAATATTTTGAATTAATAATGGGAATATCCTGAATTTCATGTACATTCAGTAGCGGCCTCCCGTAACCGATGATGATCTGCCATTGAAGGAACATAAATGGTCAGGCATACGGGAGACACCTGATTGCATTACGACCATGGTCGCCATATTACAAGTATATAAATTGCAAGTAATACATATTTCTTTGAATTAGTTATTCATTTTGTATAGTTAATTACTATTACATTATTTGCAAATGGATATGAGAAATAATTGAGCCGTCATCCCAGTGCATTTGAGCTCTTTGTGCATACACACACAAAGAAGAACGACGAAAATACGTTCGTCGATCAGCGATCTTAGGACGTGCATGTAATATTTTATAAATGTTTATGTTCAGTTGTATTTTTTTACTTATATAACTTTAAAAAATTTATATTACGATCTAACATTTCTCACATTTATCATAGGATCACTATACAGCTGCTCGAGACCAGTTGTTGCAGACTATGGAGGCGATAGATGAAGATCGATTATTTGTTGAGATTGTTGGAGGGGAGAGGAAAAAGCATGTCGACGGTATGGGCTCCCAGTATGTACCTGAGGGTAGTTCCTCATTTTTTTTTGCCTCGATTTCACTGGCAGAAACGCAGGAAGAGATCATTGCGTTGAGACAATAGCTGCACTAGTAGCAGGAGCAGATGCGAAAACAGCATGAGCAAATACAAGAGCGAATACGGAAACAACATGACTAGATACAGCAGTAGATATATGAGCAGGTTCGACTAGCTCTTCAGTTGATGTAGCAGCAAATGCAGTTGTCTCCTGATGGTCCTCCTCATACTCCTCCTAATGTGTAGAACATTTTATTTAATGTAATACAATAATTAATAAAACATTATTATTTTATGTTTACTATTATATAATATTTTTTTATTAATTTATTTTTAAATATTTATTTATAATACTAAATTTTATTTGAAAAACAAAATATAATTTAATAGAAAAATCAAATAAAAAATAAAAAATAATAAAATTATCATATGAGAGGCACCTAATTGCATTACGACAATGGTCGCCATATTGTAAGTATATAAATTGCAAGTAATAAATATTTCTTTGAATTACTTATTCAGTTTTTTTATAGTTAATTACTATTATATTGTTTGCAAATGGATAGGAGAAATAATTAGGCTGTCATCCCAGTGCATTTGAGCTCTTTATGCATACACACACGAATGACGGACACACGTTCGTCGATCAACGATCTCAAGATGTGAATGTAAGATTTTATATATGTTTATGTTCAGTTGTATTTTTTTTACTTATATAACTTTAAAAAATTTATATTATGATCTAATATTTCTCACATTTATCATAGGATCACTATACAGCTGCTCGAGACCAGTTGTTGCAGACTAGAGAGGCGATATATGAAGACCAATTATTTATTGAGATTGTCGGAGGGGAGAGGAGGAAGCATGTCCATGGTCTGGGATCCCAGTATGTACCTGAGGGTTGTTCCTCATCTTTTGATGCCTCGGTTTCACAGGAGGAAATGCAGGAAGAGATCAATACGCTGAGAAAATAGCTGCAGCAGTAGCTGAAGCAGATGCAGCAACAATATGAGCAGATACATGAGTGAATCTGCAGCATATACATTAGCAAGTTCGACTAGCTCTTCAGTTGATGTAGCAGCAAATACAGTTGCCTCATGATTGTCTTCCTCATACTACTCCTAATGTGTAGTACATTTTGTTTAATGTAATACAATACATTAACAAAATATTATTATTTTATGTTTACTATTATATAATAATTTTTTATTAATTAATTATTTATTATATTAAATTTTAATTAAAAAATATATAATTTAATGGAAAAATCAAATAAAAAATAAAATACAATAAAATTATCATATGGGAGGCATCTGATTGCATTACAACCATGGTCGCCATATTGTAAGTATATAAATTGCAAGTAATAAATATTTCTTTGAATTACTTATTCATTTTTTATAGCTTATTACTATTACATTATTTGCAAATGGATAAGAGAAATAATTGGGTCGTCATCCCAGTGTATTTGAGCTCTTTGTGCATACACACATGAAAATGAACGACATAAACACGTTCGTCGATTAGCGATCTCATGACGTACATGTTAGATTTTATATATGTTTATATTCAGTTGTATTTTTTTACTTATATAACTTTAAAAAAATTATATTACGGTATAACATTTCTCATATTTATCATAGGATCGCTATACAGCTGCTCGAGACTAGTTGTTGCAGACTATGGAGGCGATAGATGAGGACCGATTATTTATTGAGATTTTCGGAGGGGAGAGGATGAAGCATGTGTTGAGATATATGCCATAGAGCTTCATGTATTGTAAACAGAATTGATTATTGTAATAATAATAAATGCATTATTCATTTATCAAAGTTGTTTGATTTAAATCGTATATTGTCCAATTGCCTTGTTTACCTTGATTACTCTTGTATTTTCAGACTTAGTGTATGTTTGATGCACAAGAGGATTTAAGCCTAAAGTTAGTAATCTAAACAGTCCATAGAGAGCAAACAAAGATGGTACTTTGTTTGTGGTTTATCTATAATTACGGTCCATTTTATATTTGTATGACGACCTTGATCTGGGATCGTTCATATAGTGACATGGGAATAGAGGCACCTTGTATAATGAGATCATATAGAACTTGACTCAGATAAATATGAATTTCCTTTAATATCCATTAACCAAAGAAATTCATTTTATCTAATTGATGGTCATATATGGATTCGATCTTAATCCTGAGTGTACTAAGAACTCCTACATGTCAGGCTATGTCTTTTGATTTACTATGGTGAGGTTGGTGTTGCATTCCAAGCCAATAACTACATATTTTGGGGATATGGTTTGGTGTGTAGCTGGGAATGTTTTACATAGATATGGAATTCACTCATTCTTAATAGAAGTAGAAGAATATCTCTTTTAAGAGTTGATTCAGGACTTGAACAATTTGAGCGCTCAACGTTTCTATTACGAATAAAAAGTTTAAAATTCATAATTGTTATGAATTAATTGTTCATTATAGAATCAATAGTACTTAAGAGATAAAATATTTAGGGGGTATAACGGACTTATGACCAGGCTCTATTTATGAGATATTCGTGAAAGGCTATATCCATATGTAAGACTATATCGATGGACACCGAAGTTATTCGACTTATTTTCCATCTACTGTAACGAGAGTTCAACTTCGAGTTTTTAGTGGAATAACGTGAAGTTAATAATTAATAATATTTAATTAAAAAAGTTTAATTAATATTTAGGGATTATTGGAGTTCGGAATCGTAGGTCCATTTGGTCCCCGTGCTAGCTCGATTAACTGTAGCAAACCTAATATAATAATATGCTCACATTATATTTATATATCATTAATGAGATTAATAATATTTTTTGTCATAAATGAAAACTATGTTAAATTAGTTTAACTTAGTGTTTTCTAGAATTCTTTGATTATGAGATAATCAAATCATGATTATGAGATAATCATATTAGTAATAATTATGAGATAATTACTACAACATAATTGAAGGTAATTAAATCATTATTAAGATAATGATTTTTTTATTTACCATGGAGACAAAGCCATATGACTTACCATGCTATCCAACTTATTATGTCTATTAGGTGGTATGTATACACCTAATGGTTTTGTCACTAGCAAAAAAATTCTTATGCTTTGGTATGGCCTTCACATTAATGTGTTTGCCATTGCAAGAAAGTATTAGATGCTTAATGACAAAGTCTTTGTCTTTAGCTTAATATTTCTTATGCTTTAGTATGACATTCACATTAATGTATTTGCCATTGCAAGAAAGCATTAGATGCTTAATGACAAAGTTAGTTGGTTTGTGTAATAGAATATAATCTCTACCATCTCTCATCACTTGCAAGAGTTACCATTTTCATTCATTCATACAAGTGCAAAAGAGAGAAAAGAGAGAGAGTTCAAACATTCACAATTGTTGTGAGAGTGTTTGAAAGAAATTCCAAAAGCCAAATACATTTTGTTACACATTTATTCTATAAATTGTTTAGAGTTGATATTTGTAAGTGAAGCCCACACTTCGGTTTATTGGTTTCAAGTCATAGTTCAGAAGATCGGGTGGTTGATCCAAGTGTTGGAAATCAAAGGATACTCATCTACATCAAAGGAGCAAAATCCATTCTTCAAATGTTGGAATATTTCGGCTACAACGAAAAGGAGAAGGCAACAAAAATTTTAAAGGTCTATACCGGAGCTGGTGCCCACATTAGCAACTTCCGCTGCGCTAAGCAAAGCTATTTTCTACAGCATGTCCATGGTCTGGGCTCCCAGTATGTACCTGAGGGTAGTTGCTCATTTTTTGCTGCCTCGGTTTCACGGACGGAAATGCAGAAAAAGATCAGTACGCTGAGACAACAGTTGTAGCAGCAGCAGGAGCTGATGCGGCAACAACAAGAGTAGATACATGAGCAAATGCGGAAGCAACATGTGTAGATACAACAACAGATACAAGAGCAGGTTCAAGTAGTTCTTCAGTTGATGCAGCAGCAGATGCAATTTCCTCATAATGGTTTTCTTTCTCCTCCTCCTAGTGTAGTACATTTTGTTTAATGTAATACAATTTATTAATATAACATTATTATTTTTTGTTTACTATTATATAATATTTTTTATTAATTTATTTTTAATTAATTAATTATAATATTAAATTTTAATTGAAAAACAAAATCTAATTTAATAGAAAAAGCAAATAAAAAATAAAATATAATAAAATTATCGACCGATTATTCGGTCGGTAATTATATTATAATGTGTAAACATTACTGATGACACTATACGGTTGTACGGGCCAAATATGGGCCAATGACATTTTTGACTTTTCACTTCGGGCCCAATACTAAATACACCCCAAATTCCCCTAATAGCACACAGGATAAGACTCAAGCCCAAGTTTCCATCTCAAGCCTACACATAAAGGGAATACCCAATATCCTTCAATCTAAAGGACCCAAGACTCTCAAAGGAAGCCCAATTTTATAGGTCTATATTGGCCCAAAGTTATTTCACAAGCCCATATCCAATAAAATATCATACCTAAACTGTATCCTAGACTCATCATGTGCCAGCTCATAAAACGCCCAGACTTATGAATGCCCCTCATGAATCAGCCATTTCCAGCCATGAAACGGACGAGCAATCAAAGGCAATAAGTGCACACGTTTCTCGAGCGTGTATATAAAGAGAAGAAGTCTACCAAGAAAAGAAAAAAATGAACTCACAACTTAATAGTATTCTCTCCAGAGCTCTCAGAACCCTCTACCTACCGCCCTCATGGTAGCTCACGGGGATCAAGGTAATCTCTGAACTTGCTCATACTCTACGACATTTATAGCTCATTTCCACCACTGACTTGGGCGTCGGAGTGCCTACGGCATCCACCACACTGGTGGGTAGATTCTCCACGCTCACCCTACTTCTTATTTTACAGGATCGTTAGTGCCCCAAACCAATAAATTCTCGATTGTGGACCTCAGCCGGAAACCAGCGTCTACAATTTGGCACCCATCGTGGTGCCCTAGCGATTTATAGCGAACAAGCCTTATTTCAGTCTACGTGACTTGCAAACATAACAATGGCTTCGAGCAGCGAACCATTGTAGATTATATTACAATGTGTAAATATTACTGATGACACTATACGGTTGTACGGGCCAAATATGGGCCAAGGGTATTTTTGACTTTTCACTTCGGGCCCAATACTAAATACACCCCAAATTCCCCTAATAGCACCCATGATAAGACTCAAGCCCAAGTTTCCATCTCAAGCCTACGCATAAAGGGAAGGCCCGATATCCTTCAATCTAAAGGACCCAAGACTCTCAAAGGAAGCCCAATTTTATAGGTCTATATTGGCCCAAAGTTGTTTCACAAGCCCATATCCAATAAAATATCATACCTAAACCGTATCCTAGACTCATTATGTGCCAGCTCATAAAACGCCCAGACTTATGAATGCCCCTCATGAATCAGCCGTTTCCAGCCATGAAACGGACGAGCAATCAAAGGTAATAAGTGCACACGTTTCTCGAGCGTGTATATAAAGAGAAGAAGTCTACCAAGAAAAGAAAAAAATGAACTCACAACTTAATAGTATTCTCTCCAGAGCTCTCAGAACCCTCTACCTACCGCTCTCACGGTAGCTCACGGGGATCAAGGGAATCTCTGACCTTGCTCATACTCTACGGCATTTATAGCTCATTTCCACCACTAACTTGGGCATCGGAGTGCCTACGGCATCCACCACACCGGTGGGTAGATTCTCCACGCTCACTCTACTTCTTGTTTTGCAGGATCGTTAGTGCCCCAAACCAACAAATTCTCAATTGTGGACCTCGACCGGAAACCAGCGTCTACGATTTGGCGCCCATCGTGGGGCCCCATCGATTTGTAGCGAACAAGCCTTATTTCAGTCTATGGGACTTGCAAACAAATAATGGCTTTGAGCAGCGAACATTCGGATCTTCTAGCTAACCAATTGTCCATCCTCCAGGAATGATTACAGGTTTTGGAAGAGGAGAATTCATCCATGAAGAGTTCCAATAGCGACCTCCAAAGACAATTGGAGCATATTTTATCCACCTCCAGACGAGGAGGATTCACGGATCCACCCAATCGACCGGACCACCGATCCAACTTGATGGAGACACCTGGCAATGAAACGGGCGACATTCCCCCACCCAAGGATCTTCCAACAACTCAAGAAAGGAATCAGCACATTCCACTAGTGGAACATAGATAACATACAGCTTCATCCACGTGCAGGGAGATTGAGGAATTCAAGGAGGCAATTCTATCCAACCTGCCCGGAGTCAGGCTACCTTTGAAAAGAAGCATAGCAGGTACCATTTCGAACACCCCTTTAATCGAGGCGATCAACTCAGTCGAACTCCCGCGAAAATTTAGTCCACCCGATATGAAGTTGTACGATGGATCAAACGAGCCAGACGACCATATAATCCATTACAAGTATAAGATGATGTACACATGGGTCTCTTCGCATCAGAGGGACTTGCAAACATAACAATGGCTTCGAGCAGCGAACCTTCAGATCTTCTAGCTAACCAATTGGCCATCCTCCAGGAATGATTACGAGTTTTAGAAGAGGAGAATTCAGCCATGAAGAGTTACAATAACGACCTACAAAGACAGTTGGACCATATTCATCCACCTCCAGATAAGGAGGATTCACAGATCCACCCAATCCACCGGACTGCCGGTCCAACTTGATGGAGACACCTGGCAATGAAACGAGCGACATTCCTCCACCCGAGGATCATCCAAAAAGTCAAGAAAAGAATCAGCACATTCCACCAGTAGAACAGACACATCATACAGCTTCATCCATGCGCTGAGAGATTGAGGAATTCAAGGAGGCAATTCTATCCAACCTGCCCAGAGTCAGGCTACCTCTGTAAAGAAGCAGAGCATGTACCATTTCGGACACCCCTTTCATCGAGGCGATCAACTCAGTCGAACTCCCGTGAAAATTTAGTCCACCCGATATAAAGTTGTACGATGGATCAATCGACCCGAACGACCATATAATCCACTACAAGTATAAGATGATGTCCACATGGCTTTTCGCATCAGAGGGAGACAAATATGTGCAGGGGGTTCGGTGAGACACTGGCAGGCCCGACCTTCATGTGGTTCATCAATCTACCGTACTGGTCAATTGGGTCCTACAAAGAATTGGCGGACAAGTTGTGGAACATTTTGTAAGTTCTTACAAATTCAAGAAGACCACAGATGACCTCAACGCCATAAAACAACGGAAGGGAGAATCTCTGCGAAGCTACGTGACACGCTTCAACAAAGAAAGAATTTCTATCCCAGATCTCCACCAACTGACGGCAATTGAAGCTTTTAGGAATGGGTTGTTGGTCGACAGCGTGCTCTACAAGAAGCTAACCAAAAACCGATGCTACACAATGGACCAGGTAATTGCAAGGGCCCGAACGTAAATTAGATGGGAAGAAGATAAAAGGAACAAAATGAGGGAAAGCTCATCCAATCTACAAGAGAATATGATATATCCATCCAGACGACCAAAAGAATTCGGCAGGAGAGGCCTTCAATCAACCGACCGAAGAGCTTATCGTGGTGGAGATATTCATCCTCTCGACATGGGTCCCAACCGAGGATCATCCTCATTCGACAATAGAGAGAAAGCTCCTTATGGCGCCCCCAGACTCCCAGACTATAACTTCACCATATCGCCGGGTGAACTTGTTTCAGTCCTCAGGAAAATGGGAAGTGAAGTAAAGTGGCCTCCACGCTCCAAGGAAGGCTCCGGGAGGAAAGACACTAACAAGTGGTGCGAATTCCACCGAGACTACGGCCACACGACTGTTGGACAATTATGACCCATAGCATCACTATTTGTACAAAACATGGTGTTGTTGTACAAATTAACTATGTGACAAAGGAAATTGCTCTTTTATCATTTGTAATTGGATTACCGGGATGTATAAATGATAAAAGTCCATATGATTAGTACCAGATTAATAAGATATGAGACAATATTAATCCACTAAGGTTTAATCATTAAATATCCCTAGTCGTAGTATTATCGAGACTGGACATCGATAATGCAGAATAGACTAGTATTACACTTGTGCGTGTTATGGAAGCGAAAAAACATAGTTCTCATATATTTGGGTATTGGATACTCATGCAAGTGTAATAGGAGGTTCTGTTTACCGATGGTACGGAAACAGATTCGCTCTGGATAGACCCATCGGAATTCCATTGGTAGTATGACTATGTGTCTATGAGAGTCCGAATCAGGGTATGTGTATTTGGTCTTAACCTGAGACTGACATCACTAATACTTGTGACAATTAGTATACTTTGGTTTTGGTCGTCCATGGCTTTAACAGGTTCTGTGTACGCCTCTTCTGGGTATACTGAGAATCGTAGTGTATTGGGTGTGATGTCAAGATAGAAGTATCACTTCAGTCATATGGAGATGATGATCACGTAGGATACATAACTAGTACTCTTAACTACTGCAGTCATCGGGATAATATGACTAGGTCATGATTATCCGATTATAGAGACTAGTTACCAGAGATCTGATATGTGCTTCGTACAGGGCAGACACAATTCTAGTCCCAGGTGTACCATGTGACATCCGATACTGGATCGTTATACACAATACTACGTGTTCTACGCCTGACATAGATTACATATTCCTTAAAAGAATATTTATGGAGAATTGGGTAGGCACGGTGCTTTGCTATAAGCCAACCATGTCTTGTAAATCGGTAAAAACGTGGTACGTGGTACGCACGTATTCGGATAGTCCGATAACCGGATTTACTGCCAACATATCCAGATATCTCATGGGTCGCTTCCCAAAGATTCACCGATGACGTATGACTCAAACATAATTAATCTGGGATTAATTAGAAGAGAGAGAAAATTAATCTAGGATTAATTACGGTGAGAATTTTATCTAGGAAAAAATTTAATTTGAAGAGAGAGAACGATTAATTTGGAATTAATCGATAAAATAATATATTCGATATATTAAATGAAATTAGATTTCATAACGAAATTAAAATTGGATTTTAATTCGGGCGAACGAGTTAATTTAGAATGAATTCGCAAGTGACTTTAATAGTAATTTTGCTAGGCATAATTATTTAATTAAATTTGATTTATTTACGTCGCAACGGAAAATTCGTTAATTCGGAATTAACGAACCCGAGCCCGGAATGTGTTGCGGGCCCACTCGGATTTTGAATTAAAGTGGGGCCCGTACAAGTCACATCACCTAGTCTATCTCATCACCTTTTGGTTGATGAAAGTAGTTGGATTTGCTGGTAACTTGTTTCTTACACAAGTGTCAAATTTGATTGACTTTTACCAAATGTTTGATTTTGGTATATCATTTGATTTTTGGAAAATCAAAACACATTACAAAAATCACTCTCTCTCCCAACTCCTCACTGGGCGTGAACTTCATGCTTTTCTCTCTTAATTGGGCGTGAACCTAGGGTTCATTTCCTTTGATTTTTGATTCAAAAATCAACAATGCTAGCACATCAAAGGAGTCATACAAAGGTGTTAGGGACACTAACCCTTGAGTTTGGAATTCAAGAACATGCTTGGAAGCTCAACATACATCAAAGGAGAAGCTTGGAGCAACTTCAATGGAGGCAAAAGTTTTGTTGTCTACACATCCTTAGCCGATCAAAGTGAGTACTTTCCACTATCTTACTTTGTCGATTCACACCATTTTATGCTTAATATGATCTTGGTTTTACCTTAGAAACCCAACAATGGTATCAGAGCCTAAATTAAACATGAAATGAAATTAGGGTTCTTAATCTTGCATTTGGGTATTTTTGATTTGAGCATGATTTGATCAAATTGTTTGTTTGAGTATGCTTAGATATTGATAACTTAGAGTTATGCATGATCAAATTGGATTAATTTTCCCCAAATTTGGAGGCTTGGCCGAATGGTGTAGGAACCCTAAGCTCTTGGTGATTTTTGATTTTAAGCCATTGGATGTGTTTATAATGCTTGGATATATTGATTTGTGATTTAATTGGATTGAAATCAAAATCGGATATAAAAATCCCTTGAATTGCCGTGAGCTATTAGAAGAGCATGTTGGATTGATTTTGCTTCAATTTGTGTTGGACATAAGTTGATTAATTAAAGCATGATTAATTAGTGTAATTGGTGTTTTGGAAATATTAATTTAACTAATTAATTATGGCTAATACACTTTAATTAAATAATTGTGATATTTAGAATATTGTGATTAAATTAATTGGGCTTAATTTGGAATTGGGCTAAAATGTTGTATTTGGGTTTAATGGGCTTGGTTGGGCCAAGTTTGGTTTAGGATTATTGGTTGGATCCAATTGGGCCTAAAACCATTTCCATAAAGTCCAAATATGATAATTGGGCCTTTAAAATTTAATTGGGCCTTTAAAATTTAATTGGGCCTAATGGGCCAAGATTAATTATGTGGCAAAGGGTGATTCCTTATTAGGCTTTGGTTGCCAAAGTCCATGCCTTAAAAAATTAATTGAAAGCCCATTGGACTTTAATTGAAAAGTATTGGATACTAATTGGGCCTTTGAGACCCGTTAAGATTGGATTTGGAATCCAAGTCTGAAAGGCACATTTAAAGTGTAATTATTTAATTTGGAATTAAATAAAGAATTGTTATTGAATACAAATTAAATCGGATTTAAAATTATAGTTCGATATAATTCAAGAAAACGTACTTTGAGTACTCATTCTTAAACGAGTTGGACTCGCGCAAATCAAATCGTTGTTTGAACATTGGATGGTCATTAATCAAAGATTAATTAATTGGATTAGATTGATTGATAACATGCTTTGTGTGAATACATGGATGTGATGTATGAATAATGTATATCAGATGGATATTAGATGGGTGAGGGCAATTTTGGAAATTGTTGTAATAAATTTAGAATTTATTAAATTGGACCTGCGTGTCCATCCTATTACCTTTTGACTCTTTGTATTTATCTTCTCACCTATTCCCCTCAATGTAAATGAGGTTTCTTTAGAAGTGTTATGTAATTGGGTAGAAGTTAGAATAGTGCTAGCGGGTAGAGGAAATGAAGTGATTTGTTCTAGGAAAAATTTGTAAGATATCCATCCGCATATCATTATTAATTTATTTACCGCGCTTTATTATGCTTTTAGAATGCATGCTTAAGGGTGTATGATGAGACCTAATCAAAGATAATTAATTGGTTGACAATTACGCGAAAAACCCTCAATAATATTAAACGCTTTCCTTCCATTGAGTGATTCTCTCTCAAGATCCAGGATTGGCACTGGTTTGTTGGCCAAAGTCAAGACCTTTGTCCATCGCAGATGTGTTTGAATCATGAAGGATTTGTTACATATGCATGTCTTGTCCAAGTTGTGATTTTTTGGCCAAAGTCAAGATCACTTCTTGTCCATCGACATCGATTACGAAGCTTTCCAAAGTCAATGGGTCCCGCTTAACTAGAATCATTAAGCTTGTTGTGCCAAAGCCAAAGCTTAGTTGATTCAGAGGAAAAGGTTAGGAAAATATATTGGATATATTGACATATATATTATATATATGTTTTGGACTTGGAGGTCCACATACTGGATCTAGTAATTGGATGAGATCCAATTGATCTTAGAGATCTACCTAGTTAAATATCATACAACTTGTTGGCCAAAGTCAAGGTTGTGTGTTATTTAACGTGATCCTAGCCCAGTAGGAAACTAGGTTTCCCGAGTACTCACATAGGGTTAGAGGCTCGTCGAAAAATAGTGGGAGGTAAGTATTAAATTTGCAATTTCGTTTAGATACTTGCCAATACGCGCTCATTTGATTTTTCATCATTATTTAAATGTAAATATATTAGTTGGACTAATATTTAATTGTTGTTTTAATTTAACAGTTGGACTGTATTCAAACTACTTCATTTGTAGTTGGTTATATAATTGGATTATAGTAATCAATACATTTGAATGTAACCAATCAATTATAGTTGATTATGTAGTTAGGCTATAGTAATCATTATATTCGATTGTACTCGAAATCGTTGTTTGGATAATTAGACTATTGGAATCAAGATAACTGAAAGATTAATGTTTAAAACATAATCCTGGGTGAAAATGTCTTTAAACGGCTTCAATTTTCAGATTGGGAATAGAATATCAGGATAGTCCTGGGAGTTGAGAAGTTACTCTATTTGATAGAGCAACCTCTCGGGCCTAAGCCCGGAGTTGAGTGAATAGTGGAGCATGAGCTTTGGAAGACTCATCGTGATGAAAACTTTAGTGCTCAATCCGTTATGCTTATCGCAATAAATCCTTAATTTCTTCGTCAAAACTAAGGATTAGATCCTTAAACCATGATGTTGAAATTGAAGGAACTTCATAGATCTATTCTTAGATCTTAGAAGTACTAATTCCAATAGAAAACACTTGGAAAGTTAATGGCTATGCTCAATGAGACAGAGCCACAGTTTGCAAAAGGGCAAGAAGAGCAAGACGCATCTTACTTCGACATCCCATACGGCCAAGGCTTGGCCGAAGGCTTTTGGGGTTTTAAAAATGGCAAAGGCAAAATCGTCACAGTCTTCTAGGAAGGCAAATGACATATCCCAAGATGTCTGCCTAAAATATGGAAAACAGGGTCACTGAAGCGTGACTGCCGTATGCACAAGGCAGACATGAAGGAAGTGAAGGCGGGGCAAAGCTCCGGCTTCAAGTATGTTTGTCATAAACATGTTCACTATTAGTTTCAAAATTGGATTTTTGATACTAGATGTGGTACATAAATATGTACTGATGTGCAGAATCTGCTGATAAACAGGATACTGACTTCAGATGAGATCGACTTGCGAGTCGAAAACGGGACGAAAGTCGCTGTTTTAACCGTAGAAACCTAAGTTTAGGAACTACCCTTTGGGCATGTACTTAAATTAGGAAACTATTATTATGTACCTAGTTTGACTAGAAACATTATCTCTATATCTAGTATAACCAATTACGGGTATACCTTTATATTCTAGAACACTAAGTGTTTTGTTTATAAAAATGATATTGAGATAAGCACATTAGATGTGAATAACAGTATTTATATTTAGAATATAAATGAATCTCATACATATGACATGACAAACAAATAGCTCAAACTAAATAAATCTGTTGAGACTTATTTGTGGCATTATTGTCTAGGACACATTAATAAGACTCGTGTATCCATACTTTCGAAGACTGTGTACTAGGACGAATTTGATTCTAATTCAAATGATGTCTACGAATCTAGTCTATTAGGCAAAGTGCCTAAAACACCTTTTAGTTGGTAAAAATGCAAGTGCCACCGATCTGTTAGCCCTCGTTCATAGTGACATAAGTGGGCCCATGTCTAGCTAGACTAGAGGTGGATATGAATACTTCGCAACCTTTATGGATGTGGCATCGCGTTATGGTTACGTGTTTCTTGTGAAACATAAATCGGAAACTTTTGATAAATTCAAAGAGTTTTGACACGAAGTATAAAAACAGACCGGTAAGAGTATTAAAACATCACGATTGGACTGTGATGGAAATACTTAAGCAATAAGTTTCTCAACTATTTGAAAGATTATGGAATTCTTTCACAGTGGACTTCTCCCGGAACACCTCAATTTGACGGTGTGTCCGAACAGAGAAACCGAACTTTGTTGGACATAGTTAGGCTAATGATGAGTCGCTCTGAGCTACCAATTTCCTTCACGGGATACACATTAAACAGTGCAATACTTATTTTGAATAAGGTTCCATGATAATCTGTTATATAGACTTCATATTAGATATGAACATGAAAGAAACCGGGTTTTCTTATTCCTAAAGATTTGGGAATGCTGGGCATATGTTTGGATGATACCAAACTAGAACCCAAATCGGATAAGTGCCTATTTGTAGGTTATCCTAGGGAAACCAAAGTATAGTACTTATACAACTCACAAGAGAACAATGTAATTGTTGCTCTCCATGCGGTTTTCCTAAGAGGAATACCTATATGCAGTGGTAAGTGGGAAGAAAGTAAAACTCGATGAAAATCGGAGTAATACCGTTCCAGGCACCGAGTCCTCATGAACACAAACAGTTCAACATGGATGAAACTATACCACAATCTTCAAATGCACAAGAACCGCGCAAGTCGGAGAGAGTCAGAATACAACCTGGGAGGTATGGGTTTCTAATCTCACCTCATGAAGATGTCAATCTTATTGAGGAAGATGAACCGTCTATGTATGAGGAAGTGATACAAGGTATCAACTCCATATTATGGCAAAATACCATGATGTCCGAAATGGATTCCATGTATACCAACCAAGTTTGGACACTGGTTGATGTACCGAAAGGCATTGTGCCTATTGGTACTATATGAGTCTTCAAGGAAGACATACATGGATGGCAACATACAAATGTACACAGCTAGGCTTGTACAGAAAAGGTATCGTCATCAATATAGTGTCGATTACGATAAAAACTTTTACCCGTTGCCATGGTTAAATCCATTTGGATAATGCTTGCTAATGCTGCATGTTTCATTTATGAAATATGGCAGCTAAATGTCAAAAACCGGTTTCCTTAAACGGAAACCTTTTGGAGGATGTTTATATTCATCCTGACGGTTTTTTCATGCCAAAACAAGCAAACAAGGTTTGCAAGCTAATTCAATCCATTTATGGATTGAAGCAAACATTGCGTTCTTGGAACTAACGTTTTGATAAGATCATAATGGTATATGATTTAATTCAAAACGAAGATAATTCTTGTGTATATAAGAAGGTTAGTGGGAGCACACTGACAATGATTGTCCTATATAATGATGACATGTCATTTCTTGGAAATGACATTCCCATAATACAATCGGTGAAAGCTTGGCTTTCATGAAAATTCTCCGTAGACTACTTGAGAGAGACAACCTTTATTCTAGGAATAAGGATCTACTGGGATAGATCTAAAAGTTGTTGGCACTCTCCGAGAACTCGTACATTGAAAGATATGTACGCGACCTGGTGTCTCATATGCTTTGAGCATATGAAGTCACAATCAGGCCAATCCAAGTGATAGTGACTGGATTGATGTTAAGAACATCCTTAAGTATCTTAGATGAACTAAGGATGCTTTATTAAGCTATGGAGAAGGAGAACTTGAAGTGACTGGGTTCACCGCTGTAAGTTTCCAAACCGAAAAAAACGACTATAAGTTGTAATAAAGGTACTATATAGTTTGAATAACGGAACAGTGAGCTGAAAATCTTCCAAGCAAGATATTGTTGCCGAATAAACAACAAAAGCGGAATATTGATGCAGCTGAGACAGCAAAAGAAACATTTTGGATCTATATAATCCTAATTAAATTAGGTATAGTTTTGTTAGCGGCTGAGCTACGCTACAGCACAGGCTAAAGAATTAATGGTCTCATCAAAGATCCAAGTATGTACTTCAAATGATTTCATCTAATTCATCGGATCATACATCGTAGCAATGTGATGATCGAATAAATCGCATCAGATGATAACCTTGCAAATCCGCTGACGAAAGCTGTTTCTCAACAGAAGTTTGAGCGACACGTACACAGTTCAGGTGTAGGACACTTGAGTGATTGGCTATAGGCCAAGTGGGAGATTGTTGGACAATTATAACCCAAAGCATCACTATTTGTAAAAAACATGGTGTTGTTGTACAAATTAATTATGTGACAAAGGAAATTGATATTTTATCATTTGTAATTGGATTACCGGGATATGTAAATGATAAAAGTCCATATGATTAGTACCAGATTAATAAGATATGAGACAATATTAATCCACTAAGGTTTAATCATTAAATATCCCTAGTCGTAGTATTATCGAGACTGGACATCGATAATGTGGAATAGACTAGTATTACACTTGTGCGTGTTATGGAAGCGTAACAGCATAGTTCTCATATATTTGGGTATTGGATACTCATGCAAGTGTAATAGGAGGTTCTGGTTACCGATGGTACGGAAAAGCTTCGCTCTGGATAGACCCCTCGGAATTCCATTGGTAGTATGACTATGTGTCTATGGGGGTCCGAATCATGGTAGGTGTATTTGGTCTTAACCTGAGACTTGCATCGATAATACTTGCGACAATCAGTATACTTTGGTTTTGGTCATCCAGGGCTTTAATAGGTTCTGTGTACACCTCTTCTGGGTATACTGAGAATCGTAGTGTATTGGGTGTTATGTCAAGATGGAAGTATCACTTCAGTCATATGGAGATGATGATCACGTTGGATACGAGACTAGTACTCTTAAGTACTGCAGTCATCGGGATAATATGACTAGGTCATGATTATCCGATTATAGAGACTAGTTACCAGAGATCCGATATGTGCTTCGTACAGGGCAGACACAATTCCAGTCTCAGGTCTAGCATGTGACATCCGATACTGAATCGTTATATGCAATACTACGTGTTCTACGCCTGACATAGATTACATATTCCTTAAGAGAATATTTATGGAGAATTGGGTAGGCACGGTGCTTTGCCAGAAGCCAACCATGTCTTGTAAATCGGTAAAAACGTGGTACGAGGTACGCATGTATTCGGATAGTCCGATAACCGGATTTACTGCCAACATATCTAGAGATCTCATGGGTCGCTTCCCAAAGATTCACCGATGACGTATGACTCGAACATAATTAATCTGGGATTAATTAGAAGAGAGAGAAAATTAATCTAGGATTAATTACGGCGAGAATTTTATCTAGGATAAAATTCAATTTTAAGAGAGAGAACGATTAATTTGGAATTAATCGATAAAATAATATATTCGATATATTAAATGAAATTAGATTTCATAACGGAATTAAAATTGGATTTTAATTCGGGCGAACGAGTTAATTTAGAATTAATTCGCAAACGACTTTAATAGTAATTTTGCTAGGCATAATTATTTAATTAAATTTGATTTAATTACGTCGCAACAGAAAATTCGTTAATTCGGAATTAACGAACCTGAGCCCGGAATGTGTTTGCGGGCCCACTCGGATTTTGAATTAAAGTAGGGTCCGTACAAGTCACATCATCTAGTCTATCTCATCACCTTTTGGTTGATGGAAGTAGTTAGATTTGATAGTAACTTGTTTCTTACACAAGTGTCAAGTTTGATTGACTTTTACCAAATATTTGATTTTGGTATATCATTTGATTTTTGGAAAATCAAAACACATTACAAAAATCACTCTCTCTCCCAACTCCTCACTTGGGCGTGAACTTCATGCTTTTCTCTCTTCATTGGGTGTGAACCTATGGTTCATTTCCTTTGATTTTTTGATTCAAAAATCAACAATGCAAGCACATCAAAGGAGTCATACAAAGGTGTTAGGGACACTAACCCTTGAGTTTGGAATTCAAGAACATGCTTGGAAGCTCAACATACATCAAAGGAGAAGCTTGGAGCAACTTCAATGGAGGCAAAAGTTTTGTTGTCTACACATCCTTAGCAGATCAAAGTGAGTACTTTCCGCTATCTTTCTTAGTTGATTCACACCATTTTATGCTTAATATGATCTTGGTTTTACCTTAGAAACCCAACAACGACAACCGATTGTATAACACTGAGATTGGAAGTTCTGGAGCTACTAAACAAGGGGCACTTGAAAGACCTGCTCACAGAGAAAGGGAAAGCGGTGATTGCAAGGAGAGATGACATATGAGAACAAAAAGATCGACCAATATCGCCTCCACCGATAAATAACACTGTTAATTTCATCTCGGGGGGATCAGAAGTTAGTGGGATCTCCTATTCCAGAATGGTAACAGCTGTCGCCTCGCGTCCCTCGGTGATGGTGACAGAAGACTACACCGATTTGGCACTTGAGTTCATGGACAACAAAGTATCCAGTCATAAGAATCCATACCATGACACATTAGTGATATCCTTGCAAGTGGCCAACTTCATGATGAGTGCTATTCGATACGAGGTCATCAGCCAACATCATCTTCCTTACCGCCCTTAATGACATGGGAGGAGGATTGGAGAAGATAAATCATCGGTCTACAGCTTTGATTGGCTTCAGCGGGGAACTAAAATTCACTATGGGGGAAGTCATTCTTCTGGTATACGCGGGCGGGATCAATAAAATAACAACATTTCTGGTCCTGGATTGCCCTTCAGCCTACAACCTGATAATGGGGCGACCGTGGATTCACGACATGAGGGCAGTCTCTTCTACTTATCACCAGATGCTGAAGTTTCCTACCAAATGGGGTGTCCAAGAAATCATAGGAGACCAACTTGCTTCCAGAAGTTGCTACCAAACGACCCTGAAGGCAAAATCCCAGTCATCATAGTAATTACAAGATGGATCTTCTCGAGTCTACATTGATAGCCCCAAAGTGGAGGAACTCGATGAGGTCTAAATTCATCCACACTACCAAAACTATAAAACTCAAGTAGGAGCTAACCTTGATCCCGTGCTACACGCTAAATTGGTTGATTTCCTTAAGGAGCGACACGACTGTTTCGTTTGGTCGCATGAAGATATGACATGAATAGACCTAGAGATGATGACCCACGAGCTACATGTGGATCCCAAATTCCCACATGTCAAGCAGAAGAGGATGAAGTTAGCCCTAGAGAAGAACCAAGTCATCGACGAGGAAGTAAAAAATTTGTTGGAAAATGGGGCCATTAGAGAGGTCCAATATCCGGAATGGCTTGCTAACATCGTGGTAGTATGGAAGAAAAATGGGAAATGTCGAGTCTGCATCGATTTCACGGACTTGAACAAAATGTGTCCAAATGATTCTTTCCCACTCCCCCATATCGGCTCAATGGTCGATGCTACAGTTGGACATGAACTGCTGATTTTCATGGACGCATATTCAGGCTACAACCAAATCCTCATGCATCCTGACGACCAGAAAAATGGCCTTCGTCATAAATAAGGGAATCTACTGTTATAAAGTGATGCCAATCGGACTTAAGAATGTCGGGGCAACCTACCAATGCCTCGTCAACACGGATGTTTTCCCATCAAATTGAGAAAACCATGGAAGTCTACATTGATGACATATTGGTAAAATCACTACAAGCCAAGCAACACTTGGCCCACCTGGAGGAGGCGTTTGACGTGGTGAAGAAATACGGGATGAAGTTGAACCCTACCAAGTGCGCCTTCGGGGTAGCCTCGGGGAAATTTCTTGGGTACTTGGTCACTCGACACGGTATAGAAGCCAACCTAGAGCAGATAAAATCCATCCTCGACATTCCATGTCCAACAAACCCCAAAGAAGTCATGCGACTTGCGGGGAGGATCGCCGCCCTTAACAGATTCATCTCCAAGTCTACCGACAAGAGTTTTTTTGTTTTTCTCCACCCTCAGGAAGGCGAAAAACTTCGAATGGACCCTAGCATGTGAAGAGGCCTTAAAAGGACTCAAAGAATACCTGACCTCACCACCACTCATGTCTAAGCCTATCGACAGTGAAAGGTTATTCCTCTACCTTGGAGTTTCGGCGCAAGCGGTCTGTGCTGTTCTAATTCAGGAAGAAGAAGAGCAACAACTCCCAGTCTACTATGTAAGCAAAACTATACTCAATCTGGAGACACGATACACCCAAATGGAGAAAATGATTCTTGCCCTGGTAACGGTGGCACGGAAGTTGCGACCATACTTTCAGGGTCATCCAGTCACCGTTTACACCAACTACCCATTGATGAGCGTACTTCACAAACCTGAACTTTCCGACAGATTGACCAAATGGGCTGTTGAACTGGGTGAGTATGACATAACATATCAGCCGCGAACCGCCATAAACTCTCTGGCTCTAGCTGATTTCGTAGCGGACTTCAGCCCTGGTCTACAAGTAGCTGCAGAAAAAGAGGTGCTTCGTATCCAGACAACTGATGTATGGAAACTTACAGTAGACGGATCGTCTAACAGACGTGGTTCCGGATTAGGAGTTGTAATCACTACTCCCACAGGCGACATCATATAAAATGTGATTAAATACAGCTTCAAGACTACCAACAATGAGGCCGAATACGAAGTTTTGATAGCCGGACTAACACTGCTTAAAGAATTTGGAGCGAAGAGAGTTCAGGCGACATCAGACTCTCAAATAGTGGTCAACCAACTTCAAGGATCTTATCAAGCTCGCGGAGCTCAAATGGCAGCCTACTTTTCGAAGGTAAAAGAAATCCAGTCTTCATTAGAATCATTTGCGATTTCACAAATTTCCAGAACCGAGAACATTCATGCGGATGCCCTGGCTACGCTCGGGTCCACCCTATAAGAAGTTAATATTCAGGCCATACCGGTAGCATATCTGCAGTGGCCCGCCATTGCTAAGGTAGAGGATGAAGCCATCTCTTCCATCGAACAAGTCGACTCATAGATTTCGCCATTGATCAAGTATCTGGAGAAAAGGCACATTACCGATAGATAAGGTGGTCGCTCGAAAGTTCCAGCACCAAGCTGCGCGTTTCACTCTTTATGACAATCAACTCCTGAGAAGATCCTTTTCCGGACCCTGCCTCAAGTGCCTCACTCCTGAAGAAGCAAAATACATGTTAGCCGAATTGCACGAAGGAGAGAATGTAGAAATCACTCAGGAGGAAAAAGTTTTTCATGTCGGGCCCACTCGGCTGGGTATTACTGGGCAATGATGTGAGCCGATGCAGTAGACTATGCTCGTAAATGTGAAAAAATTCCAAAGGTTCACCCCAGTCTCTCATCTCTCACCAGAGAAGCTCAACCCTTCTTTATCCTCTTGGCCCTTCATGAAATGAGGAATGGACATCGTTGGGAAACTGCCCGTTACCTCGGGACAACGAGTATACTTGCTGGCATTGATGGACTATTATTCTAAATGGATAGAAGTCGAGGCCTTCATGAGGATAAGAGATAAGGAAGTATAAAGTTTCATATGGAAGAGCATTATTTGTCGTTTCGGGTTACCCAGGGAGATCGTTACTGATAATGGGTCCCAATTCATCAGTCATCACTTCCAAGATTTCTGCAGAAGATGGGGAATCAAATTGAGCTTCTCCACCCTGCACTACCCACATATGAACGGTTAAGTGGAGTCTTACAATAAAACCATAATGAATACTATGAAGAAGAGATTGGAGAAGGCAAAAGGAGCGTGGGAAGACAAACCCCAAGAGTCTTTATGGTCGTACTGTACAAGTGTGAGATCTTCTACTGGTGAAACCCCATTCTCCTGACCTTTGGCGCCGAGGTGGTCATTCCAACCGACTATAACGTCACTTCGCCACGATATCAGTGGGTTGAAGAGAATACGAACAGGCAACTCTTAACCAACAGTCTCCACACCATCGATGAATTTAGGGAGAACGCGTGCATACGACTTACAGCTTACCGATAGAGGATGTCTAAACACTTCGATAAAAATGTGAGGAGTAGAACTTTCAAAGAGTGAGATTGGGTCATACGAAAAGTCTTTCAAAATACTAAGGAAGTTAAGGATGGCAAACTCGGCCCTACATGGGAAGGTCCATACATCATCACGAAAGTTGTAGGTCACAGAGCCTACAAACTAAAAACTGAAGACGGTTGACATATCCATAACAGTTGGAATGCCATTCACCTCAAGAAGATCTACAGATAATCACACTTGGAGGCTTATGAGTCGCTCGACAGATCGATGTCCTACCTCTAAGGGTTGACCCAATCATTTGATTTTTATTTTAGTTGTTTCTTTTTGTGTAATTCTGATAAGTTTGATCCTTAGTTGGACGAGTTATTAACAATTCGATTTCAGAAAAGATTTGAATTTTTATCCAAACGAAAGAATTTATATACAAAGAAAATATCGTCTTTACAAAAAGGTCTGAGCCAATATTACAAAAAAATCGAAAAAGACAAAGCTACATCAATCTTCTAGCCTTTCGACAGGCTCGACTGAGTCATCCAGCTTAGAGAGAGGATCAGTCTCCATAGGCTACTTGGGTCCAGATTCATCCATGGCGACCTCAGCAATTGTTTCTATTGGATCATTTGCCATCAAGGCCTTCTCAATCGTCTCGACAACGGCTCCTTTGTTGCCTTCGGCAGCGACTTCTTTGGAACTAACCTCTTGCCCTCCTTCGACCCCGGTGTCCTCAAAAGAGAGAGAGAGTCCAGCCTCCAGCCTTTCGCCTAGCGTTATCCATTTCTTATGATTCTAGGAGCTGTGCTCTCCAGACAAGTATTCCTACATTAGGAGGCTCCTATGCTTTTATGATAGCTTCCATGGCCACTCCTTCTAGCCTATCCAGTAGCTCAGCCTTCTGGCATTCCAAAGCTTCAATGCTTTCTTTATAGGCTTCCAACTCAGTCGACGTTATCTCCAATGTGGCTTTCACGGCATTGGTTTCACGTTCAGCCTCCCTCGCCTTCTTCGTCGAATCATTCAGAGCAGCTTTAGCTTCAGCCAATTCCTTTCACAGTGCTACATTCGATTTCTCCATATCTCGGGACTTCTTCAGGCTAGCCTCCACATATTTCTGGTCTGCGACAGGAAATGTAAAATGTAAATAACTTAATAAAGGAGACTTTGAAATTATTACCTCGAAACTACGAGGTAATAATTCTTGAATTTCAAAGTCTCCTTGGTTAAGTTATTTACATTTTACCTTTCCTGTCGTAGACTCTGGAGTACGCCATCTTCAATTGGGTTAAACTGGGTATTTGCGTCTGACCATCGACAGAGGCTTTCACATAATTTCGTGTTCCATGTTAGTAAACTGATATATTATACAAACATGAAATAACCACTTCATCTTTAAAATGATATTGGAAGATTCACAACCCTAGATAGTTTCCTAATATTGAATTTTCTTAAACCTATTTTCATGCAATTTTATTTACTTGTTTTTAAATTTAGAATCATCACCATTTTAAATCAATCAATCAACCAGTTAGATACTAGTAATCATTTGACCTCATAAAATTAATAGATTAGGTATTAAGTCCTCGTGGGATCGATACTTTTTATACTACTTGAACGATACGTGCGCTTGCGTTATATGCGTGTGATTACGCACCGGTCAAGTTTTTGGCGCCGTTGTCGATGACTTATTTATCTTTCACTATTAGTTTTGGGTTAGATACGTTACTTGTATCTAATTTCTTTTTACTTATTGTTTTTGTTTTCTTGTGTTTCAGGTTTTCAGAAACTACATGAGACGAACCAGAAGCTTTGAACTCCGACCGCTTGACCCAGAAATTGAAAGAACCATCAGACAGTTGAGAAGGGAAAGGCGAGAAGGCTAAGAAGCTTTAGTCAACATGGAACCTGAACCTTTGGAAGTTACACCACCGATACCCATTCGAGACAGAACCATTCCGGTGGTCGACGGCTTCATTTCCTGTATTATACTTCCTCCTTTACCAACAAATACGTGTGACATCAAAACATTCATCCAGATGATTTAGCAATCAATACAGTTTGGGGGAAATGTAACTGAAGATCCTAATTCCCACATCAGTAACTTCCTGGAAGTTTGTGGTACTTTCAGTTACAACTGAGCAGCTGAAGAAGCAATGAGACTGTGTGTTTTTCCATACTCCTTGAAGAACAGAGCTAAAGCTTGGCTTCATTCACTACCAGCAGGTTCCATCACAACTTGGAACACTCTAGCCACCAAATTCCTTGCAAAGTACTTTCCACCAGCCAGAACTGCAAAGTTGAGGAATGACATCACATTCTTCCTGCAACAAGATTCAGAATCCCTTTGCGAAGCTTGGGAAAGATTCAAAGATTTACTCCGAAAATGTCCTCATCATGAGATCGCAAAGTGGCTACAAGTCCAAACCTTCTACAATGGACTTTCTGGAATAATGAGAACCACAATTGATGCTGTTGCTGGAGGAACTTTGATGGAAAAAGGAGAAGATCATGCCTAGGAATTAATTGAAGAAATGGCCAACAAAAATTCTTTATGGCCAACAGAAAGGAGCATGATCCAAAGAATTGCAGGAATTTATGAAGTTGGAGCCAACACAGCACTGAATTCCAAGCTGGATGTGATTTGTAAAAATCTGGAAACTCTTAACATGAAAGTTAATGGTGGATCCGTAAATTCACCATATGGAGGAGCACCAGAACCAAACCAACTTGAAGAAACAGTGAATTATGTCAACAATTTCAACAGACAAGGGAACAATCCATATTCCAACACCTACAACCCAGGGTGGAGGAATCATCCGAATTTTTCAAGAAGCAACAATTCAGGGCAAAAGAACAATCCACCACCAGGATTCCAACAGCAGAACTATCCACCACCTGGATTCCAGCAACAGAACAAAGGCCATGAGCATGAAAAAGAATCAGGAATAATAGAAGTGCTGGCCCAGTTGAAGAAGCAATAAGCAAAATACGATGCTTTAACAGCTATGGTTCAAAATCAAGTAGCATTGAATCAAAGCCATTCAGCCTCTATTAAAGCACTGGAAAATCAAATGGGACAATTGGCCAATGCTCAGAGTTACATACCGCTAGGTAATCTTCCCAGCAACACAGAGCCAAATCCAAGGAACATGGGAAAGGAACAATGTCATGCCATCATGTTAAAAAGAGGTACTGAAATCAACAAAGATGTTGGAGCGAAAACAACTGCTGAGGAAGTTCCAAAAGAAACAAAGCAACAAATGGAGGAAAAAGAAGCAAAGGAAAAAGAACAGATCACTCCACTTCCACATTTTCCTCAGTGTCTTCAGAAAAACAATATGGACAAGCAATTTGCTCGATTCCTGGAGGTGTTCAAAAAGCTGCATATCAACATTCCATTTCCAGAAGCGTTGGAACAAATGCCCAGCTATGCCTAATTCACGAAAGATATTCTTTCACGAAATCGGAGATTGGGAGATTACGAGACAATAGCATTATCAGAAGAATGAAGCGCTATCATTCAGAGGAAACTTCCTCCAAAATTGAAAGATCCTGGCAGTTTCACTGTTCCTTGCACCATAGGAGAACATGACTTTGGTAAGGCTTTATGTGATTTAGGTGCTAGTGTTAACTTGATGTATTTTTCTATTTTCAGAAAACTGCAGATTGGAGAAACAATGCCCACCTCAGTCTCTCTACAACTTGCTGATAGAACGCTCGTATTTCCGAGAGGTGTAGTTGAAGATGTGCTGGTCAAGGTTGAAAAATTCATTTTCCCAGCAGATTTTATTGTCCTTGATATGGAGGAAGACGCAGACATGCCAATCATCCTCGAGAGACCATTCTTGGCTACAGGTCGAACCATTATTGATGTATAAAAAAGGAGAATTAACCATGAGGATATATGACCAAGAAGTAACATTCAATGTTTTCAAGGCCATGAATTTCCCAGATGATGAAAAGAATGAGGAATGTTTCAGACTTGATGAGATACATAGTACCGTTCAGAACTCTGATGAAAGGTAAAGTTCTACTGACAAACTTAAAGCATGTAAATTGATGTGGAGCCTGAAGATAAAGCGCACTGCGTACAGAAGAAGCCAATTCTTGCACTACAAGCAACATAAGAGAAAAATTTCCACTAGCTCAACGAATTGGAGGAATTTCACATACAGCGTTTTGAGGATGCCAAATTGTACAAGGAAAAGGCAAAGAAAAGACATGATGAGAAGTTAGTGCGTATATAACTAGATCCAGGGCAGAAGGTACTGTTAAAAAAATCAAGGGTGAAATTCTACCCATGGAAGCCAAAATCATGGTGGTCAGGTCCTTTTGTGATCACCAAGGTTTTACCAGACAGAGCCATTGAGATACATGATCCTGACTCCAACAAAACTTTCAAGGTTAAAAACAAGCGTGTTAAGTACTACTGGGGAGAATCATTTGAGCGACAAAAAGAAAGTGTCACACTTTCAGATCCAGCCTAACGTTCGAGAAGTCACGTCTAGCTGATGACGTTAACTTAGCGCTAGCAGGGAGGCAACCCATGCAATTTGTGTATATTTTGTGATGTGGTGTGATTTAATTTTTTGTGTTTAGTTTTTGCAGATTAAGACATTTCAGGATGGAAGAAGTTCTCGTAAATCTTCACAAGTAATTTCCTTCTCTCCCTCAAAACTCTCTGATGAAAGTTTACAAAGCTCGCTTGGAACGGATGAAATTACTAACGATCCATGGTGTTCCTAATGATATTCGTTGGGTAATTGAAGCACGAGTCCGCTTGGCAGGTGAGTCTTCTGACTCTTTTATTTCACATCTGCCTGGTTTTGGAAGAAGCACCTATGCAAAGAAACGTAGAGCTAAACAAATGGGTGTTTGTTACGAATGTGCACGCTGGAATTACAATACTTGTTGTCGTTATTTAGGAATGGTGTCTGATAATCGTGAAGACAAAATTAAATTCATTAAGGATGGCTTGAGTAAGGAGTCTGTAGATAATATATCTTCGACTCTTGAGACGCATCCCAGTGGATATGTTCATATAGCCATTCGCAAATTGCATACACAATTCCAAAAAGAAAGACAACAGTTAAGTCTTGGGAATCTGACTCAAAAACACCATGTTTGCCAATTTATAAGAAAATTGGATGGGAAGCTTGTCCATGACGCATAGACGTCAATCAAGCCACTACTTTTCCTGTACATATTATATCTCTTTGTCTTTTCCTAATAATTGTGATTTGTTTTGTTGTTTTCTTTTACTTTCTCCGACAGGATCCAGACCTTTTTGACTATCACGATTTATTTTACTGTTAACTAATAATTTTCATTTGGCAGGTACTAGTGCTATTATTTTACTCACCCTTTTCAGGTATTATAAATTCAACTCATCATTGCACTTTTGAAGACATCCAGAGTAAAACATGGAAGCCACTTCAAGAAGACGAGTTGAAAACATCTGTGTGTTTTGCGGTACTAGTGTTGGTGTTAAGCCATAATACATAGAGGCAACACATGAATTGGGTCGAGTTTTAGCTACAAGGAATATGCACTTAGTATATGGCGGAGGCAATCTTGGACTTATGGGGATCGTTTCAAAGGCCGTACAGGAGGGAGGCAGTAAAGTTTTGGGAATCATCCCAAAACCCTTGGCGGAGGCAAATCTTATTGGACCATCAAACGGAAAGGAACTGATCGTGCTAGGTATGTCTGAACGATTGGTAGAAATGATTAACTGTGCTGATGCTTTTATTACTTTGCCAGGTGGCTTGGGTACATTGGAGGAAATTTTTACAGTGTTATCTTGGGCGAACCTGGACATACACAAGAAACCACTTGGACTGTACAACGTTGAAGGATTTTATGATTTTCTTTCTGTGTTTCTTGATGAAGCTCGGAGAAATGGGTTCGTGTCAAAACCTATCAAAGAACTCCTCTTTACTGCCAGAATTGCTCCGGATCTAATTGACCAAATCTTAGCATATGAACCACAAATTGACCCTATCATTTCAAAGATAAATTGGTCCGAGGACGATCGTGGTAAGAGGCGTCGGATTAATCTAGATCTTAACCTTTAATTTTTCGTGTAGAATTTCAGCTAATCAGGTACTATCTTCCAAGCTCTTCTTCTACTGTTTAAGACATTGGGGACAATTGATCAGTATCTTGTTTTTAGTTGTGTGTTATTTTTTTTAGTCCAAAATGTTTCGAAAAATACAAAAAAAAATTGAAAAATTTTCAAAAATTACAAAAATATTTTGCGTTTTTGTTTTTATTTTGAATAAAAATGTGAAATTGGTAAGAGATAGCTGAGTAAGGAATTTCCACTCCTGAGACGTATCTCAAACCTATTTCGGAACAAGTTAATTTTTGTTTATTTCATTTTAAATTATTTAATTTGTGAATTCTCCATAATACTGACTAAAATGGATCTTCATATGCTCAGTTGGCAGGTATTATCAACATGCATAGTAATATCGAACATGAGCTATAAATGAAAAGTTTGTAATATTCACTGCTCTAGTTTAATTGGAGGCAGCATCTCAAAAAGTGATGGAGTAAAAAAAAATGGAGTAAAAAAAAAAAAAACGTATGAGATCCGAGTTATTAAGCCTGTAAGGGTGTTTTAACACATAGTGCCCTAAAGCCAACTGGTTTGGGAGTCACTGGCCCAAAGCTCGCTACATGGATCGAAGATGCTACAAAAATATATATATATCTGAAGTCTGAGTAATTAAGTCCGTAGGGGTGTCTTAACACCTGGTGCCCTAAAGCCAACTGGTTTGGGAGCCACCGACCCAACACTTGCTACATAGATGGAATATATTGTATATTAAAAAAAAAAAACTCAAAAATCAAAGAAAAAAAATCAGAAAAATCATTCCATTGCTGCAAAAAGGTGTGAATTATGATAAAACTTTAAGACAAAAATATTACTCTCTTATCAACTGCACTTGTGACTGTTGTGGACAAAAATCAGTTGATTAATATTTTGTCGGCTGTGCATATGGAGAATGGTAAATATAATCGGAGAATTTACTTATTCAGTAATTTAGAAAGAAAGAAAACAACTAGTAACTTAGAGTAGAAGTTTCACCTGATTAGTCACTAACTTCTTTACTCTTTTTTCTCTTATCTTTTTGCTTTTGTGTGCATTAGTTTTGTTATCTTTTTATTTTTGTAAAACGTTTGTGGGTATCGTTGCTGTAATCCCTCACGAGACTATAACTCGTCCACTAGGGACACCTATGGGTTTAAAGGCTTGTTGCATATGCTAAATGCAACCGTGATCCCTACGAAAGTGGCTTAATTTAATTTTAATTGTTTCTTGTATTTTATTTTGTTTTTTTGCTCGAGGACTAGCAAAATGTTAGGTTGGGGGTGTGATGAGCGGAAAATATATCAATATTTACCGCCCCTTTTACTTAATATTTTGTTTAGTTTCTCGGGCTTGATGAACATTTTGATGTTTTTTAGTTTATTTTGCAGATAAAATAATATTGGGACACAATGAAATCATTTAGGACGAAATGTGGGTCAAATAAGGGCAAAAATTGGACTTGACATATTAATTTTGGAGATTGGAAACTTGAAAGGGCGTTTTAACGAAGTGTAGTTTTGGAAATTCCAGTTTTGCGCATCTGTCGTATTTTGGGCATAACTTTTTACTCCGATATCATATTGAGCTGATTCATGTTCCAGATTAAAGAAGACTCAAAGATATACAACTTTGAAAGACAAAATAATTTCGAATTCTAAATATTTCATGCACGAAATCGATGAACCATCCAGAAATGTGTTGTGTGTAATTATTAAAGTCATTTTCAAAGCAAAAAATAAATTAATAAATAAATAATAAAAATTATCAAATCACCACCAAACATGATAACCAATTAGTGGAGCAATTAATAATGGATTTGGTGGAGCAATTAGTGGATCAATTAATAATGGATTTGATGGAGGCAAAATTTTGCCTATAAATACCAAGCCATTTCATTTGTAAATTCATACTTTCTTCTAAGGATTTCCTTAAGAATACTAAGAAAATTGTATCTTGTTTGTTTATTTACAGCTTTCAGTAATTAATTTCCGCTTTCGCAATTTCTTTTCTTTACTTTTCAGTTTTTACTTTCCGCAATTTACATTTACGCATAGTACTTTTCTTTCTTTAATTTTCAGTTTTTACTTTTCAGTAATGAGGAGGTAACTCCCCTTTGCTGGGGTAAAAGGTAAACTTTTATTACTAATATTTAGATTAATCTCCCTTAATTATATTATATAACTAGTTAAAACCTGACTTAACGAGGATACCGCCATATTGGTCGGTTGGTAATTATTTAAATTGGTTTTAACCTGACTAAACTGGATACAGCCTGATTGGTCGGTTGGTAATTAATTATTAATTTGACTTAATCTGGATACCGCTTATATAGTTGGTTGGTAATTATCATGCAAAGTTAATATATTATATTAAAGGATATATCTAAAATAGAAGTAATAAAGGTGGATCATTTTACCTCAACATTTTCTTTTATTGTACTTTTACTTTATTTACTTTTAGCAATCTACTTTCAGCATTTACTTTTCAGCAATTTACTTTCAGCATTTACTTTTCAGTAATTTACTTTCAGCATTTACTTTTCAGCATTTAATTTTCAGCATTTAATTTCAGCATTTACTTTCCGTCATTTACTTTTCAGCAATTTACTTTTCAGCATTTTACTTTATGTCTTTTATTTTATTTAAGTTTTTATATAACCGGTTTATAAGGGGTTATTTTATAGTTTGGGTAATTTAAAGGTTTACTTATTAACTCTTAAGCTTAATGCGTCTTGTTAATTGGTCACTAATAAGATTGATCTGGTAAATCTAAAATAAACTTGACAAAGGAATTTTATTTTTCAGCCTTAGACTTAATAGCCCACGATCTTCCTTGAGGATAGACAACCCTTTAATAGATTTTCTTACAGGATAGACAACCTGTCGAACGGGGGTAGCCATAATTGGAACTTAAACTTAATGAATCCAGGTAATTTGGTTGACATAGACATATGGTTCAATTGGGTTAAACTGCGTATTTGCGTCTGACCATCGACAAAGGCTTTCGCATAATTTCGTGTTCCAGGTTAGTAAACTGATATATTATACAAACATGAAATAACACTTCATCTTTAAAATGATATTGGAAGATTCACAACCCTAGATAGTTTCATAATATTGAATTTTCTTAAACCTACTTTCGTGCAATTTTATTTACTTGTTTTTAAATTTAGAATCATCACCATTTCAAATCAATCAATTAACCTGTTAGATACTAGTAATCATTTGACCTCATAAAATTAATAGATTAGGTATTAAGTCCTCGTGGGATCGATACTTTTTATACTACTTGAACGATACGTGCGCTTGCGTTATACGCGTGTGATTACGCACCGGTCACCCTATATAGTACCAAACGAGTGAATAATTTTGTAGCCTTCATCAGGTCCAGTCGACGGGAACAATCCCCAATTGGCTCATTAATGAGTCAAGTTCAGAGAATGGACCTTCTTCTGGTCCAGACGACATGTGGACTCGATTTGGTCCCTATTTGGTACCAAGAGTGAATGATTTCCTGGCCTTCATCAGGTCCAGTCGACAGGAACAATCCCCAATTGGCTCATGAATAAGTCAAGTTCAGAGAATGGACCTTCTTCTGGTCCAGACGACATGTAGACTCGATTTGGTCCCTATTTGGTACCAAACGAGTGAATGATTTCCTGGCCTTCATCAGGTCCTGTCAACTGGAACACCCACCAATTGACTCGTGATTGAGTCAACTTCGGTAAATGGACCTACTTCCGGTCCAGTCGACATGTAGACTCGATTTGGTCCCTATTCGGTACCAAATGAGTGAATGATTTCCTGGCCTTCATCAGGTCCAGTCGACGGGAACACTCCCCAATTGGCTCATGAATGAGTCAAGTTCAGAGAATGAACCTCATTCTGGTCCAGAAGACATGTAGACTCGATTTGGTCCCTATTTGGTACCAAACGAGTGAATGATTTCCTGGCCTTCATCAGGTCCAGTCGACGGGAACACTCCCCAATTGGCTCATGAATGAGTCAAGTTCAGAAAATGGACCTTCTTCCGGTCCAGACGACATGTGGACTCGATTTGGTCCCTATTTGGTACCAAACGAGTGAATGATTTCTTGGCCTTCATCAGGTCCAGTCGACATGAACAATCCCCAATTGGCTCATGAATGAGTCAAGTTCAGAGAATGGACCTTCTTCTGGTCCAGACGACATGTAGACCCGATTTGGTCCCTATTTGGTACCAAACGAGTGAATGATTTCCTGGCCTTCATCAGGTCCAGTCAACTGGAACACCCACCAATTTACTCGTGATTGAGTCAACTTCGGTAAATGGACCTACTTCTAGTCCAGTCGACATGTAGACTCGATTTGGTCCCTATTCGGTACCAAATGAGTGAATGATTTCCTGGCCTTCATCAGGTCCAGTCGACGGGAACACTCCCCAATTGGCTCATGAATGAGTCAAGTTCAGAGAATGGACCTCCTTCTGGTCCAGACGACATGTAGACTCGATTTGGTCCATATTTGGTACCAAATGAGTGAATGATTTCCTGGCCTTCATCAGGTCCAGTCGACGGGAACACTCCCCAATTGGCTCATGAATGAGTCAAGTTCAGAAAATGGACCTTCTTCCGGTCCAGACGACATGTAGACTCGATTTGGTCCCTATTTGGTACCAAACGAGTGAATGATTTCCTAGCCTTCATCAGGTCCAGTCGACGGGAACACTCCCCAACCGGCTCATGAATGAGTCAAGTTCAGTAAATGGACCTTCTTCTGGTCCAGATGATATGTAGACTCGATTTGGTCCCTATTTGGTACCAAACGAGTGAATGATTTCCTGGCCTTCATCAGGTCCAGTCAACTGGAACACCCACCAATTGACTCATGATAGAGTCAAATTTGGTAAATGGACCTACTTCTGGTCCAGTCGGTATGTAGACTCGATTTGGTCCCTATTCGGTACCAAACGAATGAGTCGACAATCTCATTCCTCAACATACTCATTAATTGAGTCAAGTACCGATCCGAACCTTCAACTGGTACCAGATGGCCTGTAACCTGACTAGGTTCCTATACCGCGCCAGTCAATAGAATGATTTCCCGACCATCATCAGGCGAGTTGAAGACCTAAACCACTCTGTCCAGGCGATCTGAATGCACCATTGGTCCTTTGACCAATCGGATAGAGTTCGACTGAGACATGACTAGGAAAGTAGAAGACTTGGACACATTCAGTCCAGACATGGAGACTCGAGTGGTCCTCTGACCAGTCGTATAGATTATACCCGAGATCATCAACTGATTTTATTTACGAAGGTCATCCCACTCAACCTATGTCAAACACAAATTGAAGACCCGGTCCATACCCAGTCCAGACGATATGTAGGTTCCATCGATCCTCAGGCCAGTCGTATGGAGTATGACGGGGAACAACGTCCAATTCGATCGACTGGGGACATCTCCTTTAACTCATGTCGAGCCAGATTCAATACTTTAGCCATACTATTCGGGAGACGTTGATGACGCTCAATCGCATCCTGGTCCGGATGACAAAGACTTTCCCGTTTTGGTTTAGACGACACGACCAATGAGTACTCTCCAAGCCAATGACTCATTGACTTAGAGAGTAGGGGACAAACTGTACGTGCCAAATATGGGCCAATGACATTTTTGATTTTTCACTTCGGGCCCAATAATAAATACACCCCAAATTCCCCTAATAGCACCCGGGATAAGACTCAAGCCCAAGTTGCCATCTCAAGCCTACGCACAAAGGGAAGGCCCAATATCCTTCAATCTAAAGGACCCAAGACTCTCAAAGAAAGCCCAATTTTATAGGTCTATATTGGCCCAAAGTTGTTTCACAAGCCCATATCCAATAAAATATCATACCTAAACCGTATCCTAGACTCATCATGTGCCAGCTCACAAAACGCCCAGACTCGTGAATGCCCCTCATGAATCAGCCGTTTCCAGCCTTCAAACGGACGAGCAATCAAAGGCAATAAGTGCACACGTTTCTCGAGTGTGTATATAAAGAGAAGAAGTCTACCAAGAAAAGAAAAAAACGAACTCACATCTTAATAGTATTCTCTCCAGAGCTCTCAGAACCCTCTACCTACCGCCCTCACGGCAGCTCACGTGGATCAAGGTAATCTTTGACCTTGCTCCTCCCCCTACGGCATTTATAGCTCATTTCCACCACTGACTTGGGCGTCGGAGTGCCTACGGCATCCACCACACTGGTGGGTAGATTCTCCACGCTCACCCTACTTCTTGTTTTGCAGGATCGTTAGTGCCCCCAACCAATAAATTCTCGATTGTGGACCTCGGCCGGAAACCAGCGTCTACAATGGTCCGTAAATTCAAGAAATTACCGACCTTATATTATGCCGGTCGTTAATATTTTGAGTTATTATCAACCGAAATTTATTTATTTAACTACTGATTATTTACCATTAAAAAAAGGTAGTAGTGTCCCTAAACACTATAATTATTTGAAGTTGTAATTTTACCTACGAAGGATTTAAGATAATAAAACTTGCTTTTAAACTTTAAAGTAAATTATAAGACTAACCTGATCTCTCCCTACCTTAACCAATCAGTCGGTGAATACATTTTCTTATATATATATAGATGTGAAATAACATAATGTTCACATTTAACATAACACCTTTACATTAACATATAATCAATATAATACAAGTAAATTGATAAATCTAACAAATCTAAAGGCGCCTATGAGAGCACTATAAAGCTCCCAATAATTACCGCCTTCACAGTCTGTATTAGATCCACCAATAAACATGCACCAAATCCTTTATAGTTTGAAGATATTATAATTATTTTGGTAAAAAATAAAAATAAAAATCAACACTAAGGTTGAAAACGACCACTACAAGAGTGTATTCCCAAATCTACACAAAGAAAAAAATCAAGCGGGGAGTGGAGGTAGGCCACTGCCACTCGGAAAGAGAGAGAATATGGAGTAAATGGAAAGAGGAAAAATGAGAGAAATAAGAAATAGGAAAGAGGGAGAGAAGAGACGGAAGTGGGGGAAAGGAAAATGAAAATTGTGATGGGTGTTTAAAGAGAAGGGGGGAATGGTTACCGCCGACTATAAATGGGTCGTGGTCGACGGCTAAAATCGAAGAGAGTTAGAGTTTTTTTCTTTATTTGTGTTAAGACGAGAAAGCTCTTTATTACCTAATTTTTTTCCACAAATAAATTACGAATTCTACCATTGCGACAATTTTTTTTTTTTTTTTTTTTTTTTTTGTGAAAAAACCCATTATTTCATCACTATTTACATGAATTTGAAAAGGTCATATATCAAATCTCTTATTAAATATAAGGCCATAACAACATAGACTGAGGTATATATATAAGTCGGTGGGGGTAATCGCCTCCCCTCAATTCAAAAATTAAAATATGTAATATAAATTAATAAAAAATCTGATTGTTTTAATGAAATAATATTATTTCGCCCCCACTAAATTGAAGTGTTTTTATCTTTTTTTTTTTTTTAAAAAAAAAAAAATCAAAATTTACCATACTAAATTAATTTTATGGTTCTGCCACTGCATAACAAGAAGATAAACTGAGCATTCTGCTAATCAGTCTCTTCAATTGTTGATGCTTTATTGATTCTCTTCAATGAATCAATCATGGGCTCACCCAAAAAGGATCTCACATTCAAATATACTAAAAACATTAGCCATACTTGTAGCCACTAAGTGACGAGCGAGACAACCATCCCACTGAATCAATATTCTGAATACATACTTAGTCTCATCATGGGCTCTTATTGTTCACAACACAACGCTATCCGCACAAACTTGACAATTGTTGATGATGGTTTTTTTACCCCGAGGAAGGTTCAAGTACCAATGAGGGGTATGATGAAGATTTATACTTAACTAAGAGTGGATGAAAAATGACTAAGAGCCCATAAGGAGACGAGATTTGATAGAGAGACCCGACCTATGGTACCGAGGAGTTCTTCCAATAATGGAGCATATTGAGAATGAAGCAAGTTGTTATACCGACCAGACCATATAAATATTGATGATTTAAAGTTTTTCGAGAGCTTGTAGAGCTAGACCCGATGTGGTACTTATATGTCAACCCGACCTGATTGAGAGAGTTGGGCACAGCTTCGACAAGTATCATCTACCTTGGTATGCCAACCCGAGGAACGAAGATAGGATCATAGGCCGACCAACATTGGAGTGATGTGATGTATGCCCTAAATAGGATGACATGCTTCTAGAGGGCTAATGATGACTGTGCGAAAGCAGCGGTTCTCATTAGAAGTAGCCTCTGCCAGCCATCATAGGCCGGTGCAATGGTAGAATAGTGGCAGAACAGAGCCTCCATAGGCCGCCACCGGTGTAGTTGCAGAGGAATAGGCTAATTAGATTGACTAGTTTGAGGGTGGTTGATGAGAGTTATGGCTGCAATGATGAGAAAGTGACATGAGATGACGTCAGAGGTGGTAGAATAATGAATTTCGAAGCATATATAAAAGAGTTGAAGTCTCAGATTCAAGGGTTAGTAATTTTTACATAATTGGGTCATTGAGGATGATAAAGCAGCATGACGAGCCGCTAAAGAACTTCATAAATAAATACCACAATCTGGTATTGGAAGTGGGGGCGTATGAGTCCCCAAAGGCATTGGAAAGCTTTAAGGGAGCACTGATATTTTGGAGATTGTGGTCCCACATTAGGAATTAGGAGGTTCTGGACTACACAACAGTTTTGGAACATGCAATGAGGTTTGTGTTGTTAGAGGAAGAATATAAGATTGCCCAATGAGGTGTGGCTTGGAGAAGAGAGAATCAAGGCCGGACATCCGTCGCGACAGTGGCAGTGGATGGAGGGGACTAGGCTCGAGGCGGCAGGAATTCAGGCCCAAAATTCAAAGTAACCCAACACCCGAGAGATTGACCGGCGTAAACACACACGTATAACGCAAGCGCACATATCGTTCAAGTAGTATAAAAATATCGATCCCACGAGGATTTAATTCCTACTGTTGTTATTAATTATTGATACTATTTATTTACAAGTATCTAATTATAGGGAGAAGGGAATTGATTGCTTTTGGTTGGTTGAATGTGGATTTGATAAATAAAATACTTAAAGACACAAAAGAAAATACTAAGGAAAATAACAAAAGACTCAAAGATCTAGAGTTGTGACTCCACACAATATTATTATAAAGATGAATTGATTCTCTTATCTATGTGTAATAAATCAGATTGCTAACCTGGAACACGAAAATATGCAAAAGCCTCTGTCGATGGTCAGACGCAAATACCCAGTATAACCCAATTGAACCATATATCTATGTCAACCAAATTACCTAGATTCATTAAGATTAAGTTCCAATTATGGCTACCCCCGCCCGACAGGTATATATTTATCCTGTAAGGAAATCTATTAAAGGGTTATCTATCCTCAAGGAAGATCGTGGGCTATTAAGTCTAAGGCTGAAACCTAAAATCCCTATTTCTAGTTCATTTTAAGTTTACCACATCAATCTTATTGGTGATCAGACAACAAGAAGCATTAAGCTTAAGACTCAATAAACAAACCAAAGAATTACCCAATAAAAAGAAAATCAATTATTAAGTGTGAATATTGTGTTTCATCACTTCCCTAGAATAATAAAATGCTTGGGTTAGAGGATCCACATTTAATATTTCTTATCTAGGAATCTCACTTATTATCTCAGGAATTAATAATGTTAAACATTTAAAACCAGCCATATAGGCGGTAATCCATTTAGTCCAATTACACCAGCCATATAGGTGGTAATTATCTGTCACATAAAGACCAGCCATATAGGCGGTAAAGTAATTTATATTTAGACAGACCATATAGGCGGTTATAATTTATAAATTATAATTAAGTGAGGTTTACCTAGATAATTATATTAAATGTTTCACCTTTTACCCCAGCGGTAAATTAACTACTGAACATAAAAAAAAGAAAAAGAAAATAAAATTTTATTACAAAAAGTAAAAGTGCATAATTGAAAATACTAAAAGTAAAAATGCTAAATTTAAATTACAAAAACTTAAACACACAAGATGCAATTCTTAAATCCTTACAAAACTCAAGGAAGACATGCTTTGAATTCTGAAATTGAGCTGAATTTATAGGCGTCAGTATGGGGTCGGCGTCGCGACGCCCAGCTCGCGTCGCGACGCCGAATATTATCGACGTGGCAGCTTCTGGTTCGTCGGCTCAGATTCTGGATAAGGTGACACGTGGCAAGGTGGTTGGGAGTTCAATTATTACGACACGTGGCGTCTTCTGATTGGCTGATTCAGATTCTTATCCGCCACGTGTCAATTGCGGATAAGTGAGTCAATAATTGACGCTGACGTGGCGACACATGGCGAAAGTGACTATCGACACCATAGAATTACGACACGTGGCACGCTGTGATTGGTTGCCGATGACGTGGCATGTTGACTCGGTCAACGGGTGATGTGGACGATGACGTGGCTGACAGGTGGAGTGACACGTGGCGATGGAGACTGTTGGCATCGTAGGATGATGACACGTGGCACGACACACGTTAGTAGATCGGCTATGATGGTGACACGTGGCATGGCGCACGTTAGCAAAAGTCAAATTTCTCAGATTCTGACTTATGGACCGGCGTACGTTAGCAAGTCTTGGTGCATGTTAGGCATTACGACGCCAAGGGCTTGCGCGGCGCGACGCGGCCAAATTACAAAAATGCTCTTTTTCATCCTTTTCACTGTTTTGGCCCAATTCACCTCAAAAAAGTCCTGAAACTTTATTTATCTATAGAATAACACAAAAAACATCAAAATATTCACAAAACCCAAGAAACTTTACAAAATATTAGATTAAATGAGTGGGAAACAGTGATAGATTTACCACTCATCAGAGATGACCCTCGATAAAAGTTGCACATGTCATGAGGGGCATAACATACATGACCCTAAACAGGCCATTATCACAGATAGCTCGGGAAATACAGGACAAAAGGCTGTTGACAGAGCTCGACCTAAGAAGATTCTCGGTAGAAAAAAGGGACCCCAGAACCTATCCTGGTTTGAATGGCTTGGATTGGGTACATCCCATCGATGCCTTATTATTGTATGAATGACACAAGGATGGATCATTCCATTGTGGCCAAGTTTATTGAATGACTCGGGGTTAGTTACGTCCCACGTGATGGAGTTGGTGCTTGGAGTGCCAATCCGAATTGTACATTTTATTATTTATTAATAAAATAACTATATTTTTCATTTCATACCTTATTAATGGTATTGTCATTATTAGTATTAGATTGATGTATATATATGCTACGAATGACATCGACCTTAGAATAGTCTTGACACTAGGTGTAAACTATTCTTAAAGTAAATATTCATAGTTGTTGGTTTTGAAATACGACCGAATTCCTATAACCTCGAAGACTGGCACATGTAGAGTTCCAATGGTTTAACCCGATGTACCATGAGTTTTGGAAACTAATATAGACATATAGGTATTCGTTGAAATGAATACTGAATGACTCATAGTTGATTCCTAATAGTTGGAAGTACACACCACCGTCAATAGGAATCTCCTCAAGTTGAGTAGCATATACAATCCTTTGATTATAGGATAATATTGATTTTGTGTGAGATCCTCCATATTTTGATGCCATGTATGTCAGAAACCTTTCATGGTATGGCCTCTAGATGTTCGTTGGGTGTGGACCGAGGCACTCAGTAATCAACTGCGAAGCAAGATAGGATACGTCAGCCCGTATGTGTACCATAAGGTGACATGATCCAAGGGACAACATTTGACATGAATGCAGTCACCCAAGGATTATTAGAGCCTTTGCAATTGCCAACAGGCCCAATCACACGCCAAAGAGCTAAGAAGATCACAGACGCAATAGCGGGGCCAGAGTTTGCATATAATATATGCATTCATCAATCTAGTTTTTACTTGCCTT